>CM071929.1:19774206-20266024 GCA_016081115.2 Rehmannia glutinosa
TTGAAAAGAAATGCTGTAAGAATTTGTTCTAGATTCACACATGAATTTTTTGAATTTATCGGATCCTCAGGCTTTAGAGCCAATATTCATTAAGTACTTAAGAAGTGTGCTGCGAAGGATATGGAAGCAGGGGAGAGTGGAGGGTTTAATGAGGCATGTTCTGGAAAATGAAAAAGTGATTTCTGTTTTGCTTCCAGGGTGGGAAAATCCGTGCTAAACTTGTAGCAGAACTTAATAGCGCAGAGGATGTGGTCATAGAGGAGGGTACTGCTGGAGAAGGAGGAAAAAGCTGCAGCTCAGATTGGCATGCAAGTAGAATTTAGCTGCATAGTTACAATGGTTTCAACATTTTGACCAACAAAAGGGGATTTTCTGATCTACTTGCTTCATTCTTTGTTCATCAGGTCCATCTTTTGCCTTAATCCAGCAGGTGATACTCCTTCATCTGCTAGGTTGTTTGATGCAATTGTCAGTGGGTGCATCCCGGTAATAGTTAGTGATGAGCTGGAGCTTCCTTTTGAAGGAATACTTGATTATCGCAAGGTACGTTACATTCTTTCTGGAGGTTTGACTGTACAAATTTATCAACATATATGCTGGAAATGATAACTATGGTGATTGAAATACGCCCACATGAGGACCAAAATCTAGATTTGAGTTTGCACTTTGCAAGCTAACAAAATACTTTATGCATGTACTAGGTAGTTAAAGTTGGCAACAGGTGGGTTTGTAGAGATTTATTATTAACTCCATCTTGATAAGCAATGTGTAACAATTGCTTCACTTGATACAATATATTGCTGTTAAGTACAACGTAATTAACAGCCTTTTGTGTCGTGACTGACGCCATTGTTTCTGTCACAGATAGCTGTATTCGTCTCTTCTAGTGATGCCTTGCAGCCAGGATGGCTCTTATCATATTTAAGAAGCATTTCTTCTGCCCAAATTAGAGATAAGCAAATAAATTTAGTTAAGGTATGAGCATCACCACTTCATTTATTACGTTTTTTGAGAATCATGTTTCAACCCATTTGTAATGTTCAAATAGATTTGAATTGTTTTCCCTTACCAGTAAAAATAATGAATTTACTTTAATTTTCTGGCAATACGTTTTCTCTACAATTTTCTCATGGTTCTATTTGGGACAACATTTGATTAATTATTGTCTACTTATTTCAGTACTCAAGGCATTTCTTATATTCCCATCCAGCACTGCCAATGGGTCCAGAAGACTTAGTTTGGAGAATGGTCTGTCACTTCTTCTTTTATTTGCCATATATCAGTTATTGGTTAGCATATGAAGTTTTTTTGTTGCTTCAAATTATAAGTTGCAGCTCAACAGTTGCCGTGTTGAATGCTGATGTCTTCATGTGATGTGTGATTGATTGATGCTATGTTTTGTTTATGTGGATTTAGCTGTGAGTACAACTTGTGCTTTTATGTCATGAAAAAAATCGGAAAAAGTGAATAAATATTGCCTCAAATCCTGAAATTTGTTAGCATCTATGGGCCTCTGCAAGTTTTCCTTCTGGGTTTTAGTCAGAAATGTTTATTCAAGTTTTGAAACTATCATCGAATAATCAAATTTGTTGTAATATAGTCTACAAACAATAAGTTTCTTGTTACTGGAGTTGTGGAATACTAATAAAAGAATTATGTTTCCTGTGTTTGATCGTATGCTCCAAAAAGACTATTCGTACTGACTCTGATTTATGATTTATCCTTTCTTTGCTTGGCATGCGGGACTTTAGAAAACATTTCAAGCAATTGTTCATTCTTTAAATTGCATCAACACACTTCTTATTTCTTAGCACTGTGAACAGATGGCTGGTAAGTTGGTGAACATAAAGCTTCACATAAGGAGATCACAGCGCGTGGTGAAAGAATCTAGAAGCCTGTGCACTTGCGACTGCAGACGCCCCAATAGTACTATTCCAGGACCCTAGTTTTAATGGTTAATTACAGGACTACTGAAAGTTTTTCTTTGTCTCTTTTATTTGCATTCTTTTCATAGCCTTGTGTAATTTTTACGTATAGCGTTAGAACTGCGGGGTTGATCCTCATTCTTCGCAAGTGAGATTTGTGTATGTACCTCGCACAACTAGGGGTGTAAACGAATCGAGTAGAGCCGAACATAGTATTGTTTAAGCTTGTTTTAATTTTTATCAAGCTTCAAAAATTGTTTGAGTTTGTTTTGATTATTAATCGGATCGAGCTTGAACGAGCTTTAATTGAGTCGAATACTTAATCGAGTTGGACTTTATATTTTATCGAACGAAATATTGTGTTGAAGTTTGGTTATTATGTTAACTAATCGAGCTCAAACGAGCTTTTAGCAATGATCTCGAGTCGTAGTATCAGGTAGTTGGGTTTGATTTACTAATATTCATGTTTAAAGTTATTTTACTATTTATATGTGGAATTTACATATTTTAGTATTTGCCAACGAATGACAAGGAAAAAAAACTGCCCTTAAATTTTTATTTGAAATCTTAGCACGTATTTCATAAATGTAAAGCGCACTGCTGGTCGTAGCATTTTGGCACCATTGGACCACGGTTAACAACTAATATATGTCAAAACAAACTTTTGTATGAAGTTACGTGCGCTTGTTAAGGAGAACGTGTTTGATGAGAGAATGGGACGTGCGATGCATTTTCTCATTGCCTGGTTGTTCTCTCATGTGCTTTAATTAATATGTTTCTACTTTCCTTTCAACAAAAAATTCACCGACTTTGGCTTTTTTTTCCCTCTCTTTCCCTTTTCTTCCTCCTTTTTGGCCACTGATTGTGGTCATTGAATTATTATTATTACTTTTGTCTACAAATCTTGTCTATATAAATTTTCTATGATCTATCTGCGATATCATTGCATCATATTTCAAAGAAAGCACAATTGAAGATTTTTTTTTTTTTTTGCTTTTTCCCACACTTGAAAAATTGTGCTAGGAAAGATAAATGCAGCTCCAAAGTTTCATGTATTTTGCATAGAGTTTCAAATAAACCGAGCCATTCGTGAGTTATTCGGAGCTTGACTTGATAAAAGTCTCGTTTGAGCTTGTTAGAAGATTTTTTTTTTCACACAAGTTTTATGTATTAAGCAGCAAATTTCTAGTTCTACCTCTGATTGCCATCATTCCAATATTTGCAGTTCGCATACACCACCATACTCAGCGTTAAAGAATACTAATAATTAACCGATAAAAAAAAAGAATACTAATAATTAGAAAATAATAAATAAATGATTTTAGAAACTTTATGTACCTTATAATGGATTTAATAATTTAGTCCACTTCTGATAAGTCTCTTATTTCCTTTTTTTCACCTTCACTATGCGTGTTTTTCTGAAAAAGAAGAAAGTATTAGCCCTATATGTGGTCAGGTTAAAAAGATAAATTCAACTATTTGAGTAATTAAGTCATTTAATACAGTACAATACAAATTAATTAATAAATGTTTATTGAACTCAACCTTAACATATTAATTTTAAATGTATGTTCATGAATCAAGTTAAATATATTTTTGATTCGATGAAATGTGAATTTGGTTCGAGTTCGACTCCATTTGCAAAACAATAATACATATTTATACGTTGATTTGTGCTAGATTTATTTAACAATAAATCTAGATTGGATAATAACATATTCAACTCGACTCGATTTATCTTATTCACAATTCTTTTCATGTCCCAACTTTTTTTTACCGGAATCTCATTTTCTTATTTTTCTTATTGTTCAATTATGTGTGTAGTAGCAAAGAAGTGTAAATGAAAATTCTAACATTATAACCGAGATCAAGAGAAACACTTTTTATCGACTACACAAATCTTAGTCATCGATCATGATGTTCTTAATTTGTTTAAAACATAATATCTAATATTTTATTTAGCTTTTGATGTATTTTGAATATAACTTGAAATTGACCTAAAACTAAACACGAGCATGACCCAATGACCGGAATTGACTCCCATAAAAAAAAGCAGAAAAAGAAAAAAAAATAGCCGGAAAAGGAAAGAAAAGTAGAGGAAAAAGACACGAGAAAAAGATTGCCCGAAAATATTTCACTTTCGCAGTAAAAAGCTTTGTCCAGCTAAGGCCCGTCTGTCTGTCTGCTATATAAACACACACACAAAATGCGCACAAGCTCAGTTACGCGCATTTGGCCACCCGAGATTAAACCATTACATAAATTCAACTTCTACAAATCTTCGACAAAGAGAAGAAGACTTCAATTGAATCTAAGTGGAAAAGCCGGCGAATTAATACAACTCCTAATACGTTTGTTTTCTCCTACTTGAAGGTATAAATCTTTTGTCACCATTTACATTTTTCTTGCATTATATGTTTTTATGCAAATCGTTTTTAATTTTATGCATCCCAAGTGTTTGCTTATATGTCTGTTCCGATTTGACAGCATTGATGGTCAACGATGGAGTGCTCTTGAAATGCTAGTTTGGGGAGTTCTGTTTTATTACTGATCATTGCTCTGGGTACGTTTTTTTGTTGTTGTTGTTGTTTAGATTTTTTTTTTTTTACATTTTCTTATTGGGCTGTCTTTTTTGGAGATCTTGAAAAATTGTGGGTTCTTGTTATCTTCTAAAAGTGTATGTGATCTGGTGATTTTGGATGGGATTCTAAGACTTTATTTTAAAATTTTATATGATGTATGTGGATTTAGATTGATTGTGGTGTGAAATGTTTGACTTTAATTTGACTCTAGGATGTGTTTTGATTTTTGAAGCAATCTCAGCTTGATTTGGTTTGAATGATATCACATTCTCTGTTATGTCAAAATTCAATTCAGTTTTACTGTGTTGCTCTCAAAATTGTTATGTCAAAAGTAGCCATCTTTGTACTTCTTTTGTTTTCATCCTTGAATACATATGGTAGGAGACAGCAGAGTTTGGTGGAATTTCTACTGATCTATGTGTAGTTATTTCAGGATTGAATTTTGCATTTGCTAGTGGTACTCATTCGAATGGCGTCCAAATCGTTCAAGGCGAGCAGATCAAATCTATCAATATCATCCGATGTGCCCGATTCACAAAACGGAAAACCACCACTGCCCCCACACGTGACATTCGCTCGGCGGACCCCATCCGGCCGCTACATCAACTACTCGAGAGACGATCTCGATAGCGAACTTAGCAGCAGCGATTTTCTCAACTACACGGTTCAAATGCCGCCAACCCCCGACAACCAGCCTAATAATAACAATCCGGTCTCGCAAAAAGTCGAAGAGCAATACGTGTCTAGTTCGCTCTTCACGGGCGGATTCAACAGCATAACGCGCGCTCATTTGATGGATAAGGTCATCGACTCGGATGCAAACCATCCCCAAATGGCCGGCGCGAAAGGATCTTCTTGCGCGATCAACGGCTGTGATGGCAACGTGATGAGTGATGAGAGGGGGGACGATATTCTCCCGTGCGAGTGCGATTTCAAGATTTGTCGGGATTGTTACGTGGACGTGTTGAAAACGGGAGAAGGGATTTGTCCCGGGTGCAAGGAGCAGTACAAGACGACCGATTTGGACGAAGTGATGGACAATTGGCGGTCGTTGCCGCAGCTTCCGGCACCAGCAGGCATGTCGAAAGTGGAGAGGAGGCTGTCGTTGATGAGGTCGACTAAGTCGGGACTGATGAGGAGCCAGACGGGAGATTTCGATCATAATCGGTGGTTGTTTGAAACGAAAGGCACTTATGGGTATGGAAATGCTATATGGCCTAAGGAGGGAGGGTTTGATGATGGGAAGGATGATCATGTTGTTGAGCCGTCGGATTTGATCAGCAAACCGTGGAGACCGCTCACTCGGAAATTAAAGATTCCAGCTGCCATCATCAGTCCGTACCGGTATAAAATCTCTAACTATTCATAACAATCCTTTCACTTTTCTTGTCAGTTAAAATTCACTCTTATATAGCTGCAAAGTAAATGACACTGTCCAGTTCCTGAAATTGCATCTTAATCTTAATTCTAAAAATACATTTAAGCATGTTACCCGATTTTTTGATGCAAATTGAACTGTCAGGATTTCTGCAATATCTGTGGCACTGTATATAAGAATGGTTATTTATACTTTTCTGTTTTCAACCGATGACTTGCTTTTCTGGTGTAAACCATAAAGTTTCTTTAAGCAACTCTACTTTGAAGTTAGCTTCAAATTAAGTATTCAAGCTTAGAAACCTTGGTTTACATTTATTTCCATTAGGCAAGAAAATTCATGTGGTGATAATATATATCTAAACATGATTATCTAACCTTGTGCTGCTATGGTTTATTGTCCTATTTAAAGGAATATCATTTGTAATTTGTGGAAATAAAAAGAAAAACTGCACATTGTCATTTGCGATAATTACGATTAGCGATTTATATAAAAAGAACAATATTATCCCATGGATGGATATATGTATCATGTGCTAATTTTCAACTTTCTGCGTCCTATGTGATCTGTTCTTACAGGCTTCTAATTCTAGTTCGAATGGTTGTTCTCGGGCTTTTCTTAACATGGCGAATCCGCCATCCCAACAATGATGCTGTCTGGCTTTGGGGGATGTCTGTGGTTTGTGAAATATGGTTCACTTTTTCTTGGATTCTTGACCAGCTACCAAAGCTCTGCCCTATAAACCGAGCCACCGATCTTAACGTACTAAAAGACAAATTCGAAACGCCTACTCCAAACAATCCTACCGGAAAATCCGATCTCCCCGGTATAGATGTCTTTGTCTCGACTGCAGATCCCGAGAAAGAGCCGCCCCTCGTCACGGCCAACACCATACTGTCTATACTAGCAGCCGAATATCCGGTCGAAAAGCTTGCTTGCTATGTTTCTGATGACGGAGGGGCACTTTTGACATTTGAGGCCATGGCCGAAGCCGCGAGTTTCGCGAACCTGTGGGTCCCGTTTTGCCGTAAGCATAACATTGAGCCTAGGAATCCGGAAAGTTATTTCAATTTGAAGAAAGATCCTTACAAGAACAAGGTTCTTAGTGACTTTGTAAAAGACCGGAGACGAGTGAAGCGCGAGTATGATGAGTTTAAGGTTCGGATTAATGGTCTGCCAGATTCTATTCGCCGTCGATCGGACGCCTATCATGCTAGAGAAGAGCTTAAAGCTATGAAGGAACAAAGACAGAAGAAAGACGATGAACCGATAGAGGTCGTCAAAATAAAGAGAGCTACTTGGATGGCAGATGGGACGCATTGGCCTGGCACTTGGTTGACTCCTGCAGCTGAACACTCAAAAGGTGATCATGCAGGGATTATACAGGTATATATATCTCTATATATGTATATATGCATCTCTTTTCCTGCCTAACTTACTATCTTTGATGCCATAACAATAAGGATAATTACAAAAAAAAAACAGAGGTTTTTGAAAAGTACAAAAACTTCTTTCAGGTTTGATGTGACTTATGTTTTCCTCATTCAAAGAAAAAATATTTCAAAACCCCCCTGACATTTATTAAAATATTGCATTTATCCCCTTCAGTTTAAGACAAATCAAACCTCATGGATGTTTTTGTAATGTTGAAACAACTATGGGTTTTGTTTAATTAGTCCAAACCTTATGGATGTTTTTGTAATTATACCTAACAATAATCATTTTCATAAATAATAAAATTAAGAGAGTGTTTGCAAAAAAATCTGCTTTTAAAGGAACTGATTTATCGTAGCAGAAGCGAGAAGTAGTTGAGAATTAGAATTTGATAGTGTTTGCAAATATAAGCTAAAAGTTGAATAAATTAAAAGAGAGTGCATGGCGAATAAAAGTGTTTTACTCGAGCGGAAAAAGTCAAACCAAAAGCAGAACCAAAAATCTAAAGCACTCACCCATGCTTTTAGATTTTAATTAAATTATGCGGAATCGGAAGTAGAAGTTGGCATTTGAAAACACTAAAAACTACTCTCTTTTTTTCCAGCCAAAAGTTGTTAAAATCACTTTTTTTAAGACTTTGGACCTAACTCTCTTATTATGATGTAGGTGATGTTGAAGCCTCCTAGTGATGAACCACTTTGTGGCACATCTGAAGATTCCAGAGTGATGAACCTAACTGATGTTGATATTCGTCTACCCATGCTCGTTTATGTTTCTCGTGAGAAACGGCCCGGCTATGATCATAACAAGAAAGCTGGTGCCATGAACGCTCTAGTTCGAGCTTCTGCAATCATGTCTAATGGCGCCTTCATTCTCAACCTCGACTGTGACCACTACATCTATAACTCCCAAGCCATGAGAGAAGGAATGTGTTTCATGATGGACAGAGGCGGTGATCGAATCTGCTACGTTCAGTTTCCACAGAGATTCGAAGGTATTGACCCATCCGATCGGTACGCCAACAGAAATACTGTCTTCTTTGATGGTAATATGCGAGCCCTAGACGGGCTACAAGGCCCAGTTTACGTCGGAACGGGTTGTCTTTTCCGGCGGGTTGCACTTTACGGTTTCGACCCTCCTCGATCGAAAGAACACAGCGCGGGCTTCTGTAGCTGCTGCTTCGGCAATCGGAAAAGGCACACTATAATGGAAGAGAATAGGGCCTTGAGAATGGGCGATTCCGATGATGAAGAAATGAATCTCTCGCACGCTCCGAAAATGTTCGGAAACTCGAATCTGCTCATCGATTCCATTCCTGTGGCCGAATTTCAAGGTCGTCCTCTGGCCGATCACCCATCCGTGAAAAACGGACGACCTCCCGGCGCGCTCACCATACCCCGCGACCTTCTAGATGCGTCGACTGTGGCTGAGGCCATCAGCGTTATTTCGTGTTGGTACGAGGATAAGACCGAGTGGGGCCAACGCGTCGGATGGATTTACGGGTCCGTCACGGAAGACGTCGTCACGGGATATAGAATGCACAACCGTGGATGGAGATCAATTTATTGCGTGACGAAACGTGACGCCTTCCGTGGGACCGCCCCCATCAACCTCACGGATCGGCTCCATCAGGTCCTCCGTTGGGCTACCGGTTCGGTCGAGATTTTCTTCTCTCGCAACAACGCATTTCTAGCGAGTTCGAGAATGAAGGTTTTGCAAAGGATCGCATACCTAAATGTCGGAATCTATCCGTTCACCTCGGTTTTCTTGATCGCTCTCTGCTTTCTTCCCGCTCTCTCTCTTCTCCGGCCAGTTTATCGTCCAAACCCTAAATGTCACTTTCTTGGTTTACCTTTTAACCATTACCGTAACACTCTGCGCTCTAGCCGTGCTCGAGGTGAAATGGTCCGGAATCGAGCTGGAAGAATGGTGGAGAAACGAACAATTTTGGTTGATCGGAGGGACGAGCGCCCACTTAGCTGCCGTTTTCCAAGGTCTCCTAAAAGTTGTTGCTGGAGTTGAAATTTCTTTCACGTTGACGTCCAAATCAGCTGGAGACGATGATGATGACGAATTTGCGGATCTCTACATAGTCAAATGGACATCCCTCATGATTCCTCCAATTGTGATTATGATGGTGAATTTGATCGCGATTGCTGTTGGGATTAGTCGAACAATTTACAGCGTTATACCGCAGTGGAGCCGTTTGTTAGGTGGAGTTTTCTTCAGTTTTTGGGTTTTAGCGCATCTTTATCCGTTCGCCAAAGGGCTGATGGGCAGAAGAGGAGAACACCAACTATTGTGTTTGTATGGTCTGGTCTAATTGCAATCATCATATCCCTTCTATGGGTGGCGATAAATCCCGGAAGGAACTAACCAGATTGGCGGTTCGTTTCAGTTTCCTTAATTAGGACAATTTTTTTCCGAGCGGGTCGAATTCTTTCTTCAGACAGCTGATTAAATTGGCAGATGAAGGTGGTATGGTATGTTCATTTTTTCACAATTGAAAAGTTCAGAAAAAGATTTGCAAGTTCATTACAGTAAACCATAAGGGGTTGACAATATACATTATACAGACAATGGTCAGTGTTTATTGAGTAGTTGTAGGGTAATTCTGCAACTTTCAGACAGACTGCATAGAGAAACATAAAAATTCTGTCTTGCTGATGACAGCATATTATATTCTTTGATTTGTTTGTCTTACAAGGGTGAACATTTTTGCTCAAGGGATCACCCATTTTATGCAAGCAATTATTAATGGATTTTTCTTTTTTTTTTAGAAATTATTAATGGATTTCCATTCCCTGTCTTATCATCTTTCTTTGATCAATTACAAGCTTCAGGGTTCATTACTGGAAGATGTTGCTTTAAGTGTGCTCTTTGACAATTTAGGTAGAATGTTGAGTAAATAGGGTTAATTACAAAAGGTATCCTTAAAGTCTCCTTTAATTACAAAATAACAGTTAACATTTTAAATTATAAATACCCTCTTAATATTTGTTTCATTTTAATAGCGCATATATTTGTTAAGGAAATACAAACCTTGGGTGTTTATAAAATCTCAAGGTGGTATTTATAATTTTGGAAGATAGTCGGGTTTTTGTAATCATAACAAACTTCATGGTAGTTTTTGTAATTATCCCGAGCATGTTCCTATTTCATGCAAGAAGAATGAGCACTTGTTGTTAGAGCAGCAAATAAACATGTCCAAGCTAACATCAATTTTTACCATCAGGAAAGAAAAACAAAAAAAAAAAAAAACTTTGGCCCATAATATTATCACTGCACAACAAAATAAGAAATATTATCACTAATTTCATTATCATGACTTTGTCTCTTGTTCTAACACTAGCACTCATCTCCTCAGCCATTGCCAATAACCAAGACATGATAGGAGCCAGAGATGAAATGCAAAAAGACCAATTACTTCACATTTGCTATACTCATCAACATGGCCCCATCTGACCTAATTCAGGACAACATCACTTTTCTTGATGCCTAATGACCTTAGCCTCTCCGAAACCAACATGTCCTAAACGACGGTGGTCGATTTCTTGCTCTGCCACTCTATCCCGTGGCATTTACTAATCGAACATATTCGACACTTTCCGACTGGATCCATGATCTCAATGTCGAGGCCGGGTTTTGTCCTAAAGGTCGCCAATTATGGGACGGTGCAGTTTTATCTTAGTGATGTCTGAATAATCAATCCTGATATTTATAACAGGGGGTCTTCAGTAAGATGGCATGGTATATCGAGCCGGCAAAATTGGCCCGACTCAATGGGTCGACCCAGCCAGCTCGCATATATGGCTGGATTGGGCTTTATAAGGGACTGAAGCCCGGCACACCCGAATGGCCAATCAAAAATACACAAGGAATGTGGTTCAAGTGGTGTAACCTAATAGCAAGCAATTAGGCTGGGCCGGTATTGGCCCGCTGGACCAAATAGCAAAATCAGACCAATATTTTCAAGGCCCTACCTAGCCCATATAGTGGCAGCTTCATTAATTGAACAAATTATGGTGTTGGTTGCAATTTCATATCATGTCGATGAAAGAGATTATGGAGAAATCTATTTGCTATATCATTGAAACAATTCCCAATTTTTCATCATTTTCTTTGTCAACATAAATACATAATAAAACAAAAATAGGGAATAGTTATGATATCATTATTATAAACATGACATCATTTGGTATATTGAAATACAAATAAAATACCAAGGAATAAGAAATCCAAATTGATACGTAAACACACATATTAATGAGTGTAGATATTCGAATGAGATATTCTATTCCAAAATAATGTTACATCTTGTATTCCACATGACATAGATTCTTGATGTTTTCTCTTTACATCATTGCTTGCTTTATAAAGTCCACAATTTATCTTGAAAATTAATATGATAATTTTTATATGACATTTGACATCCATTCATACAATGAAATATGAGATGAAACATCATTTTGAAACAGAAGATCTCATTTGCTAGACAACATATAATTTTTCACCTGGATACACACTCATTTTATTATCGTTTAAAGAGAATCAAGATTAATTCTAAACTAATCTTAACCAGTAAAAATCATAAATAAATATCCAAAAATCAAGCAACAAAATTATCTTGACCCCATCTAATTTTTATTCAAAACTTGGTTCCAGGGTGGCAACAACAGAGAATATCCGAAGAATCTCTTTGGGGGTAGCAGCCTCCACCATTAAATCCACTCCTAATGCAAAATCCCAAGCAATCTTTCTCTCTAAATGAACCTGAACATACTTCATAGCACAATGGGTTCACTGCCCCTTTTTCTTCCATACCTAATTAAATAAAAATAAGGAATAATTACAAAAAGCCCCCTAAGGTTTGGGATAATTACAAAAAACCCAATAGGCTTTTGGAAATTTCAAAAAAAAAAAGACTTGAGGATTGAATGTGTTTTAAATTACAGAGTTACCAGTATTTTGATAAACGTAAGGAGAGCGTTTGAAATCATTTTTGCATATAAAGGGAAAATGTAAGACGAAACAAACCTAAAGGAAGTTTTGTAAATTCTGAAAATCTCTAGGGTTTTTTCTTTTGTAATTAGCCTGAACCTCAGGGTTTTTCTTTTGTAATTAGCCTGAACCTCGGGGTTTTTTCTTAATGTAATTATCCCCAAATATTACATCCGTTATCAGAATTATAAAAAATAAATAAATAACCAAATTAATTATAATTTGAAACGAAAATTAAAAAATTTATGGGAAAAAAGAGATCTAGACAAACAACAGAAATAATGAATATACGTACCGACGACAAAAGCAGTGGTGCAAGCAGTGACAATGGAAAAAATAAGTAGACATTTAATCAATTCCATTGCAACTCTGTATTGGCATATATAAAAAAAAATGGAGAAATAGTGGTGTATTTATATTAGTCTACCAAATTAATTATATATGGTATATGTCATCATTATAGTATTACCAGCTAATTACAATAATTGAACATGATTCAGAAATCACTACTAGGGATTCTATGAAATTTGAAAAGAAGGTTGAATTATTATTGTCATAGATAATTGTTTTTAAAATTAGAATTTAGGTACAAATATTTGAAACATTCTAAAAATTATTATTATTGATGGTAATATTTGCTCAAACATTAAATTAAAATTAAGTCAGTTTTGATAAATTTTCATGTTTGGTGGTTATTTTGGAATAGTTTTGGATAAGTCGGCTCCCTCCAAAAAATTCAGATAAGTGTTATCTTGACAAGTTCAGTGGGTAAATGAAATTAGAGCTGAGTTCAGGGTATTGTTGTATTTTGCCCTAATTTATATGTTGTCAATGGGGAAATTAGGTTCATTTATCTAATGAATGATTGGCATTGGATTTTCATCAAATTAAACAAATGATGGTGTTAATTGCAATTGAATATCATGTCCATAAAATAAATTGTGTCAAAATCTCTTTGCTGAATTTTCGAAACCTTTTGCATTTTTTGAAGACTCATATACAATTTGTTTACACAGTATGTGTTATTTTGTAAATACCCCTCAAATTTAATCTAATTACAAAAAAAAAATTACATATGCCTTATTGTATTTATTTTACAGATACAATTCAATATATAAAATTGTAGTAGAAAGATTATGGAGTATTTGTAATTTTAAAAGATAATTTATTTTATAATAGTATTAATCTCAATGATAATTTTGTTATTTACCCTAAAAATATATATATAATATAACAATCGACAGCATGGCAAAAAGAAATAAAAAAAAATCAGATCAAGAAATTGACCCACGTTGTTTAATTTTGGCCCAAGAAAAAAAACGTGTCCAACGGTTCCGAACTACCGGTTACGGTTTGGAACTGCCGGTTCCGGTTTGTCCAAAGGGTGGAACCGGAACCTAACCGTCTTATAGACGGTTTCGGTTCCGGTTCCGAACCGCCGGTTCCGGTTTGTCCGGTTTTTTGTTTTTTTTTTTTTTGAGTTTTTAATATTAATAAATTAACACAATTGATAAATTAACACAATTGATGAAGTAAATAAAATTGAGTAACACAAAAAGTAATTTTATTGATTTAAAAGTAAAATTACAACTTACATTTTACAAAATGAAAAATTCTAAGATATTACAATTCCAAAGTACAATTTAAAAATAAAATTACAAGTTAATACAATTTCGTATAAAATTTAAATTACAAAGTACAAACCACAAAAAAAAGGGAAAAAGAAAAAAAAAGAAATGGGTTTTAGTTTTATTTTAATATTCTAAGTTAAAATTTTGAAATTTAACTTTGAATATTGAAATAAAATTGCCTACGTATCCTCGTAGAGGAATCAAAACCCTACGTAGTTCTCTTACCTTTTACTTACCTTAGGGAAGGTGGCAACGTGATTCTTCAATCATTTTGTGACTCGTTGCTTGATCCGGTATCAAGATTGTCGCTTTCTTTGGGAATCATCAAAATTGACGTGTTGCTCACGCACCTCGGCGTTTGTTAAATAACCTCCCTCACTGAATGCTTGCTCTACGGAGACGGTTGAGGCAGGAACGGCTAATATTTCCCTCGCAATTAATGTTACTATAGGAAAAGAGGAATACCTCTTTGACCACCACTTTAACAAATTGAACTTTGACTTTCCTACTACAAACTCAATATAATCAAAAGGAGATGTTAAATATGTATCAAGTTCAAGATAAGGGGTCGCGCCTCCTCTCGAACGTTTTAGTATCCTCGCGTCATAAAAATTCTCTAATGGTGCAAATACCGACGCCTCATTAAACGTACCAATATCACTAGCATTTTCTACATCGGGTGTAGAAACAGCGGAACTAGATGAGCTTCTAAAACTATCACCAAATTTTATTGAATATTCTCTAAAAATATCATATAAACATTTTTTAGCATTCTCTACTATTACGCTTGGAATGAGAGTGTCATGTTCTTTAATAGGAAACAAAGCATCATAATAAATTCCTAACAATTCTTCTAAACCATTTAATCTTACTCTAGGGTCTAATATTTTTGCAACTAAAAAAATATTAGGAATATAAGTGAAATATTTTAACCATTTTAATCACATTTGAGCAATAGTTGGTCCTAAAGTAGCACAAGGCATGAGAGATCTAATAAGTAGTGCAATTTTAACACAACGATCTACAACTAAAATTGATGTAGGATAATAAACACCGGATAATTCTTCGGTAGCATATTTAAAAACCTTTAAAAGTTGACATAAATTAGAGCATGCATCCCATTGATTGGGAAATAAAACTATGCCACATTGTTGATCGGCAAAAAATGAACATAAAGCTTCTCTATATTGATAACTATCATTTATCATTTTATATGTAGAATTCCAACGAGTTGGCACATCGGGCGAGAATTTTCTTGGGTACAAACCAATATTTTTACAATATCTAGCCCATTTTTTCAAAACCGAAGAATATCCTGATAAATATAAAAGCGCATTTCTAATAGGTGCAATTTCTTCTTTTAAAGTAACTAAACCATCTTCAACACATAAATTAATAATATGACATATATAACGAACATGAAAAAATTTACCACCAATAGAAGGTTCACAAATATTAATAAGTGATTGTAAACTAGCCGTATTAGCACTAGCATTATCAAATGAAATTGAAATTTTTTTTGTAACTAAGCCATATTCTTGTAAAATAGTATGAATTTTATGAGAAATATTAATAGCGGTATGTTCAACATTAAAATCTATATATGCAATTAAACGTTTTTGCAAAGTCCATGAATCATCAACCCAATGACAAGTAATTCCCATATAAAAACTTCTCTGCCAATGGTCACTCCATACATCCGAACAAATTGAAACTTTTGTTTGTAAACTAGCAAATGAGTTAATTAATTGTAACTTAAATTCACAAACTGATTTAATTTAATATCGTGAGTCAATGTAGAACGTGAAATTTTATTAGCAGCAGGGTTAAAAGCTAGTCTAGTATACCTTTCAAAAAGTGTATTATCGACAAAGTTAAAAGGGAGTGACATACCACTAACAAATTTAGATGTCTCTTTTCTAGCATTTATATCGGTATATTTAAATAAAGAAGAAGAAGACTCCATACCTGTTGAAGAACCCGTGAATTCCGTCGGTAGTTGTGTTTGAGCACGATCTAACCCAACTTTATCCGGATATTTTTTGTTGAGGTGGTTCGTGAATGTCCCATAACCGTCACTCCTCTAAACTTGTAGGAATTAGTGCAATAATTGCAAATAACTTTGAAACCTCTGGTTGTAGGATCCAGAATTTTGTTAAAATGAACCGAAAAAATATCGGGTCTAAGTGGCGGAGCTCGACGACTTTGAGTTTGAGTTGGATTTTGCGATTCCGGTTGAGCCTCACCTTCTTGTTGCAAACTAGCAAAACAAGCATCGATTTCATCTTCGCTCAAATCGAAAGCTTCTTCAAAACGTGGTGGTAGTGGTGGTGGTCGTTGCTCGGAACCGGACGCCAAACCTTTGCCCTTAGATTGACGGGAAGATCCTCCACGGCTTGACATTTTTTTAAAATAGCTAATGAAAATAAAAGTATGAAATTACTAAAAATTAAATTGAAACTTGAAAATTAAACACTTTAGCTTGAATTGGGAGATTATAATGTAAAGAGTTGAGAGGTTAGACATTAGATGTGAGGAAAAATGGATGAATTATAAGGGGTATTTCTAGGGGGAAAAAACTGAAATTCAAAAAAAAAAAAAAAAACCGTTTTTAACCAGAACCGCCGGTTTTAACCGAACCGGCGGTTTTCAACGGTCAAACGATCTTGCCCGTTGATCATTAACGGTCAAATAATCTTGGCCGTTGATTTTTTTCAAAATTTGAATTTTCAAAAAAAAAAAAGAAAGAAAAGTCGACCGGTTTTAACCGAAACCGTCGGTTTACGGTTAAAACCGGCCACCAACGATTACAAAAGTGACCGTTTGAAATTTGAATTTTCAAATTCAAAATTTCAAATATCAGTTTTTTTTTTTAAAAAAAATTATAAACTGCCGGTTCCGGTTTCAAATTTCCGGAACCGTAACTAACCTTATAAATAAGGTTTACGGTTCCGGTTCGAACCGAAACCGGGGTCAATGATTTTTGAACCGTTGACCACGGTTCGAAACCGCCGGTTTGCCGGTTCGGTTCGAATCGTTGGACACGTCTACACATAACAGATATATCTGATGTATTATATTACTTTTATTGTCACTATTATTCGTCCGAATAAGAGCCACAAAACTCAACTACAATTGTTTCCTAGCCTAGCTGGAACTATACTGGCACACACACATCCTTTTTGCATGGGAATAACTGAAAAATGTTTGGGAAAACAAAGTTTCAAAATGAAACTTTCGAATAGAAAGGGAAAAAAAAACATTTTATTATTATTAGTTAACCAATATTATGTTTTCCTTTTTATTTTTTAATTTGAGGATAAAAATGTCTAAAGCAAACTTTCAAAAGCATTTTATGAAAATCAGAAGCACATTTATATTCTTATTTAAGTGCATTATGTTTGTATTTCATACGCTATTCGAAATCCAACACATATTTAGTTTTGTACGTATATGTATGAGATATATAAGAAATATATTTGCTCATTTCATACATTCTCACACACTAACTTCTATGTCCTATGATATAATTAAATGAAATACAAACAAAAAATAAAAGCTGACATTTACAAATATTAAAAAAAAATTTAAGCTAAAAAATCATACTCATTTTTAGTCTCAACATCAAATAATCCCGTATTTCCTATATACACATACATGTATATATACATATTATATATACGAAACTACTTTATTTTCTTGAACATTCACAAAATTAATGACAAAAGATTTCATGTTCCACTTTTGGTGTTTCACTACTTGAACGATGGACTCGTGTATATATTGTTGACGTCTAAATTTGCTCAACAAGAAACTAAATATAAAAATAATGACTGGAAAAATATAATAAATGGTTGTAAAGTGCCTTTTTTTATTGAATGGCCGAGCTGAGGTTTTCTAGTAGGTCTCTGGCATGACAGAGCTTTTTTATATGAGTTTTTTCCTCTCCTTTTTTCTCTCTTCTCAAAACTATTTATACTATTACATTTTATAGTCTAACAATCATGACACTTGTCTCATTAAGTGGAACATTTGTCTCCTCCTTGTTGTGTATGAGTTGAATGGTAGGACATTTGTCTTCTCCTTGTTGTGCATGAGTTGAATGGTGGGACACTTGTCACATTGTTGTTTTGCAAGGTGGCAGTTTGGTCTACTACTGTGATGAGTTGGTCTTCTGGTCGGCTTTTTTTGGTCTCCGGGCTCTGGTCGGCTTTTCTGGTCTCCGGGCTCTGGTCGGTTTTTTCTGGTCTCCGAGCTCTGGTCGGCTTTTTCTGGTTTCCGGGCTCTGGTCGGTTTTTTCTGGTCTCCGAGCTCTAGTCGGCCTTTTCTGGTCTCCGGCCTGCCAGGCTAAATTTAAAGTGGTACGAGCTTGGCCTATGTCAGCAAGTTTTGGACTGCCACGTGTACATGATTTTCTTTAAAAAAATTGTCCTGCTTTGCTTGGGTATCATCATATACATCCAAAAATATCAACCGTCCATTGTTATCTTGTAAACCGGATGGGATCTTCTATTTCAAAACCGTGTTTCATCTCCTATTCCACTGTGTAGATGATTGACACGTGTATTACACTTACCATGTTAGAACCCCACAATTTATGCTTGAAAATAAACATGGTAAGTGTAATACACGTGTCAATCATCCACACGGTTGGAATATGAGATGAAACACGATTTAATGAAATAGAATATCCCATCCGTAAGTCGTTATCATTATCAAGAAAGCACCAAAAAGTGCACATGAAATTTGTTAAAATTAACTCAGCAGTCACCAATGACCAAAGAATGGTAGGTGTAGCAAAACGGGTCGGGTCATCCCAAAAAACGGGTCAGCGCTGGCAGCTACTTCTTCCTTCTCCCATACTCCTTCCTACCTAACCCCTTCACTTCCAGTATTTATTGTATCTCTCTCTCATTTCTTTCTTTCAAATCTCTCTCAATCTCTCTCTCTCACCCAACCTGTTTTTTGTCTCCTTCTTCTTCATATCCCATCACCCTCTTGAATCTTCACCGATTCATTTTACACTTAAAAAACAAAAAGAAAAGTAAAAATAAAAAAAAAACAGGGGAATAGGTTTTGATCAGAGCTTTAAACATATTACTGTAAAATCCAAGAGAAAATATGTTGTCAGTGGCATCTGTGGAAGCTCAAAATCCAGAGATTTCTTCTCTAGTTTTACCCCAAAATCAAACAACATCAGAAAACCATGTTTTCACATCCAAACTCCCCACTATCCCCATTTCCAATCACCTCCCTTTGCACACCTACTGTTTCGAAAATCTCTCGCAGTATCCCGACAGACAATGCCTTTTGATCGGCAACACCGGAAAATCATACACCTTCGCTGAAACGCATCTCGCTTGCCGGAAAGTCGCCACCGGTTTATCCAATCTCGGAATCAGAAAAGGCGACGTCGTAATGGTGCTCTTACAAAATTGCGCTGAATTTGTTTTCACTTTCATGGGAGCTTCAATTATCGGTGCTGTTACGACTGCTGCAAATCCGTTCTGTACTGCGAAGGAAATCTTCAAGCAGTTCAGTGCCTCCAAATCGAGGATGATAATCACGCAATCGCAGTACGTGGATAAGCTCCGCGAAGCAGGGGATAATTTCCCCAAAATTGGGGAAGATTTCTCCGTGATCACAATCGACGATCCGCCGGAAGGATGCTTGCATTTCTCGGTACTTTCCGAAGCGAACGAAGACGAAGCGCTGGCGGTCGAGATCGATCCAGACGACGCCGTTGCGCTGCCGTTTTCTTCCGGAACCACTGGATTGCCCAAGGGCGTGATACTAACTCACAGGAGCTTAATCACGAGTGTTGCTCAGCAGGTGGACGGTGAAAATCCGAATTTGTACTTGAAATCTGACGACGTCGTTCTGTGCGTTCTGCCGTTGTTTCACATATATTCGTTGAATTCCGTGTTGTTGTGCTCGTTGAGAGCCGGCGCGGCGGTTTTGCTGATGCAGAAATTCGAGATCGGTACGCTGCTGGAGTTGATACAGAGGCACCGCGTGTCGGTGGCGGCGGTGGTGCCGCCGCTAGTTTTGGCATTGGCGAAGAATCTGTTGGTGGACAAGTTCGATTTAGGCTCTATACGATTGGTGTTGTCCGGGGCGGCGCCGCTGGGGAAAGAGCTGGAGGCGGCGTTGCTCAGCCGCGTGCCGCAAGCAGTTTTTGGACAGGTAGGTACTCTTTTCGTAGTTCTAACCAACCTAACTAAATTTCATGTCATTTAAATGCTCCTAAAATTAGTTACTAATAAAAGACTAATATTAAATAAATAAATGTTTCTTTAATAAAAATAATATGCACTTTTGACAACTTTTACTTTCTAAGAAAAGAAATTTAAACTTTATTTTACCAACTTACATAGTTAAAAGAGTTAACCTCAATAGTCAGACGTAAGCTAGAAGCTGAATTTTTTTTTTTTTTAAAAAAAAAGTTAACCTCAAGATGAATAGGTTTAAATGTAAAAATTACTATTGGCATGAAAAATTTAGCAAAAGATTTCAGTGTGTAAAAAGAGCCCAACTACCTGGGGTTAGGTGTGGGATGCTAACATAACAAGTTGGAAAAAAAAAATAAAAAGATCTATTTTGTCTTTCCCAATTATGTGTTAAGCTCCACATGTGAATAATAAATAAGCGGCCACGGCCATGACCCATTTAAATATGCATGATTATTAATTTATCACCACTTTTTTCTGAATAAGGGCATGGACCAATTAATGCACCTTGGATTTCTTGTTTTTTCATTTAATATTTTGCTCTTTATACACACGCGCGCGTAAAATGTCGAGAATATTTTTATAAATATATATCTTCATATAAATTTATACATTTGACATATACCAAAAAAATAAATAGAGTATTAAATTAATATAGAAGATCCAACCGCAATTAATTATATGTGATGGGTGGTCACCTTTTGTCCACAAAGGCCAACAAATTTAAGTACACAGGAGACAGGACTCTTCTTAGTCTTCAATTTGCATTTGACCCACTAGATGAAAAAGACTTTCATTTTTTTTTCTTTTTCTTCTTAAAAGAAAAGATAAAAAGAAGATGAAATTAGTATATATATTTATATAGTAATAGATTAAGATAGTAGTAAATAATTATGAACATTATACAAATTAGTTAACGGTTGAATATTAAATGAAACATCATTTTAAAATAAAAAATTTATTCGCTTTCATAAAGGAAAGCCAACTAACTTTCACGCCCTATATATGTTACCTAACAAACATATATATTTCATAACAATCATTTGTCTAATTATCAGGGTTCTAAAATTCGCGCATAAGCTTTTGGCTTTCTTTATCCGTCTATACTATTCATCTAATTAGTTCCACTTAACCCTAATTAGACCCGCCCACACTCTGCCTAGTCGCTTAGGGATGGCAATGGGGGCGGGTCAAAACCCGCCGCATCAAACCCGCCCGACGGGGGTCTAGACCAATAAACGGGTCCCGGGCGGGTCTCGGGTCCAATATTACAAAACCCGCCCGGTCCGGGAAAATAGGACCCGCCCATTATTAATTTTTACTATATTTTTAAATATATATTGAAATATTTTTGCATTATGTATTTTTAAATTTGAGTGTTATATGTTTAAAAATATTAGTTGAGTACTAATATAATATTATTTACTTTTAAAGTTTAATTTACTAATATAATATCTTGTAATATTCTACTTTGAATATTTATTTTAAATATTAGTTGAGTATTATTGTAGTATACTAATAGTATTTTTTTAAAAAATCTTAATAGTAGCCAATTCTAAAAAATAGTTATAATAAGTTGAATAATTATATTTATTTATTTTTTAACCTATTGGCATTAGATTACTTTTGAAAATTTGGTCAAAAATAGAAAAATATAAATTATTATAATTTTAAAAAAATACTTGGCGGGTCTAGCGGGTCTAGACCCGCCCCGGCGGGTTTTGAGGCGGAGCGGGTCCCGGGTCTAATTTTTCCTTGGCGGGGCGGGTCCCGGGTTTGGCCAAACCCGCCCCGTTGCCATCCCTATAGTCGCTAAGCCTCAGACATCAAGTCTGACGTCTGCTTAGCGCCTAACGCTTTTTAAACACTGTTCATTATGAATTGGAATTTTAATAAGAAAATATATTGGAATATATATAAGATGCATATATTTGATTTTATTTTTGAAAAAAAATAAATGAGAACAATAATGACATCAAACATATATATACTTTTATTTTCTATAATAAAGTTTCTACGTACTTTTACTTAACCAAAATCTTAAAAGATTGGCTTACTTGAACGCGTATATCTAACAATAGTATGAATAATTTTACTATTTATCAACTAATTAAATGCTCTTTGTTGGGGTTATATAACATATATAGGGATATGGCATGACGGAGGCTGGTCCAGTGCTATCAATGTCCCCATCGTTCGCGAAGCAGCCATTGCCAACGAAATCAGGGTCGTGCGGCAACGTGGTCCGCAATGCTGAGCTGAAGGTGGTCGACCCGGAAACCGGCTGCTCTCTCCCCCGTAACCACCCCGGTGAAATTTGCATCCGCGGTCCTCAGATCATGAAAGGTGCATAATAACTCTGTCATTTGCTAATATTTTTTTAAATTCATGAACTTGAATGTCATTGGTTTCTTATTTTGTGTTATTTAATTTATTGATTATTATAAATTTGTTAGGGTACTTGAATGATGCTGAGGCAACTGCGAGAACCATTGATGTGGATGGTTGGCTCCATACTGGTGACATTGGGTATGTGGACGATGATGATGATGTTTTTATTGTTGACAGAGTTAAAGAACTCATCAAATTCAAAGGCTTTCAGGTATTTATATCTTGTGTGTTTTTAATACACTTATGTAAACTAAATTAAACACTCTAATTTTAATATATAATTAATTTCTTTTCTTGAAATTTATTTCGTGATGAAGGTACCACCAGCTGAGCTAGAGTCTCTTCTTGTCAGCCACCCCAATATAGCCGATGCTGCCGTTGTGCCGTAAGTGCAGAGATAACATAATTCCTCCACCATATTATTTTTCGAAAATTAAAAAAAATTGTGACAACTAATTAAATTAGATGGACAAATTTAAACTAAAACGTTATATATACATGTCTTCACGAAAAACAGGCAAAAAGATGAGGCTGCTGGTGAAGTTCCTGTGGCGTTCGTGGTTCGATCAAATGGATTTGAACTCACTGAAGAAGTTGTAAAGGAATTCATTGCGAAACAGGTAAATATTTATGTACTTTAATATTATTATATTTTTAGCTCTGTTCTGTGTAAATATTACACTTGACCTATAATTAACAGTAATTATGATTTATGAATGTAAACAGGTGGTATTTTACAAGAGACTGCACAAAGTGTACTTTGTTCATGCCATTCCCAAGTCTCCAGCTGGTAAAATTCTAAGGAAAGATCTGAGAGCCAAACTTGCTGCAGCATCCTAATACAATCTCAATCATTAAAATTTTAAAATCCTTATCTAGGTTTTTATTTTGGAGATTATATTTAATTAATTTTTGTATTGCCTAATGTTGTACTAGCTTCTTCTGGAAATTAAAGGAAGGGGATAATATTCAAAACAAGAAGTGGATTAGGAAGAAACCACGCGTATTGAACATTTATTTCATGTTGGCAGAAACCAAGCCATTGTTTCTGTAATATGTATTGTTGTATTCAATTGAATTCTTAGCCAATAAATGAATTGGTCCTTTTATTTCGAGATATATACATAAGCAATCATTCATAGTTTCATACATGAAAAGTAAAGAATATTTAGGTCATTATTTTTTTCAAAAAAAAAAATCAATCTTTCCCCCAAAACTGAAAACTGAGACATACAAGCCCGCTCCACTCTCAAAGCCCGAGTGCTCAACCCGCCGGACCTCGAACCCTCTGGTTCTAGTTCAGTGACACGCTTTCATTTTGGGAAAAAAAAAGTTCTGCTATAGAATGACGATAGAAAAAAAATTGAAAGACGAAATATGAATTTTGATGGTGTAAAAAAGGTTCTGCTATAGAGTGACGATAGAAAAAAAATTGAAAGAAAGAAATATGAATTTTGATAGTGTAAGAGGTGGCAAAATCAAACCCGGCCGGCAGGCCAATCCAGCCAGAGGCTTGGGTCGGACTGGCTTGTGATTTTTAGGCCCGGAAAAGTCAGGCCTATTGGCCCGTCCCGAGTGGCCTGACGGCAAGGGCGGAGCCAGGAAATATTTCGGGATGGACCGATACGCGAAAATGGGGTGGGACGAATAAGAAAAAATCATATAAAATATACTTAAAATAATTTTTTTTTAAATTTTATAGTGTAAAAAAAAATTTGTTTAAAAATGGGGGGGGCCGGGGCCCAGGTTGGCCCCCCCTCCCTCCGTCATTGCCTGACGGGCCGACCAAAACTTTTGTACATAGAGTGCATGTATGGGTTGGGGTGGGCCCGATCCATTGCCAACTAAATTGATATTTTTTTTTCAAACGATAGGAAATTTTATTAATATAACTCGACAAAAGATAACATTACAACGTAGCCAACTAGCTACCAAACCATATTGGCTTCACACAAGCCAACTGGGGAATTGGTTACACCAATCCAAATCACAGTCACTAATCAAGGCCATCGAAGCTAGTCTATTACAAGACGAATAATTCTTATGATCTTGATTTTTAAAAACAACAAAATCGAACAGCGAGCTTAGCAAATAGATATCCCCTGCAACTACTTCCTTTTTGCTGTCAAGGAGAACGTTGCTATTCAATCTTTGCACCAAATTCTGATCTTCTATTTGTATAGTTACAGCTCTGGCTTTCATTTTCTCAGCCAAACAAAGAGCTTGCCTGATTCCTAGCACAGTTGCTTCCACTGGATGACAAAGAAAATCCCTAGAAGTCGCCCATGCTCGAATCAAAACATCTCCATCATCATGGATCCAGCCTCCCCACCCAACTTTATTGGTCCCAACCTTGACTGCACTGATCACTACATTGTAGTGTCCTACAATCCAAGCCTGACCTCTCCCACCTTCCATTTTGTCCTTAACACTTATCTCAAAATTATTATCTACCATTTTAGTACCTGTTGTTAAGAGAAATTCTTGCCACTCATTGAATGCTCGATTCACAGTGTCGATTTCTTTCCATTGAATCTGTTGGAAAATCCAGATATTTCTTGTTTTCCACAACCACCATAAGATATATACACTTAATTGAATTCTGGTTGTGTTGTAGATACTCTCTTTGATTTCACACATCACATTCCACCATTTTCTCATAGTGAAAGATTGTTGAAGGGTGTCAAACCATTGTATAGGTGATAGTTTCCATATCAGTTGTGCTCGTTCACACTGGAAAAAAACATGCTCTATTGTCTCCTGCCCAACCCCACAAACCATGCATATTGGATCCATTTTCAGACCTCTTTTGATAAGTGTTGTTGCAGTTGGCAGACTATGGTTGATAACCCTTGATAGGTGTGAGTTTTGCATGTATTTTGAGGTATAAATATGACTAAAATGGTGATTAAACATGCAATAACGTGTATGAAATGGTATATATTCGCTCTTTGTGGAAAAAGATATTACGCTTGCTTGTTTTGTAGGAATTTAACGATATTTGGAGTGATTTTGTGACAAATACGAGCATTGCTACCTAGAATCATCAAGAATCGAGCGATTACACCCAATTGGAAGCCAACTATGTGGAGTCTAGAGTCATAGTGACGAGTCGTGTGTCAAAAGAAGCATGGATGATCAAACAACAAGGAGATTTATCTCAAGGAACATCCAAACGCGTATGGAATTTCCAGCACTGGCAGGGTTTAGTATTTTGGCCATAACTCTCTCTACAAAATTGATATTGAGGTGATTCAAGTGGCTATGGAAAGCTAAGAGAGAGGGCTACAACTCTTATGAAGAACCCGTAAGTAGATTAATTGAACTCTTGTTGAATGTTTTAATCTTAGTTGAAGTTATTGTCTTGAAGTCTATTTGAGTACTTTGAGCTTATTCTTGTTTTATCACTTGGCCAATGATTTAACATGTTTGATATATTGATTCATAATTCGAGAGATGAGTTTCAATATTAGATCTTGAGTACTTGACACGAATATTTGCATGAATCGAGAGGTTTGTAGATTTTTGTGAGGACATTTGATCTTTTGTGCATTTGGGAGTTGTGTATCTTATGTTGAGTAGAGATGCTAGCATAGATATTTCAATCTACACTTTATATACATCTCGAGAGGGAGGATAAAATACCATTGTGATCGTCTTATAGGTGTATTGATAATAACTTTGGCTTTGATTAAATCGGACAACAAGAGGAATATTAATTGAAACCATAATCCGGAATCCATTTCATTCTCTCTTGATAATTACATTATTCTTAGTATCTTGTATTCTTGTGGTTATTCTTGTCTTTACCTCCACAACAATCATCCAATTTCGATCGTCTAAATAAAAATAAGTCTATTTTGGTTCAATACTTAGCGCATAAATTTATTAGTCTCCGTGGATACGACCTTGCTTACCCTATTCTATAAACTACACCGTACACTTGCGGTGAAGCTAAAAATAAGGCGAACAAGTTTTTGGCGCCGTTGCCGGGGACTAATACAATTTTTGGTGCTAATATTGCGATAGATAGAATTATTTTTAATTTAGACTTTTTTTTATTTTATTTCATTTTTCTTTTGTAAATTCTACTTCTACAATGTTTGATTTGTTTCTTTGAATTGTTATAGGTGCACGCTCGGATGGAGGGAGTCAATTATTTCAATAACTGGAATTTCTACAGTTATGGGAATAATCCCACTCCTACGCACTATTGTTCAAATTGGAGGAATTACGAAGATTTTTCATATGCTAACACGGAGAATGTGATTCCACCACCATCAAGCTTCAATGTAATGAATGGGTTTACTAATGCGGAGGCAAAGCCATCTTTGGAAGACGCCCTCATTGCATTCATGAATCAAATGACTTCATTTGTAAGTGAGACAAGGAACCGGGTTCGATGCACAAGAGGCTAGGATGGACATGATGGAGTTGCAAATGGCCGGTTTGATAAAAATCTTGAGACTCAAGTGGGCCTATTAGCTACGATTATTGGTGAACAACAACAAAAGAGCCATTTTTCGAGCATCACCGAAGTCAACTCAAAGGAACAATCTAGTACCATTCATCAAAAGAGTGGTAGAATACGAGTCAAAGATCCGAAAAAACAAGAAAGTTTGGAACCAAATACGGGCTGTGTGTCTATGCATGCACTTCGGCTGTGTGTGTGGTGTCGAAAAAGAGCGAGGACCAGGACCAGAACACATGAACAACGCGTGGATGCCCGGTCGGTGCATGCGTGATATCATAAGAAAGCTATTTCACAAATGGAAACGAACACTTTGGTGGGACATACGCGCATGGACAACATGAGCATAATTCAAATCAAAGTGTTCCAATATCGGGACTCAATACTTGCTTGGACACCCCAGTATGCATTATTAGGTGCAAGTAAGGCAAATATGGCACTTGACCATGACCCAAAGCGCTAATATATGCATTCAGGAGGCACCAATTCATACGTCGAGCTATAGGCGGTAAATCTAGCGCTTGTTGGGAGGCAACCCAATGGTAACTTCACACTTTTTTTATTGAAATTCTATCTTTCCTTACGTGCGATATAATTTCATTTAAGTTCGGGGAGGATAGTATCTTGATATGAAATGTGTGGATTTAAAAAAATTGTATTTTTGTGTGTTTTCATATAGTTGCATGTAGAGCATTTTAGGTTGTATTGCATTAGAAGACGTTCTGACTTTAGCACGTTTATTGCTTTAATAGAGTTTAGAGAGTGAGTTGACCAATATTGAGATTCTCGTGCTCTATTTTGAAAATTTTGTATTGTTTGGATTGGGTGTTGAGTACGAGTTGATTGAGCCATGAATAGATGATATTGAGCATGTGGATATTGAGAACATGGTTTGATGCTTTGAATTACGTATTTGCAAGCTGTGAGCTTTTGAGCCTTTTCGCTTTCATCATATGCGATCTTGTTGATTGATTTGAGTGTATCATTCATGTTGTTAGAATTCTAGAACTTGCTCTGGTATCTCTCAAGTCACATGTTGTATGCGAATGTGAAAATGATCAAAGGCCATTTTTGTTAGCCCTTCAAGCCTTTTGCTTACCTAATGATGATATTGAAATCCCTAGTTAGCCAACTTGAGCCTATTGTAAGTCCAAGCGGCCACGATAATCTAGAGGGGGGGTGAATAGATTATCTCCATCTTTTCAATTTCGCCCTCTTTTAAAAATCGAATGCTCAAACAAAATAATGAAGGTGCGGAATGTAAACAACACACGTTGATTTAAAGAGGTTCAACCCACCTAGGGCCTAATCCTCTACCACCCCAGTATATCCGGGATGGATTTCGAAAAGAAAAAGAATTTTATTAATTACCAAAATTAATACAAATTCAACTTACAACACCTTGAAGAGCACCACACTCTTCTTCAACACCACCTTTGGAGATTCCCACAATCTCCCTTTGAAGATTACCACAATCTTCCTTCAACGGCACCTTGTGAAGATTACCACAATCTTCAACCTTGAAGAATACCAAATTCTTCAACACCTCAATAAGAAGATTACCACAATCTTCTTGCACCTATCACCTAGATCATCCAAGTGTGCTCTTACCACGAGAACACTCACAAGGATATCTTGTGTTTGAATGATAACCAAAAATCAAGATTACAACTCAATAATGAATAATACAATTTGAGTGCGAAGTGTAATCAAGAATAGCCTAGACCTCAAAGATGTGAAAGTGATAAGCTAGGCAATTTTACAACAAGAATAATGACTATGAAAGACCAAGTGTTTGCTTGAAGTGTATCTTGTTGTGTTGTATCTCAATTGTTGTGTTGGTTGCTCCAAAACTTCCTCTATTTATAGGAGATGATTGATCAAGCATAGACTCCTCTTGGGGATTGAAAATCTCTGAGAAAAATACAATTAAAATCAAGAATATAGCTGTTAGAAATCAATCCCATAATTTAAGGAAAGTTTGTCTTTGTCAAACGGTCGAAATTTCTTTGTCAAAACATAGAGGCGACGTCGGTCGCACGAGAAATAGACGTTGAAAAGAATACACAAAAATAACAGGCGGCCGTCGGCGTCTACCTCGACCGGTCGACCATCACCCCAACCGGTCCCCTGCATGGATTTTGCAAGGATTAAAAGTTCTTTTTGAAAACACACTTGCAGTGCGGTCGGCCGATTTGGCGGCGACGGCCGACCGACCGGTCGACACAACTTGTTTTCCTTCCGTCTCATTTTTCTCGTTTCTAAAAACATCTTCAGTGCACGGTTGCCCTATAGGGCGACCGGTCGACCACGAGACAAATATTGTCAATTTTTGTCGAAAATAAAACTCAAGAAATACTTTCAAAAATTTAGTAAAAACATTTTAAACCGATCGGAAGTATTAGGACAACATTTAGAAACATCGTTTGAGAGTGAAAACCCAATAACATAAAATCATTAAAAGCGTTGTCCAATTTAGACGAAAATAAACTTCAAGAAAATACTCCTAAAATATTAAAATCATTTTAAATCATTTAGGAGTATTTGGACAACCTTTAAAAACATTGTTTTGGTGATAAAATAAAATCATCAAAATTAAGATAAAACATGTATCAAACAATCTCCCCCTTTTTGATGATTACAAACCAAAACAATTTTTACACAAACTAAGAGAGCAATTTTAGAAATGATTTTCCGGTAAAAACATTTGACCGTTTGGAAGCAACCAAAATTTCCAAACATATTGAAGCAACCAAGTAGGGAGTAAATATTTTTCAATAATAAGCACAAGCTCCCCCTATCCACAAGCACATCAAGAATAATGTAAGAGCAATAATCCATAAGCTAAAAGCTTTAGCTTTTACAATTTGTTCAAGAGCTTATAAGCTCCCCTCACAAAAACAACATTAAACAATAATATAAGTCCATCAAGCAACAATTGGACTAAAAATAAGTCACAACATATGGCTTTTATGAGCCATAGCTTATAGCTTTTATGACAAGCTTTAATTAGCTTCTTTGAGCTAATGAGCCAATATCCTGTTTTTCTCCCCCTTTGGAATCATCAAAAAGAATGTTAGGATGGTGAAAGCGCCATACAATAATATCAAAGCATGCCAAATGGACGGTAAAAACCGTTTTAGCAATTTAAAGCATAATCATCCAAGGAAAGTGAGAGAATTGAAACATAAAAGATTCATAAGCTCATTAGTATGCTAAAAACAAGATTTCAAAAAGATTTTAAGACATTTTGAAGCAAGAGAATCATGTAGAAGTTGAAAGTTTTATTGCGACATCTTAACAAACACCTTGTGTGCGTGAAAAATAGAAGAGGTTGTATATAACCTTTGTAAATGGTTCAAGCCAAAAAAAAAATTCATATCATCAATCAACCTCATTTCAAAGCTCAAAAAATCATATGCACCATATGCAATAATTTGTTCATCAATTAAGAAGCTCAAAGTAGATTCTCAAGGGTTCAACCTTGATTGAGATAAGCTAAGAATGATCAAGGCATTACAAATGCCAAAAATTAGAGCAACCATCAAGTAATAAGTCATGCTTTCAACAATACATGTATCAAATGTCCCAACATATTCAACTAAGCATAACAAAGCAATAAAAGAAGCACTTTTACCATCAAGTACTTCATACCAATTATCAAACAATGCTTTAGAGTATTTTTACCATCAAATACTCCATCAAAAATCATGATCATCCACAAGTCATTATCAACTTGCAATATTAACCCTTTTAAGAAAAACAAGCAAATATCATTAGTACAAATGAGTTTTACACAAATTCATTAAAAATACAAAGCAACTTAAATGAAAATACTAGAAAGTAAAGGGGTGGGATAACATCATTCCTCATCCGGAGAAGCAAGTTCCGGGTATGAGGTCCTTTATGAATTTCTTCAATTTGCCAATTGACTTCTTCAAACTAGAATTTTCCTTTTCACGACCCGAGCTCTTTTCTAAGAGAGAAGCCACATCTCTAAATGTTTCTCTTTCCACTTTGGCCATTCTCTCTTTGATATTTAGATCTTCAACATCCAACTCGTCTTCATCTCCTTCCTCATTTCTTCTTCCCTAATTTCTTGTTCATTTCCCACATTTTCTTCATTTTCCTCTTCATCCCCACATCATCTCCTTGTTCGTCAAACTCACCTCTTCCAATATTTTCAACCTCATTGTCATTAAAGAAATCATTCCGAGGTTGTTGTTGATGTCGAACACGCACGCCCTAGCGGCTTTGGTAGGAACCCGTGGTAAATGTCGTCGCATTCTTACCATTTGTAGAATGTTGACATTATCAAAATCATTGTGACGAATTTCGGTATTCATTTCATTTTCCGGGTATCCCGATAAGTATAAGAGTCGGCAAATCAAATTTCTCAAGGTATATTTCTTCTTGGTAAGCTTTCTAGATTCTAACAAGCAATATACAAAAATTGCCCCATAATTTACTCTTTCTCCTCGAACAATCTTATAGGTGAGAAAGAGTTCGAGATTACTTGGAAGTTTTACTTCCTTTCCACAAACACAATAGGAGCAAATGATAGATATAATCCGATAATTTGGCGGCATTGCCGAGTATGTCACTTCGGGATATACTCCTAAAAAGGTTTTCACATCATCTAGTGAGACACCGAAAATATTATCATCCCAATGGGTGCAATTCACATTGACTACTCCATCATTTGGCACGTTAAAGTGATCACAAATATCGCCAATGTCCATGAAAAATGCCTACCATTAACAAATGTGTGAAGTTCCAAAGGATTATCTATCGTAGCATCAACAATCCACATATTTGCATAGAAAAGTTTTATAAGCTCGTCATCATAGTGCAAACACGGATTATCCCAAAGTGAAACCCATCCTTGAATTTCAAAGTAAGCTCTAATATCCGGAAATTCATCATGAAATGCTTGAAAACGAACCATACGAGTGCACGCAATTTTCTTATCATTCAATCCATATTCTCATAATGTTCCTCCGCAAGTTTATTTAAAAAACGAAATCTATTAGCTCTACAGAGGGAGGCTCGTAGAGGAGTGATAACTTACTAGAGTCCCAATGAATGCTCGATTTTGAAACCCCTATTCTTAATTCGACAATCTCCTCTTCTGGTGAGCCGATTTTGATGGTCTCTTTGTAGAATATCATCTTGTTGGGGATTGGAAGAAGATTCACCCCTTTGCCTTCTTCTCCTCTTTTGAGGATTTCGTTCGGTAGAATTTCTTGGAGGTGCCATATATGTAAGATTCTTGTGAAAAAGAGAAGATTAGCAACAAGAAACGTGAAAAATGATGAAGAATTGAAGATTCTAGAGAAAAGGGGATGAAAAAAACGCTGCTAAGGGTTTGGGGATTTTCTTTAAATGTCTGTTTTGAGAAGAAGAAGAAGAACGATTTTAAGGCGAAAAATAACCCTGGCGGCCGGCCGAGTGGGGTGCGACCGGTCGAGTGCGGGCGGCCGTCGCCGCTCTGCTATGACCGTCCCAGGTGATTTTCTTTCTCCCATAGTTTTCCAAAATTCGATTTTTCACCCCAAAAGTTTTAAAACTTTGCAAAAATATAAGTTTGGACTATATCCAACAAATATGGGTTTTGGAAAAACATATAAATGATAAAATCGAGACTAAACACGTAGTGCCTTTTAAAATAAAATATGCAAGATCAATTAGGGGCACTTAAGTGGTCAAAATGAAATATCTTGAAAGATATGTGCATAAGCATAATATCGAGTTTAAAAAAAATACGAGTAGACATACCTCGATGGTTTAAGAACTTTGATGGCGTAATAGCCAATATGTATGAAATATGTATCCTACACAATTCTTAGACAACATTTTCATAGAAAATTCAAGTGTAGGCAAGTAATATGAGATAACAAAAAGAGCTTATGCTATAAGATTTCATAAGAGATAATAAGCCACATAAGTCTAATAAAAAGTTCAAGAGTTTTTAGAACAACATGCAAGGTCTCTTTTTTAAAAATATTTTAAAAGCACAAGTATATATTGAAGACCTTAATTAAAAAATAAATATTTGAAAACTCATTTTTCAATTAAGACACAAATAAAAACATGCATAATAACAAAATAAAATGCATATTTAAATAGGGAGATACGGGTTACCAAATACACCATTTCCATGGGTTGTGTCGTTCCCATTGTTGATGATATCTTCCCCTTGAGAAGTCACTTTGTTGATGATGACTTCTCCATTTCCAAGTTTGGTTACCTTCCCATGGTTGATGGTTTTTCCTTCTTTGAAAATCATCTTGTTGATGATGTCTTTGCCATTTCCAAGGATTGTGTTCTTCCCATTTTTGATTATACGCTCTTCTTGGAAATTGGCTTTGTTGAGAGTAGTTCTTCTTTGATCAAATGAAACGTTCATTTGATGTTTTCTTGGTGGCATGAATTTTCTCCGATTTTTGCTTTGCCGGTACCTAATAGCACATTATTTTGTGGTACCCTCATGTGTTTGGGTCCTTTAAGATTAGCTTTGAGACTTTTAGGTCTCCAACAATATTTAGAGCTATTTCTAGCCCGACAAGAATTAGCCGTATGACCCTTTTTGCCACAATAGAAACAAGTAGTAATTCTAGGAGCATAGTGACCAATATGCATAGTGACTTGATCCTTTTTCATATGATTAACAACTTTAGGCTTATGATCAAGTCCTTTATCACAATTATGAATATCAACAATATTGGACATTTTATTGGTACTCGAGTTGGATTTTAATAAATCCTTTTTCATGCAATCAATATTCTCAACAAGAGTACTATTTTCTATTTCAAGATTTCTAACCTTATCAAGAGTGGTGGTGTGAGCACATGATAGTGATTCATAGGAAGTAAATAAACTATCCTTATCATTTTTCAAAATATTGAATTCCTTTTTCAAATTTTTATACTTAACAAGCAAGCTTTGGAATTCATCTTGAAGATCATCAAAATCATTTTGCAAATCACTATAATCATTTTGAATAACAATATCATAAGAAGTAGAGGGCTTAAGACATACCTCATTTTCTTCATTGATGCCCATAAAACAATATTCAACTTCTTCATAATTGGAAGTTGTAGGAGGCTTATTCCTTAGATTTGAGCTTGTATGATCTTGAGAAGTAGATGCTTTTGTTTGACTCCTTTCATTTGCAAATACTCCATAGATGGCTTCTAATTTTTGCCATACTTCATGTGCCGACCGAATACCTACAACATGATCAAATTCCAAAGTGGTAAGTGAACAATGTAAAATATTAAGAGCTTTACCATTTAAGGAGATGATTCTCTTCTCTTCATCATTGAGCTTTTTGAAGCCTTTTGAGGTGTGTGGTGTATCTTTTATCGGAATGGATTCTCCATTGATGACGGTGTTCCAAATGTCGAACCCGCAACCTTGTAAGTAGCATTCCATTCTTTCTTTCCAAAATATAAAATTTTTGGAATCAAACCGAGGTGGCTTGGTGGTGGAGGTGCTTAGGAAAGTTGAGCTTCGTTAAGTAGCCGACGATCGTTTCTCTTCACTCGCGATGTGAAACGAGTTTGCCAAAGAGTTTGGCTCGATACCACTTGTAAGTCAAGCGGCCACGATAATCTAGAGGGGGTGAATAGATTATCTCCATCTTTTCAATTTCGCCCTCTTTTAAAAATCGAATGCTCAAACAAAATAATGAAGGTGCGGAATGTAAACAACACACGTTGATTTAAAGAGGTTCAACCCACATAGGGCCTAATCCTCTACCACCCCAAAGATATCCGGATGGATTTCGAAAAGAAAAAGAATTTTATTAATTACCAAAATTAATACAAATTCAACTTACAACACCTTGAAGAGCACCACACTCTTCTTCAACACCACCTTTGGAGATTCCCACAATCTCCCTTTGAAGATTACCACAATCTTCCTTCAACGGCACTCTTGTGAAGATTACCACAATCTTCAACCTTGAAGAATACCAAATTCTTCAACACCTCAATAAGAAGATTACCACAATCTTCTTGCACCTATCACCTAGATCATCCAAGTGTGCTCTTACCACAAGAACACTCACAAGGATATCTTGTGTTTGAATGATAACCAAAAATCAAGATTACAACTCAATAATGAATAATACAATTTGAGTGCGAAGTGTAATCAAGAATAGCCTAGACCTCAAAGATGTGAAAGTGATAAGCTAGGCAATTTTACAACAAGAATAATGACTATGAAAGACCAAGTGTTTGCTTGAAGTGTATCTTGTTGTGTTGTATCTCAATTGTTGTGTTGGTTGCTCCAAAACTTCCTCTATTTATAGGAGATGATTGATCAAGCATAGGCTCCTCTTGGGGATTGAAAATCTCTGAAAAATACAATTAAAATCAAGAATATAGCTGTTAGAAATCAATCCCATAATTTAAGGAAAGTTTGTCCAACATCAAACGGTCGAAAATTTCTTTGTCAAAACATAGAGGCGGCCGTCGCCGCAAAATAGACGTTGAAAAGAATACACAAAAATAACACAGGCGACGGTCGACGTCTACCTCGACCGGTCGACCATCACCCCAACCGGTCCCCCTCATAGATTTTGCAAGGATTAAAAGTTCTGTTTCGAAACACACTTGCAGTCCGGTCGATCATTGGCGGCCGACCGGCCGACCGATCGGCCTGATGCCGGTCGACTGCTTGTTTTCCTTCCGTCTCATTTTTCTGTTTCTAAAAACATCTTCAGGTGCGGGTTGCCCTATAGGATGCGGCCAGGTCGACCACGAGACAAAATATTGTCCAATTTTTGTCGAAAATAAAACTCAAGAAATACTCCGAAAATTTAGTAAAAACATTTTAAACCGATTGGAAGTATTAGGACAACATTTAGAAACATCGTTTGAGAGTGAAAACCCAATAACGTAAAATCATTAAAAGCGTTGTCCAATTTAGACGAAAATAAACTTCAAGAAAATACTCCTAAAATATTAAAATCATTTTAAATCATTTAGGAGTATTTGGACAACCTTTAAAAACATTGTTTTGGTGATAAAATAAAATCATCAAAATTAAGATAAAACATGTATCAAACACCTATTGCCTAATTTCTTGATAGCAACAATTCAAGCCTTAACTTGATATATTTGTTACCCTACACTTGAGCGTATAACATTGAGTAAAGGGAATGAATAAGGTTGAATGAGTTGGAATTGAAAAATTGGATAATTGTGCAAAATTGGTTGATGGGAACAAAAGAGGAAGAAAAGGAGGAGAAAAGAAATGTTGAAAATTCATAAAAGAGTCGAAAAAAAAAAAAATCGATTTTATGATGTGAGTTTTCATTGAATGAACTTGGAGGCTAGGAATTGTAATGTGAGGTGATAATGTTTACAAAAGAAAGGGGATGGAGATAAGAAGAGTTGATGAAAATGAGAGAAGAATTTAGTAGCATATTGAGCTTTAATGTAGATGATTTATATGCTCATCGGTCTATACGCTCGAGTTTGAGTCACTCTATCCATATTTTCCTACCCTAACCAAAGAGCCTTCATTATAACCAAAAGAAAAAGTCCTTTTGATTCACAAATTGCATACATTCTAGTGGCGGAGATATGAGACGCGATTTGCAAGCTTATGGTAATTCGAATATTGAATTGAATTGAGCGTAAACACATCCTATATTCATGTGAGAGATGAGTATACACTTGATCTTGAGAGAAGTGATTCAAAGCATTTACCATTATTTATTTGATGTGTGCTTTATGTTAGATATTTGAGGCTTGGTTGATTCTTTGCTTGACACCTATGATGAACAATACGAGTTTTTTTGTAGTTGTTGTGCGTCCTACTTTTCATTACTCCCATCTATGTTTTGTCTAGTTTTTAAAAGCGTTGGCGGACGGCCAACATTTAAGTTTGGGGATTTGATGACAAAGAAAATCCCTGAAGTCGCCATGCTCGAATCAAAACATCTCCATCATCATGGATCCAAACCTCCCCACCCAACTTTATTGGTCCCAATCTTGATCGCCGATCGATCACTACATTGTAGTGTCCTACAATCCAAGCCCGACCTCTCCCACCTTCCATTTTGTCCTTAACACTTATCTCAAAATTATTATCTACCATTTTAGTACTGTTGTTAAGAGAAATTCTTGCCACTCATTGAATGCTCGATTCACGATTATGTCGATTTCTTTCCATTGAATCATTGGAAAATCCGGATATTTCTTGTTTTCCACAACCACCATAAGATATATACACTTAATTGAATTCCGGTTGTGTTGTAGATACTCTCTTTGATTTCACACATCGCATTCCACCATTTTCTCATAGTGAAAGATTGTTGAAGGGTGTCAAACCATTGTATAGGTGATAGTTTCCATATCGGTTGTGCTCGTTCACACTTTGGAAAAAAACATGCTCTATTGTCTCCGCCCAACCCCACAAACCATGCATATTGGATCCATTTTCAGACCTCTTTTGATAAGTGTTGTTGCAGTTGGCAGACTATGGTTGATAACCCTACACAAGAAGTGTTTGAGTTTGCTCTTGATGTTCAGAACTTCCAAAGATTTATTCCACGATCGTTCAAATTTCCCTTTGCATCCTTTACTCGTCTCGGGTATATCATGTCTCCAATGTTGCAATTGAATAAGTTGTTTGTATGTAGATTTAACAGTAAAGATGCCTCTGTTGTCCCAGTGCCACACATATCTATCCTTGGTCCCCTCTGGTTCAATAGGTACCTGCAAGATACACTCAGCATCATTTCTATCAAAACACTGATAAACCAACTCCCTATTCCATTCAGTGCCATCTGGATTCATGAGCTCCCTGACCCAGGTAACATGTCCTTCCCAATTAGCACTCCTAGTAGGCTTAAAAGAGGGGGTTCTGGGGATCCATGGGGAATCCCACACTTTAATGCTTTTGCCATCCCCCACCTTGAATCGAAGCCCCAACGCAAAAGTGCGTTTAGTTTTGATCTAACTCTTCCAAAGCCATGAATCACCGTTTTTAGGATTACACTCCAAAATACCCCCCTTCGGAAAATATTTCGCTTTAAGAACTTTACTAAGGAGAAGATTAGGTTGGGTGATGATTCTCCATAATTGTTTAGCCAAAAGGGCTTCATTAAAGAAAGAAAGATCTTTAAAGCCCAACCCCCCTTTGCACTTAGGTCGAATCATTTTATCCCACGCCACCCAAGATATTTTCTTGCCCCCATTATTCGAGGAGCCCCACCAAAATTCAGTCATCACTTTACAGATATCTTTACAGATATTAACAGGAAGGTGAAAACAAGACATCACATAGTTCGGCATAGCATTAATGACAGCTTTTAGCAGGACTTCTCTACCCGCGGTGGATAGAAAAATATTGCTCCAACTATTAACTTTTTTCTTGACACTCTCAACAACAAATTGGAAAATCTCTCTTTTAGTCCTACCAATGACCAAAGGTAGACCTAAATATTTAGAGTGACTTTGTTCAGTGATGCCATTAAGAATGGAACAAATGACAGTCTTAGTAGTAGTTGGAGTATTCTTGCTAAATAAAACTGAAGATTTTTCCATATTAACTTGTTGGCCAGACGCTTTGCAAAATCTATCAAGGATGGTGAAGATACTAAGAGCTTGAAAATTAGAGGCCTCACAGAAAATAATCGAATCGTCGGCGAAAAAAAGGTGAGTAATAATCGGCCCCCTTTTGCAGATTTTGAGCCCATTGAACAGAGAAAACCTTTGTGCTTGTCTAAGACCATCTCCAGCACTCTGCACTACTTTGGTGCAGAATCTGCACTATTTTAGCGCAAAATTTACATTTCATCTCCAGCACTCTGCACTACTTTCTGCACTAAAAAAGAATATTCCATAAGATTCTTTCTTTTATTTTGATTTTTATTATTTTACTTATATAAAATTTTATGAGTAATTTTATTATTGTAAAATTTATTTATTTTTTATTTTCAAAATTAATCAAATTGAAAAAAAAATAATAATGAAATTTTATGTTTCAGTATTTTGTAATGTATTTTATGTAAAATTTTATAATTTTGTGTGTATTATTTTAAATTTTATAGTATTATCGAAACATACCATATTTTTAAAAACTTATAATCTGCAATTGAATTGGTTTTAATATTATTTTCTACTAATTTCTAATTAATAAAAATGTATTTTAAAAGAAATTAAATTTAACAAAAAAAAAAAAAATAAGCGCATGAAACAGTGCGGCGCCATTTGTGGCGCCGCACTGTTCATTTCAAGAAATAGCGCCATTATTGGCGCAGATGTTGGAGGGTTTTGGGCCAAAGACTACTCTACTGGAGTAGTCTTTGGAGTTGGTCTAATGAGGTTAGATAGCACTTCCGACAGAATAATAAAAAGGTACGGGGACAAAGGATCACCCTGCCTAATGCCTCTAGTTGGTTTCACATAACCAGACACTTGACCATTAATATTAAAAGAATATGATGTAGAGCCAATGCACGAATAAATCCAGTTCACAAATTTCTGATCAAAGCCCATTCTCATTAAGACAGATATAAGGAAACTCCATTCCACACGGTCATAAGCTTTTGACATATCAAGTTTAAGCGCCATAAAAGCTTTATTACCTTTCCTACTACCATTCATAAAATGCAAGCATTCATGAGTAATGACCACGTTATCAATGATTTGACGGCCCGGGATAAAAGCAGATTGGTTATCACTGATGCAAAGATAGAGCAAAGGTTTCATTCTATTAACAAGAATTTTGGAAATCACCTTATAAATGACACTACACAAACTGATAGGACGAAAATGCGCAATCGATGAAGGATTTTTAACTTTTGGAATAAGAGTGATCAGGGTATGATTCACACTTTTAAGCATTTTATTGTGAAGGAAAAAATCTTTAACAGCACAACAAAGGGCTTCAGAGATAATAGGCCAAAAATGTTGGAAAAAGAGCGGGTTCATACCGTCCATACCTGGAGCTTTAGTAGGATGGAGCTGGAAGAGAGCTTTTTTAATTTCAGAATCATCCACCTGGCAAGTAAGAACCTGATTCATTGGGGCGTGATGACTGTACGAATCCCTTCCAAAATTGTATCAGCCCGTATCGGATTTGAAGTCTGAAAAAGATTTTTGTAAAAATCAGCAACTTCACTACCAATCGTCTCCAGCGTGTCGCAAATCATTCCACCCTTTGTAACTAGTTTTTCGATACAATTGAGTTTTCTTCTTTGCACCGTTATCGCATGGAAGAATTTGGAGTTTTTATCTCCCTCTCTAAGCCAAGTCACTCTCGCTTTTTGACTCCAAAAACATTCCTTAATGGTGGCAGAGTTCGTTTTTTGCATCCTCGTCCTTGTACGCTTTTTCCAACACACTTTTCAGCTTATTCCACTCACCCCAGTCCGTTACGAATCCCGCCTTCTTAATCTCATTAAGTCAATTTTTGCATTTTTCGATAATGATGGCAGAGTTCGTTTTTTCCTTTTTATTCCAGTTGATAATCGCCATCCTGCAATTAGCGATTTTCTTCTGAAACTGAAATAATGGAGTTCCATCCACCACTACATTCCAAGCTCCTGTAATAATCTCGTCACATCCTTCCCGTTGCGTCCATCTCTTGTCAAAGTGGAATCTATGTCTGAGCTTGTATCTTGGTGGAGAATTTTTTAGGAAGAGTAGATAGTGATCTGAGGATTGTTTTTCTATATGTTGTACATATGCATCAGTAAACCGAATCAACCAATTTGGAGAGCCAAAAATTCGATCAATTCTTTCTTCCACAAATCCTTCACCTTCCCTGTTATTTGCCCAAGTGAATGGATGTCCTTTGAACTGGAATTCGCCCATACCCATATCATTGATGAATGCATTAAAATCCATACAGCTTGAAATACTTCTCATACGTCCCCCTTTCTTTTCTCCCGGTTCTGTAATATCGTTAAAATCCCCACCCAAGAACCACATGGATCCCCATTTGGCTTTAGCAGCTTCTAAATATTTCCACTGTTCTTTTCTGATTATTTTATCTGTGCTAGCATACACGAATATCGCCCACCATGTCTCCACAGAGTCCTCCCAGTAAAACTCAACCTCTATGCAAAAATGCGAGCTGTGTATATTGATGATTTTGAGTCTGGTTGACCATAAAACCATCAATCCACCACTTTTTCCCAACGAGTCCACACAATACCATCGCTCCGCCAATTTCAATCTTTTACAAACTGTCTTAACAAACGCAATTTTCTTTTTTGTTTCACAAAGGAAAACTAAATCTGGAAGGAGGAGTCGGATTGACTCCTTCAACTGGGGAATTGTCGAGGGCCCTCCTAGACCTCTACAATTCCACACACATACTTTCATTGATAACTGCGGGCCCATTCAAGGCTGGCCACCTCCACATTTCCCAGAATATTACCAACATCATTTGTCCCATCCATCCCTTTAGGCTTTTTGCACTGGTCAATTTGTTCAACTTCTTCCTCGTCAATGAGATGGAATTATCTTTTAGCTCCTACTCCATGTTGTCCGTTATCCTCATTAGTGTCCATCGGTTGGCAGTAATTGTGGTTCTCATTGTTTTTTTTGGTATGCTTTTTGCCTTGCTTATTGCTCGATTTACCAACTGTGCCTCTATGGTTATTTTGTGACTGGATTTCTTTTAACGGGGATCGATGTTCATACATATGTTCCTTCCTCCCATCTAAAATAGCCTGATCAATAGCCATTTCATTTTCTTTGTTGCATCCAGTATTCTTCTTATACTTGTCCTGCTGGGATCCATCCCTTTCAAGCACACCATGTGGCATTTTTTTTTTCTTCCCCCTGTGGTTGGGTTATTCTCAAATCTTCTTCATTGGATAGGATATTTGTGCTTTCTTTGGTCAGACTTGAGGTGCCTCCTTTTATCACTGTTTGATTATTGCTGAATTCTTGAGCCATATTATCCTATGTGGTTGTGACACTCTTCATTGTACTTTTCTCTCCTCGAGGGCTTCCCGGCTTGGTCGGAGATGATTGACGTGTCTGTTTCACACTTGTTTTACCTAGGCCCAGATCCGTCGCACGCAACCATTCTCCAAATTGATCCTCTAGCAGTGAATTTGCCATTAAATCATCTTTCCTTTGATGGCAGCCCCTTTCTGTGTGTCCAATCTTGCCACAGTAAAAGCAAAAATTCTGAAGATTTTCATATTTGAAGTCAATCCAGTGTGAGTCATTCCCCAGTTTGAGTTTTGTTCCTCGCATTAGTGGTTTTTCCATATTAATTTCTGCCAAAATCTTAATATGGCGGCCCTTACTGCTCCCTGACTCAGGTATAACGATGTCCAGAATTTTTGGGAATTTTGTCCCGATCTTCCTGCCTGTTTCGATGCTAAGCCAATGTGATGGTATATTCCATAGTTGTACCCACATCTCTACAGTGTTGAAAGTGCTCGAGTGTTCTGTCAGGTGTTCCGACCATTCTCTCAAAATCAGATATTGGCTATCAAAGCTCCATGTTTTCCCGTTTCGCACACGATTTTTATCCTCCTGGGACGTGAATACAAATTGGAAGAAGTTATGTCCAATTTCACGGGTAGAGCAAGGCTCTCTGGTTTGCCAAATATTGGCTATGGTATTTTTTAGTCCTGAGAAGTTACATTTTTTTGCCCCAAAAATTTTCCCAAGCAAGCTCTTTTCACACTCTGCCCTACTTTTTTCGATATCCTTGCTATCCAGATCAATATCTTCCGTTTCTTCTTTGGACAAAGAGAAAGATTTGAGCCTTTCTGCGATTTCAGAATCCATTTCCAGATACTGTGGTGGGGGATTTGTTCAGTCACTACACCCTCAATGCTCAGGTCCGACTACCTGGGGAAAGAGATGAAACACAGAACGTGAAATAACAGGGAGAAAAAACTCGAAGAGAACAGGCAAATAAAAGACAGGAAAAAGAAAGAAAAAATACAAAACAAAAACAAACGCGGCAAAAGAAAAAACGAAACGAAAACGAGGTCAGGAGAAACTAAAACAAAAAACTAAAAAAAGACAAAACCAAAGACTAACAAAGGAAAGGAAGATAAGTAAAAGCCAACAGTCAAAAGGACAATAAATACGAATCTAAATTTATGACTATGAGATGCTTGCAATGCATATGATGATTCACCATTATAACGCCTTACTGATAGTCAAAAGCTTACTTCTTGATGTCATGGAAAAAGATCTGATAACGATGTGGTTGAAACGGCGCAAAGAAACAAAAGACAGCAAAACTCCAAAACTAGGGTTCTCTCTTAGAGAGAGAAAATTCCCACTCCTAGCAAAGGAGACTTTTTTCCAACTAAATTGATATTGAGTAGTGTGTTTTCTGAAAAATTTTATAGGGAATCACATGTTTGGGGTTAAAAAAAACTCTAAATGAATGAAAATGAAATATATTGATATCCAAATAACCTATTATGGGAGGTTGGAAGACTCACTAGGTTGAAAGGATTTACATAAATTGGGTTGTATTGATTACTAGCTTTTGAGAGCTTAAACTTGACTCAATTATTATTGAGTTGAATTTGAACTTAAATTTATCAAATGTATTCTTAAATTTATTTAGTAAATATCGACTATAAATTGAAATTATTCTTAAATTTATTACAAAAATAAAACTATATATTTCTAAAACCCATAATATATCTACTAAAACTTACGATTTTATTAAAAACAAATAAGTTAGTTTAAATGCTTTTATATGTATCATAAATTAATGTATCATAATTAAAATTAAAGACAATTATTAGTTAAAGTTATATGAGCTTATTAACGAGTGTTCACGAGGCTGCCCACAAGCTAAAACGAGTCGAACATCTCTACGTTTAAGTTTAATTCATTTATTTTAACGAGCCTCATTAAACGAATTCAAACAAACTTTTATCGAGTCGAACTGCTTACAAGGTTTCAATCATTTGCAACCCTAATGTTACACATAAATAAATATTTTATAACATATAAAATGTATAACAATGATATTGCAACAAAAGATTCGGACTGAATTGCAATATCCTAAAAGTTACTGGGTTTGGTTGGCAAATCTTCACAGACCCATTTTAAACCGTATTGTCCAACTTAGACCGGCATATATGAACACCAAAACCCAAAACCGCCATTGCCCAAAAAATCCCCAAACCCTACATAAACCCCGAATCACCTCCAATGGCGCCTCACCAGAATCCTCCTTTCTTGTCCCTCAAGCCAATTCTGTGAAATGTCAATGTCCCTGTATTCCCTATATTCTAAAAGCTTAAGAAGAACACCTATCACCATTCTTCCACAATTCTGTTGACTTGAGTGAATAAGTTTCAGAAAAATGGCTAAAAATTGTGCATCAGGGATTATAGCAGCCGTAGCTTATGCAACTTTTGGTGTAGATCATGCTTATGCAGATGGAACATTTAATTTTTCCCCATTCTCTAATTCATCTTCGGCAGCTGCTAAGGCTCCGGATGCATCTCCGGCTCCGGAGCCGCCTAAGCCGCCGGAGCCGGTGGAACCGCGGGCTCGTAACGATAATCCTAGGACGACTTCTGCTGGGTTCGACCCCGAGGCGTTGGAGAGGGGTGCCAAGGCGTTGAGAGAGATTAGCAGCTCTTCGCATGCTAAAAAGGTTTTTGAAAATTCGGTTCTTTTAAATATATTTTACTGTGAATCATAGGTTTTGTGTTGCAAAATTTAAGCTTAATGTATTTTGATTGCATGTGGTTTATTTCCTGCTTTGTGGATAATCATAATAGTTATTTGGAGGAAATTAACATTTTTGCTCTAGACGCCGCGTGTATTTAGTAGAGGAGCTATTTTCTTGGTATAGGTATTCGAACTGATGAAAAAGCAAGAAGAAACGAGGCAGCAAGAATTAGCCTCAAAAGCAGCAGAGTTCAAGGCATTGCAAGCTCAAGCTGAAACTGTAAGCTTCATTTTTTTCCCAGATCATTTATGTCCTTTGCATTCTCTTGGTTTAAACTCTATAATAGGGGTGGAAAACTTGGGTCCTTTCAATAATGGTGTCATTATAATTGTTTTTTTTTGGTGCAAGTCCAATTTAATATGAGCTGTATTCTCTTAGCTTGCGAACAGAATGAACGTGTATGGCTGCCTTTATGTGAAATTATGTAGCTCGTTAATCTTTAATAAATTGTGTTTTCAGATCCTAAGTAACAGTTGCTGTTAGCAATACTCAGATTTGATGAGGCATTTGAAAAAGCGAGTCTAATCATTAGTTTTCATTTTTGTTAGTAATTAGTCTAATCATCCCTTTTAAAGATCCTACGCCAATTCTAAGTTGACTGTTCGACGATATCCCCTTTGAGAGCTTTCCTAAATTGACTGTTTGAGAGATCCCCCTTAAAAAGGGTATGCATTATGCATGCCAAATCAATATGCTTGTCACTTTCATATTAAATAATGAAAAAGTTGTGTTCTTTTTTGGCAGGAGAGACAAAGGGTGGTATATGACGAACAAAAAAAGCTAGCCCAGCAACAGGCACAAGTAAAATCACAGATGGCTCGCTACGAAGATGAATTGGCAAGGAAAAGGATGCAGGTGGGTGATCCTTTTGGTGCATATGTAGTGACACAGGACTTTTCAGCAGTTATATTAAAATCTTGAGTTTTTGCAGGCAGAGAATGAACATCATAGAGCAAGAAATCAAGAACTTGTTAAAATGCAAGAGGAATCAGCTATGAGGCAGGAGGCCACCAGACGAGCAACTGAGGAACAAATTCAAGCACAACGTCGCCAAACAGAAAGAGAGAAGGCTGAAATTGAACGTGAAACTATCAGGGTGCGGGCTTTGGCAGAGGCAGAGGGAAGAGCCCATGAAGCCAAGCTTGCAGAGGATGTTAATAGAAGAATGCTAATTGAACGTGCAAATGCAGAGCGAGAGAAATGGGTTTCTGCGATTAACACAACGTTTGATCACATTGGAGGTTTCTTTTTCGAAACTGTTTTTTTTCCCCTTCTGAACAGCTGCTTTAATAAAAGAAAAAAGAATTCCTGAATTTTTATGCACATTCAGTATCTGTTGAAATTTATACGCGTAAAATTAGCTATTTGCATCTAGTTTGACATAGCTCATGAACTTATTTGGCATTACGGTTTTTGCCTCTGGCTCTGAGTCAGCATTATAAAAAATAGAGGATTGCCTAGTCTTTTAACACATGTTTATCTCCTCGTCTAAAATCTTTGCTATCCCACTGATTGTTTTGTTCCATCACATGTAGGGGGTCTGCGAGCAATTTTAACAGATCAAAATAAGCTGATTGTAGCTGTAGGAGGCGTAACAGCTCTTGCGGCAGGAGTTTACACTACAAGGTAATGCAATGGTGGAGAATAAGCAACTCCTTTTTCTTTGCCTATTATCAATATGCTGTTCGCCAAATCATGCGCAATAGGATATTTGCACTGAGCCCAATGTAGTATAATTGGTTCTGTCCTATGAATATCAATCATACAGTTCTCCAAATGATCACCATTTCGACATCCCGCCTTTTCATGAGCTCCTGCATTAAAAATATAGAACATATCTATTGAGTTGTGGGAGTGACTGCTGGGTTTCCGCTTCCAGTGATCTATGTAATCATTGAGTTCACTCTTCTGTATGACTTCACATGATAAGCATAATGTTTTGCCTTTCTATTTCTTTTGAAATATTCTTTCTAGCATTTTTCCGATTTGTAAACAATTTAGTTAATCTATACACGTGGCAATGATAGCTTTTCTCTATCTTATAATTTGGTGGTGGCGGCTATTACTAGTTTTAGCACTTAATGCAAATGTACTTCTTGGATATCAGAGAAGGAGCTAGGGTAATGTGGAGCTATGTGGACCGGATATTGGGACAACCGTCTCTTATAAGAGAATCTTCCCGAGGGAAATACCCGTGGTCCGGCTTGTTTTCACGTGCCATGAGTACCATCTCGCGTGGTGCTAATAGAAATTCTGGATCCCAAAATGGAAATGGGTTCGGTGATGTTATTTTACACCCTTCTCTTCAGAAACGAATTCAACAATTGGCCAATGCAACAGCTAATACAAAAGCTCATCAGGCACCATTTAGAAACATGCTGTTTTACGGGCCACCAGGAACAGGGAAAACAATGGCTGCAAGGGAGCTTGCCCGTAAATCTGTAAGATTTATTAACCTCATCCTCCATGTGGAACTAGTTATTTTGATAGTTGGGATAGTTGGGTTAAAATTCTCCGACTGCATGCATTAAATCACTTATAATTAGCTAATGAAATGTACTTGCTAAATCCAGACATATCGTTGCAAGTTACTTCTCTCAAATTTAGGAGAACTGATATCTTAACAATGCTATGGTTTGCCCCTTATTCATAAAGTTTTGGGACAATTACAAAAAAACCCTTGAATTTAGCCTAATTACAAAAAAAAAAATTCAAAATTACAAGTACCCTTGAGGGTCTTACATTTTTTATGTGCTTGTCATCAAATATTTTTAATTACATCCCTCAATTTTTATAAGTATTACAAATAACCCCAACATTTCATCCTACATTTTACAATTACATCCCTAAACTTTTCTAAATATTACAAATAGCCAAAAGAAAGGTGCTACTTGTTATATTTAAAAAAGTTGGTTGTAATTATAAAATATTTGATGACGTTAGCAAATTTCATCAGGTCAACTAATTGTTGAGGCAAAATGTACAACGGATGTAAACCTCAAGGGTGGTTTTTGTAATTTTTATAGTTATCTGGGTTTTTCTGTAATTAGGCCAATCATTAGGGGTATTGTTTGTAATTATCCCTAAAGTTTTTAAAGAGGCCACAAAAAGATCATACTGATCTCAATGAACCACTTTCTTATAGGAGCTTGATGCTTATGCTTATTTGATGTTTGGGAGTCTGATAGCATCTGGTTACTTTGCTTACAGGGCCTCGACTATGCATTAATGACTGGAGGAGATGTTGCCCCACTGGGCTCTCAGGCTGTTACAAAGATACACCAATTGTTCGATTGGGCAAAGAAATCCAACAAGGGTTTACTGCTTTTCATCGATGAAGCAGATGCATTCTTGTGCGAGTAAGTAAATTCATAGTGATTGCATTGTCATCTTATTTTGTTGGGATAACTACAAAAACGACCCCTAGGGTTTGGGTTAATTATATAAAAATTCGCAGTTTTTTTAAAATTACAAAAAAAACCATGAGGTTTCCTTCTCTATTTCCCTTTACCCCATTCATTAGCAAAAACATTTCAAACACCTCCCCTTACATCTGCAAAAATATTGCAATTACCCACTTCAACGTTTTTTTTCTTTTTTGTAATTTTCAAACATCTCTGGGTTTTTTTGTAATTTACCCAAACTTCAGGGGTAGTTTTTGTAAATATCCCTATTTTGTTACCAATTAATGTATTCTCTTTTTTTTTTCTTGCGTACAGGCGGAACAAAACGTATATGAGTGAAGCTCAAAGAAGCGCACTCAATGCACTCTTATTTCGAACAGGTGACCAGTCCAAGGATATAGTCCTCGCTCTTGCAACAAATCGACCCGGCGATCTCGATTCAGCCGTGGCAGATCGTATCGATGAAGTCTTAGAGTTTCCTTTGCCAGGCGAAGACGAACGCTTCAAACTCCTCAAACTATATCTGAACAAGTACATAGCAGAAGCCGGGGAAAGAAAACCAGGCTTGTTTTCGAATTTATTCCAGAAACAGCAGAAGAAGATAGAGATCAAGGGCTTGAATGACGACATTATTAAGGAAGCTGCAGCGAAAACGGAGGGATTTTCCGGGAGAGAGATCGCGAAGCTTATGGCTAGCGTTCAAGCGGCCGTTTACGGTAGTGAGGACTGCGTGTTGGATCCAAATTTATTTCGGGAAGTGGTGGATTATAAAGTTGCAGAGCATCAACAAAGAAAGAAACTTGCTGGTACAGATGGGAAAGAAGTTTGATGAAGTCTTGTGATATTATTAATCCTTGATTGTATTCTTTTGCCATATTGAATTAAATGAGTAGGCAATTTTCTAACAATCCCTCACAAGGCATTTTTTTTTTCAATTTCGCCTCGGGGGAAAGTGTGATTATTTTCCCTCCAAAGAGTGAGGGAGTTTTGAATAATTTTGCAATGATATATTTATAATGAGATAAATTTTACCTTCGGTTTGCTCTAGCAACAATTTTTTTTTAGGTGAATTAGTCTCTGCTTACAGGTTTTGATTACTCAAGACATAATTCTAACCTAATGGGGTAAATTGCAATTGACACTGCAGAATTCACAATTTGCAAAAGAGTCTTGTAATTTTCAAAAAGCTCTCAATTTAAGTCATTTGATCGCCAGAAAATGGAAAGTTTGCTGAAAAAATCCACATATCCACATTTTACAGTTGAACCTGTTGATGTGGGAATAATTTCGCTTATGTAGACGTACTCCAAGTGAGTTGGCATGTTGATTGCAACAAAAACTCGTAAAAAAAATAAATAGATGATGTCCGCATAAGCGAAATTGGTTTCGACGTGGAAATATGGAAACATGGTTTTCGGCATATTTTCTAATTTCTGGCAACCAAAACGGCTGAAATCGGAAGTTTTTTTATGGTAAGCCCTCCTGGTACTTAGGTTATATATAGTCTTGTATTGTATTGTACAAGTTACATAAATCAAAATACAAGTATTCTATATTTCGACATCTCTATGTCTTCTTTATATTTCGACATATTTTTTTAACAAATCGTGATTACTACACAATACAACCCTTAGAGGTACATGACTTAAGTTGGAATTTATCCAAACTAATGAGTATGGGGTAAGCTAAATATTTTATTCTTAATTTTCATGTATTTAATAATTTTTTGAAATTGTATTAAATTAATATTAAGAACTCAAGTTAACAAATTGATTAGTTGTTTTTCATCCGTTTAGCGCGGTCTTCCATCACTAAATAAAGTATAAAACTGAGCAAAAGAAAAAAGCTTCAATCCTTTTTTCCCTTTGTTGCCAATCCATATCATCTCCATTCTCCACCAGCAAAAAATATAGCAGAGAGAAAAATGTTACAGAAATTTCGAGGAAAATTGGATGAAATGCAAGCCACCATTTCCAGCCGCATTTGATTACAGATTTTTGTTGTAGCTTTCGTCTGAGAGAAAAGTGTTACCGAAATTTCGAGGAAAAAGGGAAGAAATGAAGGCCACCATTTCAAGCCGCATTTGATTACATATTTTTTTTGTTGTAGCTTTTGTTTGAGAGAAATATGTTACAGAAATTTCGAGGGAATAGGGAAGAAATGCAGGCCACCATTTGTCGCCGCATTTGATCGCATATTTTTGTTGCAGTTTTCGTTGATTCAGTTATTTTTGGTTCCTTTGGATTTCATTAAGATGGACGATGGGGATTGCTTTGGCAAGGGAGAAGTTTTCAATCCCATCATTCAATTGGGCGCACAGGTTGCTTGCCTGCTTGTCATATCGCATTTCTTCCAAATTCTGCTTAAGCCCTTAGGCCAACCAGCACCCGTCGCGCAAATTCTCGTAAGTATGTCATCAAAACACAAAAGTATTGTCGTTTTTTTTTTTAATTTAGAAAAAAGTGAATATGTTTGATGAAAGGAAAAAAACATTATAGAGATATGCTTCCTTCTTCTACCCCAATTTTACATGTTTATTTGGATTCAATCAGACTTTAATATGAAGAAAAAAATAGAGAAAAAAGGTTTGTGTAGGTTTATGTTATCGTCCTCAGAAATTGAGTTGAGTGATAGTGGTGTCATATTATAGTTTCAGTGGGAGGATGTTGAATGAATTTCAGAACCTTGCTCCTTGCAAAGGAGTGTGAAAAATTGGGACAAACTAAGTTCAAAGCAAAGTTGTATGCAAAATGTGGTAATGATTTTATTGGAAGTGAAGAAAACATGTTTAGTGTTTGGGGTCGGTAAAATCCGACGTCATACTTTAAGAGATGCAGAAAACACTGCAACATAAGGTTTTGGTGGAGATGTGATAACAGATAGCATGGCTTCATATATAAAATATAATGTAAAGATTTGAGAAATCTAATGCCACAATGATTCTATCATAAGAAGTTATGTACTTTGCCTTAACACTAGCCACCAATTGTACAAACATAGTTCTAATTCAGGTGTTTGCTTTCATTTTCTCCAATGTTTCTTTTTTACATCAGTTTATTAATAGAACTTGGCATATTTAAACAACTCTTGATTTTGTAATATGGGCTGTTCTGATATGTTATTTTGCTTTTTCGCTCCCTTAATGCAGGCAGGATTCGTGCTAGGCCCATCTTGTTTATCACACATCAACATTGTAAAAGCATTCTTTTTTCCAATGCCGCGGACTATTATGAAACCATGGCATTATATGCTAGAATTATCATCATGTTTCTAATCGGGCTCGAGACAGATTTTCCTTATCTAAGGCGCAACTTTCGAGTAGCAGGCATCATTGCTTTAGGAAGTAGTTTGATTTGTACGATATTTGCGATAGCCGTTACATCTTTTATATTCGAAGAGACAGGGGCCCATGGTTCTACAGTCATAATGGCCTTAACACTAGCAGTAATCTTATCTAACACAGCCTCTCCGTTTGTGACTCGCTTGGCACATGATCTCAAGTTTGCAAGTACTGATATTGGGAGGTTGGCCATATCATCCTCAATAATAGGTGATACCTATGCCGTATTTTTCTTGATTATAATTTCAAGAAACAAGCACGAATACGATGTTCCTAATTGGGTTATGTTGGGATTTCTATATTTCATCATCGTTATAGCAGTTATTATCGTCAACAGATATGTGGCAAATTGGCTGAATAGGAGGAAAAGAAATCAAAAGTACCTCAAAAACACTGAGATTTTTGTTCTTTTAGCAATCTTATTTGTTGCAGCCACGTCTCTTGAAACTCTGGGATTCAGTAGCATAATTGCATGTTTTCTCATTGGTGCATTGTTTCCTAGAGGAGGCAAAACAGGTCGGACTCTCTTGATTAAGCTATCTTATTCAGTCCACAACTTTGTACTTCCCGTATACTTTGGATACAGTGGATTCAAGGCAGATCTCACTGTTATAGACAGTTTTCGTAACTTTGCCATAGTTGCAATCGTTATCCTACTGAGTATTGGCGGAAAAGTGACTGGCACACTAGCTGCTTGTTTTCACCTAAAAATTCCACTGAATGAAGGGGTTCTTCTTGCTTTCTTGATGAACTTGAAAGGCCATGTTGACTTGCTTGCTCTTACAGTTGGCGTGGAGAATAAAGTAAGCGTCTTATTTTGCTATCTATTGTAGCCACCTTGTTATATTTATTTACATTCTCTATTAAAGAGGGAAGATCACAAAAGGGTTTTACTAAAGTAATTTAGGATTTGTTTTATATAATCAACGTCACTACGTTCATACTAAAAAAAAAAAAGAAGGGAATTCTTAAGGAATACCAAATTTTCATGTTCATCCCTCATTTTATATTATGTGAATTAGATGCTGAAATTGAATCAAATGTTTTATGCAGGTAATGTCCAGCCAAATATTCTACAATTTGATGATGGCAGCAGTTGTAATCAATTCTTTGATATGGGGACCTTTAATAGCCTTCATGGTAAGAAGAGAAAGTGATATCCTTGGTTATAAGCATTTAGCTTTTGAATTTCAATCCCCAGAGAGTGAATTAAAACTGCTGGCTTGCGTGCATGGTCCTCGCCCCGTGGCAACCATGATTGGACTCATTGCATCTTGTAGAGGTCCCGAAACCATTGCCATTACTCCTTACTTGATGCACCTAATCGAGCTTCCCGCAAAAACCAAAACAAATTTATTGTACCATCAAAAAGAAGAAGATGAACTCAGTGATGACGACGATTATGGTGGTAACGATGTGGTGGAAATCAATGAAGCAGTAGACATCTTTACTGCCGAGACCGGTGTGCATATCCATCAAGTCAAAGTCGTATCACCTTTCGCAAGTATGTATTCTGACGTATGTGAATTTGCCGAGGACATGCGAGCATCTATTATCATCCTACCTTTCCACAAGCATCAAAGAATCGATGGAAAATTAGAAAGTGGAAAGGAAGGCATTAGGACGACCAATCAAAAAGTCCTTCGTCACGCCAAGTGCTCGGTTGCCATCCTTGTAGACCGTGGGCTCACGGCTGGAACGTCGTACACATCTGGTTCGGGTTCGTTGCAACACGTGGCGATGTTGTTTTTCGGTGGGCCGGACGACCGTGAAGCGCTGGGGCTTAGTAAGCGTCTCGGAATGCATCATCACATAAATCTCACGATAATCAGGTTCCTCTATAAGTCTGACCCAACGGAGAATATGGGGTTCGATATTGATCAAAAGGAAGGGGACTTGTTGATGAGGGCGAGATCGAACCATGAGCCACAGAATGATGCTGACAATATTGCCTTGACTGACTTCTTCAATAGGTACGCCATCGGGTAGTGCCTTGTTACTTCACAACCACACCGCCGGAATCAATTGATCACTTGACATTTTCTTGTCAATCAATGTAGCTACACGTTAAAGGGTCAATTACAAAACGTATCCTTGAGATTCAGTCTAATTACAAAAGAATCCAGCTAATTTTAGAATTACAAATACCCCTTGATTTTTGTTTCTATTTCACAAGTTGGACCCACAATATGGAGGCATTCGTTAAGCTAATACAAACCTCAAGGGGATATTCATAATTCTGTGAGGGGATATTTGTAATTAGGCTAAACCTCAGGGGTATTTTGGTAATTTACCCTAAATTTTCAATTTTATCCATTACCACATGCTTAATACTTTGAAAAGATTTTTTATTCGGGGTAATTACAATAAAACCCATGAGGTTTGGGCTAATTACAAAAAAAAAACCTTGAGGTTCGATTTCACTTACATTTTCCCCTTCATATGCAAAAACATTTAAAAAATGCCCCTAATATTTCTAGAAATATTACAGTTATCCCCTTAAATTTAAGTCATAATCAAACTTGATGGGGCTTTTTGTAATTTTGAAACATCTCAATTTTTTTTTGTAATTAGCCCAAACCTCAGGGGTTCTTTTGTAATTATCCCATTTTATCATGAGTTTTTTATGTTTTAGGAACTATTTGTCTTGTTGCTGATCGAGCGTTGTGATTTATAGGTACGTGACGTCAGGTCAAGTCGGATACGTGGAGAAACAGGTGGCAAATGGGGGAGAGACAGCATGTGCTCTAAGAGACATGGCCGATATGTATTCGATGTTTATAGTTGGAAAAGGAGGGAGAGGGCACTCAACATTAACAACTGGTATGAGTGATTGGGAAGAATGCCCTGAGCTTGGGAAAGTAGGGGATTTTTTAGCTTCTTCAGACTTTGATCTTAGTGGTTCAGTTTTAGTTATACAACAGCATAGACCTTCAAAGACCGAAGACGAAGATCGATAGAAATTGTATAACAGGTGCAAAGTGGTTTCCTTTTGTTCATATTGTAAGGATTGCAGAAGATAATTTCTTTCTTCTGGCTTTCCTTATATTCTTTAAATTCTTTAAAGCAGATAGAATGAAGGGGTTTTGTGTAAATATGAGATAGATTTCCTTCTTGAGTTTCATTGTGGTAAAATCTTTAGAATTTTTAGCTTTGGAAATCTCTATCTATAGACTTGAAACCACCCACATTGGGTTGCTTTTAGATGAAGTCTTGAATTTTAGGGCATTCAAGGAAATTGATAGATGGTATTCATATGTTCCATAATTTCTCAAGCTTATACTACACTTGGATTGAAAGTTCAATATATCAAATACATATATTTGAACACATAAGAAACCATATATATACACCTTGGCATTGTTCTGCAGAGCTCTGTTAAATAAATGACACATTCTTGGACAATACAATAACATATCATGTGGGTTTTGTCTTTGATCCAACTTTAAGATTATTCAAGAATGAAATTCCCAAATTGTTCATAGAATTTAAAACCTCTTTGGCCTGTACTTCCTTGCCGGCTGACCTGTAAAGATGAACAGCAGCGCTCAAAATAAATCTGTCCGGACCGATAGAACAGCACTCTTTTTCAAAGAAGTAGATTCCTTCTTCCACATGCCCAAAATCCAGATAACCTCTGAGCATTATCGATTTTGACTCAAGGTCGGGATTTAATCCAGTTGAGAAAATTTTCTGGTATATCCTATCAGCATCAACCATCAATCCTGTTTTAGTAAAAGCTGAGAGTAAGAGGTTAAAATGAGCACAAGACAGAGGGATTCCTTCTTCCTGCATGGACATAATGGTCTTTTCTGCTTCAGGGTATTTCGATCCCTTAGTATAGGCTCTAATAATGGCAAGGTACGTAAGAGAATCGGGTGAGCAACCATTCTTCTGCATGCTTAGCAATAGTTTTTCTGCTTCAATGTAGAGTCCATCAGCAGCATATACATTGATCATAATGTTGTAGCTCATCTGCACATGGTTACACCAAAACAAGTAATAAAATATAATGGTTGGTGATATACATAAATTGAGCATTATATTATTTAGTACACGAGACATTTGAGCTCCTACTTTTATAATCTATTCTTTTGCTTATATTTATTCTCCGATTAATCTGTCCGTGTGTTATGTATTACTGTTATGCTCCAAGTTATTGTAAAAAAAATGAAAACATTAGCATATATGACAAACATATTACAAAACTACCCCTGAGGTTTGAGTTGATTACAAAAACCACAAGTTTCTGAAAACTACAAAAAAATATGAGAGGTTTGGTTATGTATTACAATTTACCCCCTTCATAAGCAAAAACATTTCAAACACCCCCCTTACATTTGTAAAAATATTGCAATTACCCCCTTGCCTTGCATTTAACACAGAATCAAACCTAAGGAGTTTTGTTGTAATTTTCAAACATCCATGGATCTTTTTGTAATTAACTCAAATCTCAGGGGTAGCTTCTGGAATTATCCCTATGACATATGTTGCTAGCCACTTCAGTTAAGCATGCCCACATATTGGGATTTGCTTAAAGCTCTGTGGACATGGTGTCTCAATGCCCTTTCTGGCCAATATTATGATCCCGAGAAAGAGTATCCACAATATCAGAACAAAGAATATCATACACAGACACCTATACTTCATTTGGTAGTCACCATTAACCTACCTGCCCAGGTTTTATCCCTTCCTCTTGCATTTTACTGAATAGAGCTGACGCTTCATGAACTTTGCCTACAAAAACATAAAATTTGAACTACAGTCTATGCTGAAAATAGCATCATCGGAAACAGTTTATTTGCTCTTTATGTTGGGATTCTTTAACTTGTTCTTTTCTGTATATACATGCAATCTAAAAACTGGAAAAAAAGAATTCAACAGATCTGTTACTAATTAAACCCCTATAAAAGGGATATTGGCCATTACGAATTTTATAAGTTCCCATGACTCTTAAGTACGACACAGGAAAATTAATTCATGCATTTGGACAGGGTTAAATGAATCACTACAGAGAGAGACAGGGTTGCACCAGCTTTTCCATAGTGGCAAATCATATTAGTGTATGTCTTCTCATCCAAAGCCACACCCATGCCCTGAGCCATGTTAAACATCTCCACCACTTTATCCAGGTTTCGGCCTCTTCCATACACACTGCAAAATCAAGAATCACAATCAAATTGATAGACGAAATCTCTCTCTTTTTCACAATTAGTTTGAATTTTTTGCGTACACCTCTAAGAATCAAAATCAATGTCTAACCTGATCATGGTGTTGTATGTCTGAACTAATGGAGAAATTTTCAAGGAAAGCATGCGCTCATATATGTTGATAGCAGAACGAAGTTTGCCTGAGCCACAAAATGTTAGTTAATAAACTCCCCAGATGATATGGCCAATAAATTTCACGACTTAGAAAAGAAAAATGTCAACCTGCTTCTAACATTGCCTTTATGCAAGTGTTGTAGGCCACAGTATCAAGCTCCAAATTCTCATGAAAACTATTACGAATGACTTCATCTGCCTCACAATATTTACCTGTGAATGATTGCAACAAATCTTCAGGTAGAAGTATTATTTTATACAAATCTAAAGCCTCATCTTCCTTGGACCAAGCATTGATTGTAATTTGTAATGTTAAAGTTCCTAAAAGTTGTTAAACCTACCGAGCAATAAGGCACATCTGAAAGACTTCAGTACTTCATCGTCCAAACATGCAAATTATATTTCATAATCCACTCAATGCGCTGTATGAACTATTGCAGTTCTTTCATAGGGACAAACTTTTTTTAACCTAATGTGAATTTTGTGAAATCCAGTTAAGGCATAATGACTTAAAGCTCAAAGGTCGGCCACAGATAAAACTCAAATCTCAAAGCTTGGAAAAAAAAAATTTAAACGCAGCTATGTCAAGAACTGCTCTCATGGAGGAGGCCAAAAGCGTAGCCAGAGAGACATATTTGGGGGACATGCATTTTGCAAGTGGGAATGATTAATATATAGGGAAAAAAATATTTGGATTGTTAGAAACAATGATGCTACAGTATTTTAGATGAAAAGGCATTTACGTCTCCATTTTTCAACTATCATAGCCATTCATACATCCACAGGCACTTGGTCCCACAAAAAGCAACTATTGGTAACCTAGATTTACAAACGACGTGAATTGGTTGAAAGGAGAATGTTGGGAATGGAAGATGATCCAAAATCAAAGAAAAGTTAACATCTCTTACCACAGCTTGTCAAAGCTTTCACGAGTTTGCTGATTGAAACAGCACCCAGGTTGTGTCCTTTCCTAGTCTGTTCTTTATAAAACAAATATGCATCCTTTTCTCTGCCACATGTAATATAGGCATCAATCATCGAACTATATATAGCCTTCAGATCTGTAGCAGAACCTGCCACTGCAATGAAGACTTCCTCAGCTTGTTTAAGCTTCTTTTGTTTCCCATATAGGCTAATCATAGATGCCCTAGCAGCATCCTCTATTCCGCAACCGAGTTTTATCATTATCTCATAAAGATATTTGGCCATCAACATGTCACCTGCAGAAAGTTTTTAATACCAACTATTCAGAATAAAATCCACAATCAAGATTTTGTTAACCTAAAAAAAATTCCTTTTGAAATATGAAATGGACCAAGTATACTAGGTAGAGCCATATCATACAAAAAACCCTTACCCTCTTTGGAAAATTTGATAATCATTCTGTTGGCTACTGTCTTCCCAATTTTGGTCTCAAGCAAAGCTCAACTTTTCTTTCATCTTTGTTTCATTTCGAGTTGCCAAACAAAGTGTCAGCATCAGCTCGACTGCCGTAGTTCCAGATTGGTCCAAGGCCTCAAAACGATTTTCATATAATCCGTTGCATTGTCCATTCATGACCGCAAAAAATGTCTGAACAAACGGAACACCCTTAAAAGTTTCACTTACACTCAACTCTTCTATCAGTTGTTCCACTTCTCTTAGCATGCCTCCTTTGCAATAAACCTTCATTACTGTCATGAAAAGCGCCTCATCAAACTCAATTTGATCTTTCCTGATCTGGTCAACAAAATTTTTTGCCTTTTCAGGCAACCCAATTCTCAGATACAAATTGAGCATATCTTTACAAGACGTGGCATCAGGAAGTCCAGATTTAGATAGAGACTGATATGCAACTTCCGCAGATGCAAGGTCTCCCTTTACTATGTAGCATTGCAATAATACGATGTAAGAAAATCTTGAGAAGGAAATTTTATTGCTTTTCATTTGTTCCATAAGATCTAAAGCTTTCTCAAAATTCCCAAAATTGAGATGGACTTGTGCCATTGTTGCGTATGTCTTTTCATCACTAAGTTTGCCTGATCTCTCAATTTCTGAAAAAGTCTTCTGTGCATCCTCATACAGACCCAATTTACCATATATACGAATCATTAAGCCATAGATGACTTCATCTGCAATAACACCATACCTCTCCATTTCAGTGAAAAGTGAACAAGCTTTAGAATAATCGGCAGTTCTATAGTACAATGCCAGGAGAGAAGCACACGTAAAATTGCTGGGTACTATTCCGACGGATCTCATATCTTCATAGAGATGAATAGCTTTGTCTTTGTCACCATTTTTGGAGCTCAAACTGATCAGAAGGCTATAAGTTGACTCCTCTGGCACAAAACCCAAATTCTTCATCTCATTAAATGTCTTCAATGCTTCCTCGGCCATGCCTCCTTTCACAAATGAGCTAATGACAACTGTATATGTAAAATGATTTGGGGCCACCCTTCATCAATCATCTTCCTCCAGACATATATAACATCTCTATGAAGTGATTTCTTTTGCATAGACGATAGCATGAAATTGAAGACAGGAGCTGAAGGCAGTATTCCTCTCTCCTGTACAGCAGAATAAAATGAGAGCATAGCCTTGTGGCGGCCCCATCTGGCATACGAACACAACATAGTCCCACAAGCAACTTCATCAGGTTCACACCCTGCTTCAAGCATCTCCAAGAAAGTTTCTTCGGCAAGCTTAATTTTTCCAACTTGGCCATATGCACGCAGAACAATTGTGTAGACTATAACACTTGGTCGATAGCTTAACTGTTATGGCACAAATCTATATTACACCAAATTAATATTTATAATATATAAACAAGATCATGCAGATAATGAAAACGATAGCCAAAAAGATCCTGGAAGTTTGGGCAGCACTTCGCCATCAAGACAGTATCTCAAGAATATAATTCTTGCACAACAAATTAACAGCTTAGTCTACCAAGGAAAAAAGCAAAAAACTTTTCTTTGACAGATATAATATGTTCTTTAGAAGATTAAAAATCATAGTTACCATTCAACGTCCATAATCCATTTCCACTTAAGACAAGGAAGATCCAAAGTAGATAACTGATGACTAATCAAAAACAAAAATGAACAAGAAGCAATACCCATAATGAGATTTTCATTCTACCAAGCTCTTAAATAAATCAAAACACATCAAAATAACCGCAAACTACATCTAGATTTATCAAACAAGTAGTGAGCTGATCTATCTTAACTGCCCCACCCACCCACCCCCAATCTTGAGTTAAAATGAGCTTTATACTCAGGGCTTCAACATTACAGTCATAATACTTTTGAAGTCTTGTTCAGAAAAGAAAAAAAAAAAACCTTCGGGCAGAGCCCAAACTAGCTTAATGTCATTTTTTCCCCGAATTAATATTGTCTATGCATCCAAAACAAAATTTTAAATTATCAAATGGCCAATAATAAAATTCAGTTGATATAACTTATAAGCATAGCCCGAGTACAACAAAAGAAAGAGAAACAACCTGCAATTTCATCCAAGCAAAGAAGTCTCTAACTTGGCGCCAACTCTTCTGCTCCTTCAACACCACACACATCTCCCTAAAACTAAGCTTCGCAACAAACGAACCCATCACTTCCCTCATATCATATTCCCCCTCGCGCATTCCGGAAATACTCCTCACCCGCTTAATCGCGGCAACAACGTGGCGCCCGTACAAATGCCCATTCCTATCGTCCTCCAAATACTGCACCATCTGTTCAGGGGTGCGTTTGATCCACTTGGGAGTCTGCGCGCGTGAGCCTTGGTTTCGTCTCAAAGCGCTCAAATACTGAGCTTTAGCTTTGATTATGCGGCGAGCGTTGTCGTCTGAAAGTGGGTTCTTAGGGCTTTTGGATTTGGGTTTTGGTTTGTTAAGGTTTTCGGGATTGCCGGAGCTGAGGGACCACGGGTCGGGTTTGAGGCAGCAGAGAATTGTGGGAGATGGTGTTTTTTTAAGGTTACGGGGTTTTGGAGGTAGCTTTACTGGAAATGATTGGAGGAACGAGGACTCCATTACAGTTTATGGAGTTTTCTACAGAAGAAAATATCAATGTGTGAGAGAGATAGTTAAGTGGTGGTGAAATTTGGCTCCATTTTCAGCTTAAATTTGTCGAATTGGGGATGATGAAGACAAGCCCATATTATTTGGGCCGATGAGGACAAGCCCACTCAGAGTCGGCCCAATTCAGATTCAGAAACTGTAGACCACTCTCGGTCTCAGCAATTCACATTTGAATCAGTTTCTTCTTCACTCTTATCAAATTTCAGTAAAGGTTCGTTTTCTCTACTTGAAAATTCATTGAAGATCTTAACGTGTGCTCTAATTTCTGCATTTGATGACGAGCTTACTATACTGCTCTAATTTAGTAAAGTCTTGGCATGTATGATGTATAGAAATTTTGTGGAACTTTAACCAGGTTATCGTTCAATTGAATAGAATTGTCCAGTTCTGGTTCAAATAATGGCCGGTAGCGGTGGCAGCGCATCCTCAAACCCCGCAGCTCCCAAAATATTGTTAGCTAAGCCTGGACTCGTCACCTCCGGCAAGTTCAATCGAGGCGGCGGCAGCGGCGGAGCCGACGAGGACTCGACGGCGCTCCGCTCACGCCTTCCATCAGTTGGTTCTCTGAACCTCCTTTCAGACTCCTGGGATTTCCAGACCGATCGATTTTTACCAGTCAGTACTCTCTTTCTTACTCTTTTCTCATACATGCACGCAATCTCAAACTGTAGTATTCAGATTGGTGTTCTCTATTATGCTGATGTTCTTTGTTGGGGAGTTGTAATTGTTTGCAGTTTTTGACTGATAACACTGAGTTTTCCGTGGTGGGAGTAATTGGTCCGCCAGGGGTGGGAAAGTCAACAATTTTGAATGAAATTTATGGATTTGATTCTTCTTCACCTGGTATGTATGTGTAATATTTTTTCGATTGTGCGTTTAATTTTGTTATTTGCGATGGTATGCTTGAAGTTCTTAAAACGTTTGATTGGGCACTAAAGTGAAAATTGTTAGTATGTACATGCATATGCATCTTGGAGAGGCATTTGAATGGAATTTTTTCATGTAAATGATAAAGATGCCTGAATTATGGATATTTTGGCAGGAATGCTGCCTCCTTTTGGTGTAGAATCGGAGGAAACAAGGGAAATGGCTAGGCATTTAACAGTAGGAATTGAGCCCAGGATTTCCTCCGAGAGGATCATACTTCTCGATACTCAGGTGGTGTTTTTTGTGGGTGCCTTGAGTTATTTGTAACTTATTTATTGCTAATTGATCTATTATTTATGATATGCAGCCTGTATTTAGTCCTTCAGTTTTAGCAGAGATGATTAGGCCCGATGGGTCATCTACAGTCTCTGTAATACCTGGTGAATCCTTATCCGCAGAGCTAGCTCACGAGATGATGAGCATTCAGGTAACTACTTGGAAAATTGTAAGAATGGGAGTTAAGTTTCATTTTTGCTTATAATTTTGCTTCTGTCAAAAGCTGTTGAAAATTTATTGTTTGTTTACCAAAGCCATTAAAGTTGATATGAAATCCTTGATGGATCTTACGTTTTTTCATCTGTGCTGCAAGGAATTATTCTAGCTTGGCGTGCTGCTTGCATCCGTTTGTCACATAATCATCGTGATATCTGAGGGAGTTCATGATGTTAGCATGTGGCGTTTGATGTTGACGGTAGTCATTTCTTCCCCTTGTGTGTGCTACCATGTTCTTAAGTAGAGTAATATCACATTTTCAGTCTTCTGACAATGGTCTGTGATTGGGTTGGGTTTTTAAATTCTTTGTTTTCTTAATCATTAAAACTAGTTTATGTTTCTAAGCTGTTAAGACCAATATGGATTGTGTTTAGTTCACCTTTACAAATTTATTTTTGTAAACATCAGTTTGTCCTCATTGTCTATTTCATGCAAATTGAATGTTTGGTTTGTATCTGTGTTTTTCAAATCTTGTTGTTTCCATTTAACTGTTTGTAGCCCACCTTCAAGGGATTGCCTTTCTAAGCTTTTTGCTCATAATAATCTTTTATGTCAAAAATTTGCTGCAAAAGAGATGTATTTAGTTCATTTTGTGAAACAGCATTTGCTTTTAGAGTATATCATGCTTTTGTGCTATAAAACTCTCAAAGCTTTCATTTTGGTTGACCTTTTGTTTTTTATGTGGAGGGAATAAATTATTTCTCCCATTATAGTTTCTGCTAATATGATATTGGGCCTCATATGATTTTGTGACATCATTACCTTCGAGCAGGTGGATTTGTTAAAACATGGCATACCTGATCCATCATCTGTAACACTTTCTCATCCACAGAGCTCCACCATGAGCTCCGAAAAAGAAAACACGAATAAACCTCTGGACAGCGGAGACGAATACATTGCTGTCCCAATTTTTGTGCATACAAGGTGACTTTAACAAATCCAATCTCCTGTTTGTACTGCAAATGCACAAAAAAAATAATAGGTGGCAGAAAGCACTTGTACTTATTTTGTTTGATATATGGGACTTAGCATGCCCTATTTCACTGGTTCTGTTCAATTTGCTGCACGTACTTAACTCACAGTCGAAAACTAGTTGTGCGGGATAATGTGATTTCAATTATTAACCGGTAGTAGGAAATCTTGTTTGGGGTGTTTGACTTACATGTAACTGCTAATATTGTACGCTTATCTTTATAGGCTTCACGACCGAGACATTACACCCTGCATTTTTCTAAAAATGAAGAAGGCACTCGCACAGTGTTTTAGCACTTCTTCGTTTATAAGATCACAAGGCCAAGATGCATCAAAAGATGCTCACTCTTCTGCTGTGGCCTTTAAATCTCATAATGATTCAGATATCGACCCGAAATTGTTTCTTGTTCCGTCCAAGGGTAAAGATGACGACTCAAGGCCACACCACGAAAGCCACCTCTCGGCCCTTTGGAAACTAAGGGATCAGGTAGTCTAAGATGTGCTTATGCTAAAAAAACACAAATAATTATGTTCATCAATGCCCAAAGGATTACTTATTGCCATTTAATTGCTTTACAGGTTTTATCTATGAGTGCCCCCACTTTTTCAAGGACTGTTTCCGAACGCGACTGGTTGAAGAATTCGGCCAAGATATGGGAACTCATTAAGAATTCTCCAATTATCGCCGATTATTGCAGAACACTTCAAAGTTGTGGCTTATATAGGAAATAGTTGTCTGTCTTTGTTTCTAGTTATTTTTATCCTTATATTTGTGGACTTATTGTACCTATTTCTCCATATTTTGTATTGATAATACACTACTCAAGTACTCACCTATTTCTCCATATTTTGGCTTTTCAATTGCAGATTTCGGGAAAAAAAATTTGCAGAGTTACTAGTGTTCCCTCATGAGTGCATGTGTTTTAACTTCCTGGGCTGAGGTGCTATATTAACATATTGTCTTCCCAGTATATTCTAAATTTGCCAACTGAAACGTGGTGAATTGTTTCGCAACAATCTTCTTCCAGAAGCTTTTCATAATAATACAGAAATCTCTACTTGCAAAAATTCATGACTCAATTCCTTTCTTCTTGAAGAGTAATACAATTGCAAGCGCCCACAGGCATATAGTTCTTAAAGAAAACTGTATTGACATCATACACCATACAAAGGATGGCTGTGTTCTAAAAGGCTAAGAAATCGAGACAGCTAGGTAAAAACAAATAGTCTGTGAAATTCTGTATCGTGCGTTTATCTTCTACTCCACCATGGAGTCAGTCGAGGCTTCTCCAACTGGTTTTTGAGATTTTTTCTTGTTCTTGCCTGTCAAAGAAATGAAAAACCGACCGATCTCAATCATAAAATGAAAACACAACCAAAATCTAAAAGAATGAAAAACAGTGGTCATAAAAGTAAAATTTTACATGGAAATAATCACTCACCTTTCTTCAATAGCTTAACTCTTAGTTTTGAGCTCTTCTTCATTGGGAATTTAACAGGAGGTTTGTTGACAGCCTGTGATGTATCTGAATTCCAGAAAATGAAAAGTTTTCTCATCAATTACCCATTCAGATGATGAAAAAGAAAATTGTAGCATTCTAAATCATGAAACCCAATCAGTGGTATGTTTCCCAAAAAAAATTTACAATCACTAATAAACATAGCCAGATTAAACTTCTGTGTACATTTCTTCGAACACGAGAAGGTTTCCAGCCTTTGCATTAATCTTCAACGAATATCGAATCAAAAATTACATTATAGGCATACGAAAATCAACATGGAACAATATTACGGAAAATGAAATAGCTAATCTAGTTCTAAGTGTAGATACAGACTTATGAACAAAACACTGTCCCCCTTTACACTAAATTAGCTAATAAACAGTAAATTGAAAAATCAAACGAGGAGAAAATTATCAACAATGACTTGTATACTTAGCTAAGTTAACTCAATTATCACAATTCACAAACGACTAAACAACATAATACTGCCACCTTAAACTTAATTAGCTAAGATAACACAACTATCAAAATCAATAACTAAATTGTCGACAACATACCATCAGATAATGCCATCTCTACATCTTGCATCGTAATTAAGCCCTTTTCTACTGCCTCCTTTTGTTCCTGTTTTTTTACATTTTAACAGCATGTTAAGCGACACAAAGAAACCTGCGAGGAGGATAGTTGTTATACAAATACATATACGGATGGATGACAGACCCGACGCCATTTTTTTAGCAGCTTGCGCTTACGCTTGCCGGAGATAGAGAGAGGTTGGGGTTTCTGGTGTAGCTTCCCCGTGGTGGGATCTCCGTAAGCCTTTCTCTTCCGGTCAGCGACAGCCGCTCGTCGACGCTTCTGCACGACATTGAATTTCGCCATATCCACCACCACCACCGATTTTCGGCCGTCTTGAACCCTAATTGAGCTTTTAAAAGCGGGAAGCGTTAAATGAGGCCCGGGTTAGAAATAAAGAAGTCAGAACCCAATAAGCTTTTCTAACCCGACCTACCTTGACTAGCCCTTACCCTTCGTGTTTGGATCGCCCAGGTACCATGGGCCCACCCTCCCTAATAATTTTTTGAATATATTTAATATTCATTTTACTTACATATATAATAGGGATAATTACAAAAAGTACCCTTGAGGTTTGACCAATTACAAAAAAGCCTAACTAACTTTCAAAATTACAATAAGTACTCTTGAGGGTTTATTCAGTATTAAAATTAAGGGGCTAACTCTAATATTTCTGTAAATATGAGGAGTGATTTTGAAATGTTCTTATGAAGAGGATACATGTTAGAGAAAATAAAATCTTATGAGTATTTTTTATAATTTTAAAAGTCAATTGGAATTTTTTATAATTAGGTCAAATCTCAATGGTATTTTTTCTTAATTAACCCTATACATTATATATGATCATGTAATTCTTACGTACTTGACATTATATCTGACTATGTACATTGATAATAATAATTTTTATAAATAATGTGTTAATAAAACAAAATACAAGATAAAAAAACTTATAAATGCACTAAGACTTTATAATAATTTATTTTTTTTGGTTTATTATTCTTTTTTATTTCATTTTGTCTGGCCCAACTCAGCCCGGTGATAGATCGCCCATCCCAGCCCCGTGGGATGAACGAGGTCTTCAAGTACTTTCGCATGCATGAACGAGGTCTTCAAGTACTTTCGCTCCATTGTCATTCCTAATTATAAGCTTAGTTCTTTGGTGCATGCCTAAGCGTTTTCTAATATTGTGAAATGATTGTGAGTTGAAAATTCAAATAATTTATGAGTAAAATAATATTTTATAATAATTTGAGTAGATCCTTTTTCAAAAATGATACTAATTAATAGTATTATTAGCGGAGTACAAATTATTAAACATTAAAATGTGTTACTCTTGTCCATCATAGATTCATAGTTCTCATCAAGACTGTTAGCACATAAAAGGAAGCTCAGCAAGTGAATTAAGCGAAATACAGCAACAAACTAAACTCGAATTCATTTGCACATCCCCTGCAATATTTTGCAAATAGAAATACGTGAACGAAGAGGCATGTGATTTTTTGCACATTGATCAATAGGTACAATCTCACAATCTGGTAAACAATATCCAAATCTTGTGATATCATAACAGTCGATGAATCTAAAGCATTTAACCACCAACAACAATAACTTCAGCATCATATCACAGTGCAGTTCAAAAGAAGTGTTAAAGGTGACTAGTTCAAGAAAATTATTTCTCGAACTGTTACAGTACATTATGCATGGAAGCATTATGGTAAATGCAGATGTCATAAAACTGAATGAATCAAAATAAAACAGAGGGGCTTGTTGATATTAAGATAAGACAATCATATGTTCCGAAAAAGTACACATTTTATTAAGGAGAAAACAAGGGTGGCATTATAACTGCACATTTCCAGCTTAGGCCTTCTTGGGTTGCCAAGGTTCGTATCTTGTCCAGTCTCTTTGCCCAGGGTTAAGACTATGTCCTTTCGAGTGATAAATGTATTCATCTCCCTCACCGGAGAAGTTCTGTTTGTGTTCAACCCCATATCTCTTGGGTTTCAACAAGAGCAACTACATCAAACACACTCTTAGATCAGCATTTTAGCATACGTGTCGATGTACTAACTCAGTTGATAGGGTGATAGTCTAACCTCATCTCCTGTATGATCAGTTATGTAATGTAGCCAGCCATGCCATTCTGGTGGGACTTGAGAAGCATTATAGCGATCCTTGGAAGCATATTCCACCCACCTATGCCTCCCTAAAATTGAATACGCAATGGCCCATATCATGCATTGTTCGGTTGTTGGATAAATGATGCGTAGACCAGAAATTAAGAATCATTTGTGCAACTAAATCTTTAAGATGTGACAATAAGAATTGTATAGGAAAATTACATACCATGCTAAAAAGGAAATATCGCAACAAGAATGATAGTAGAAACCTATTTAAAAGTAATTAGATGTAGATACATGGAAGGCAGCAGCACTGACCATATTGGGTTTCTCCAAGTTTCTCATAGTACTTATTGCCAAATTTGTCAACACCCACAAGCGTTGCACCTATATTGTGAATTTTCGTCTGCCTAAATTAATTAAAAGAAGAACAATATTCAGTTCTAGAAATCACAGCAACATAACAAATGTATGTAAGAGTTACACCATCAAAACCTGCTTCCGATAAAAAGAGCAAGTTATGCAATATTTTGCTCAGTTTACAATAAAGGGCAGGAAGAAATGATGAAGAAAGGGGGAAACAGGGAACATCTGACAATAAGAACCACTAACAATAGGCCTAAACATAGCATCTTGGAGCCTGGAGGTTATAATTATGAATCAGTTCCTAACAGACTGCATCTGAGACAAAGAATTCCAACTCTAAACCAAAAAGGTGATTGCACAAAGAAGAATAAAATCAGAAACTTTGCAAATCATAATTTTCATTTTCCCCACTTGCATAATGACAAGAAAAAACAAACCAAAATAGAGAAGAACAGTATCCAACACTGAAAAAAGAGCTAAAAGCATGAGAATAAGTTTAGGACGAAAGGGAGAACCAAGCAAATATAAAAGAGAAAAAACTATCATTCATGTATACATAACTTGTGGTTGCGATTTTATATTAGAAGCATGAACAAAAAGAGTCGAACCAAGCAAGGTATAATCTTCAAGCTTGGTTTAAATTTATATAAAGATTAAAATTGTATTTGATTTAGGGCTGCTGCTTAAATGGTTCCAGCTCGAATAGCTTCGATTGAATCAACATGAATCAAGTCGAGTATATTGACTTCTGTAGACATGCCCCATCATTTTTTGTCTGAGTGTGTAATAAAGCTTCAAGTCTTATCAAATTAAAGAAGCAACAACATGAATCAAGTCCAGTATCTTGACTTCTGTAGACATGCCCCATCATTTTTTGTCCGAGTGTGTCAAGCTCAAACAAGGCTTCAAGTCTTATTAAATTAAAGAAGCATTCAAGCTGAATGTGCTATGCTTCATAAACCAAGCTCAAACGATTTTTTAGTAAATGATATCGATCCGACTATCGAGTAGCATGTTCTTATTTAGCTCTATATTAACACGCATAGCAGTTGTTCATTGCAGCAGCAAGTTATCCAAAATAAATAGTTGTTCATAATACAGCTCCACAGCAAATTGGTTTATAATTAAACAATTATGCTGTTCTTTGTCAAATTTACAAATTATTACACAACTTAACGTGGTGAGTAACATTATATTCCAGGATTACTAAAGGTGCCATCAAGAGAAGGTCACATAATTATGCTTACATAAGATTTCCATCCAGAAGTGCACTCCTGCATAATGGGAAAAGAAGAAAAAAGAATCAGAAGAGACGCAATAACGAAAAAAAATAGCCAAAAGTTACAAGGCATCGCAAGTTCAGAAAATGATAACCAGCATACAAATCATTGGATCAAAATTTCAACAATTTGGTAAATTTTTAACACCGAGGAGCTGAAACTCTTCGACCGAAGTTCGTAATCCTCCCCAGAGACTGAATTCCCTAATCACGCTTATTGTGAACCCTATCAACTAAAATCTAAATTGGAGAAAGAAAAAAAAAAAGCGACAAAATTCCCTTCAACTGAAAGAAACTGAGTATATGGCAGGCATTAAATTCATTTAGAATACCTAACAATTCACCCAAGGAGACAAGAATGCAATTGGATCTTCACAAAACTAATTAAAAATGTAAAAATGAACAACAAAATATAGATTTAAGAAAGAGAAATGGAACTGACAGGTATCCTTCATTTCGGAGCTCCCGGAAGAAACCTCCGATGCCTTTCTCTCTGATCAATTTCATCGCGCCTCTCACCACCGACGCCATGCTCGCTCTCTCGATCTCGGTCGCTAACTCGCTCTTTGTGAAGGGAACAACGGAAAAATGGATGCACAGCTTTGTGACAAACAGAGGAAACTCAGCACAGGCCCTGTGAATTGCTCACTTGGGCCGCAGAGGACGCAAGAATAAAATTTCATTGGGCTTGGGCCATTAACGGTTGAACGAGCAACAAATTGGATATGGCTCATAATTGTAATTAGGGTTAATTACACAAAATACCCTTGAGGTTTGACCTAATTACAAAAAAACCCAGTTAACTTTCAAAATTACAAAAATACCCCTGAGATTTTATTGTGTCTAACATTTACATAAGCAAAAAATATTTCAAAATACCCCCTCACATTGATAAATACATTATAGTTAGCCGCTTAATTTTAACACTAAATCAAACTTCATGGATATTTTTTGTAATTTTAAAAGATAGTTGGGTTTTTTATAATTAGGTCAAACTTCAAGGATACTTTTTGTAATTATATCTTGTAATTATTAGGGAAAAATGCAAAAAGAGTAATGCATCACAATATTAGTCTGTAACTTTTGATATTACGATTTTAGTCTTATATGTTTTTTTTGTAATTTTGGTCCCTAAATTTGGAATATATGTAATTCTGATCTTATAAATTTTACGTTTGTACAAATTTAGTCCTGATGGATATTTCAATACTTCACTTATTTCTAAAATGCCCTTCGTAGCTAAAATATTCAATATACTTAAGAGCGAGTAAAAAATGGTATAAGAGACTATGCTTATGTTTAACTTATGAGTTGAATTTATTTATCGAATATAATTTTAGAGTTGTGAATTCGGATCAAAATCCGAGATACAAGTTCTACGTGCATTATTTCATAGTGATAGAAATACAAGAACATGTACAAATTTGAAAGAAAAAAAAATAGTTATTTTGATTAATAAGACCAAAAATACGACAAATTAAAAGTATAAGACTAAAATTATCAAATGGGAAAATTTACAGGATTAAAAATGTTATTTTTACTAATTGGTAAAATTGTCACAAGACTAAAATTGCAAATTCAAATGTTATATTATAAATATTACAACACCCCTATAAATACATGATCGATTTTGCGATTTCCCCTAACTATTAAGGCCATTTACAAAAACTACCATGAGATAGCTTGATTATCAAATATCAACAAACATTTATTTTTCGCCTACATGATTGCATCCTCGGGACAAAAACTCATATTAGATACAGTGGTGGTCCTAGGGGGATAAGGGGGGGTTATTGTCCCCCTCCAAAAAAAAAATATTCCAAAATTTCATTTTCTCCCCCTATTTTTTTTTTAAACAGTTAAAATAGATGGTTTTGCTCCCCCAAAATTTTGATAAAAAAAAAAACTTCAAATAGATGTCATTTGCAATATAAAAACTCATTAATTATGGTTAACATATGAGTAATTTTTTTCATTGTTTAAATTTATAAATTCGATCCGTTTTTCGCCCCCCAAAAGTTAAAATCATGCATTCGCCGCTGATTAGATGGTCCAACAGGCCAAATCATTAGGCAGGTCCCAAAATCGACCTTGTGACTTTTTTTTGGAAGATCTAGAAATCGGTAGTAGCAGTCCATCTGGAAAGTATTAGTACATAGATTCACTTGATTTTACGAGAGCGCTGAAAAGTATTAGGTTATCATCTAAAAAAAATATTAGCAGTCAATCTGAAAAGTATTAGTACGTATTTCACTTGAAAATATTTAATAGTCCCCCTAAAAAAATAGTTTTTTCCGTCAAAAGTATTAGTTGTCCCCGTGAAACATATTAATAGTTCCCAAGAAAAATGTTAGTTTTTCCTCCGAAAGTTTTTAGTAATTCTCTCGAAAAGTATTAGTAGGTCCCTTAAAAAATATTATACATCCTGCTGGGTCGTTGGGGCTGGGCTGGGGGCAAGGTTGGTAGGTCGCTGGAGCTTGGTAGCGTGGGTCACGAGTCGGATAGATCCGTTAGGTTGGATCCATCTAACCATTACACTGTCTAACATAAGACTACCTACATCCTCATAGGGGGTATTGTTAGTTGATCACAAGGCATTTGTCGAATATGAACACCCTATTCTAAAATGTGTTTCATCACATATACTAAGTATCTTAAATACATGTAAATGAATGTCATTATCAATACACTTGGCGTGTAGCGGTGATATTTGAAACACATGATGATACATACATAGGTTGGAATAAAAGTCATTTGCCGCAGTTGTAGTTTTTGAAAATAACTATATTTTTTTTTAATTAGACTAAATCTCATGGTTAGTTTTTGTAATTATCTCTAGTTAACACCAACTAGAATTTTGTTTAAACAAAATTACAATATGCGAATTCCACTATTTGGATCTTAAGCGAGCACCAATAAATTACTAAAATCGAATAGTGCCAACTCAAAGTATCAAATATCTAATAAAACATTTTTTTTTGACAAGATCTAATAAAACAACATAAAAGATATATATAAGTGTTGACCTGCGTTTTGGTCAACAAGCAAATTGTGTAAAATATTTAACACGTGGAAATGTAAATAAACGCTTCTTTGTGGCTAATTCTGCCTTTTCACTATAATGCCGAGCCGAGAATCGGGGTCGGTCTTTTCTTACAGCTGCGTGTTTACAAGTGTCTTTTCTTTTTTCTTTTGTCTCTCTCCTTTCTCTCTCTTAAAATGAGGTTTTTTTTATACTCCTCTAGTAAGTGGATTTTCAATAGTCATCTTTGTACTAATTAGTAAAAATAATCTAAAAAGGACATATGTCCCCTCCTAATCACGCATGCCAGCCAAGTTTTTTGCCACTTGGTGACTCATCTTGATCACGCTCTGACACGTGGCAGCTTCTGGTGCTAATGGATCACTAAGTATGGACAAATAATTATCCTTTTGAATTTCCCACGCATGCATTCCCTGGCAAGATTTGAGCTCGAAGGTCGGGCTCGGGGTCGCCGAGCCTAACAAATGATGTGTCACCAGGCACTCCAGCTGACGTCACCGGGTCGGTTCACGTCGTCCTGTGGTCCCCTCGTATGTGCTTTACTGGATGGCCACGTGAGACAATTTCTTCCAACTCGGCTCGGGCGTCATCAATAAGGATATTTTTATCCATCAATATAATCCTATTAATTTATAAAGATTTTGAGATTTTATATGTGGAAGAGTATATTTGCGGTTTATCTCAATTCAAATTTCAACTACCAATTACCATATTACCCTCCATGACCAATATATGACAGCTAATAGGCTTTTCATCAAAGCCGCAGTTCTTGGCTTTCCTAAATCATCCCCAAATCACAAACATTAAATATTCTAGAAAAAACCAGACCCGGTTTGAGATCTGACCCGGACCCTTATCTGGATCAAGACTAAAAAAAATAGGAATATATAAATTTTATTTTTTTAAGAATGAATCCACAAACTCCAACGCTTTTTTGCCCTTTTTCTATAAGGTATATACATATCTCTCCTCTCTTTGGTCTTAATATAAAAGAAGAGGGAAGGGCCAATACCCATTTTCAAAGTTTCTCTCTCTTTCTCTCTCTAAAAATCCCTTCTGCTTCAATTTGAAGCTGTCTTTTTCCATATCTAATTCGCTCCTCATCTGCCGCCTTCCATCTCTCCTTGCTTTTGTTTCGTCGCACGACAAGTGTTATCTGGACACATACTAGGGTTTGCTTTACTCCGTACAGTGGTCCGCTAGGGTTTTTGGATAAGTGAGATTTTGGATTAGGGTTTAATTAGAGCGACTGGCGATCTCTGCCATGGCGGCGGAGAAGCTACGGGATTTGAGTCAGCCGATGGATGTCGCTCTGCTCGACGCCACTGTAGCAGCTTTCTATGGGACCGGATCTAAAGAGGAGGTCTGAGGCAAATCTTTTTAGCTGTTTTATTTTACCTTGGGTTTTCTGTGAGCATTGAAGTATGTTTTCGCGTGTGTTTGGTTGCTCGGGGTTTACTGGATTTTCTGGAGCAATTGGAGAACTTAAGTTTTTAGGAATTTTGTAGCATGTGTGCATCATATTTAGTGGAATTTAGTCATTATCCGCCGGGATGAACTGTAATGGCTCCAGTAGTCTTAAAAAGTTGTAACTTTCACCATTTTTTGGGTATATCGACTAGCGGTGTGCCTGGTTCACTTGAAATTGGTTTCCAGTGAATGCAATTCGTCTTTGGGAACAGTGACATTGTCTTGAATTTTTGAAAAATTCACTACATGGGGTCTCTAATGCACAGAATGTTGACTGAAACACTAGTGTTGGATTTAGATGATTTCAAAACCTGATATTTTAATTGCTCTTAGTTTATGTTAGATGGCCGTAAAAGTACTTGCCTGGTTCACGTGAATAGACCTAAATGTGAACTATGGGTGTTGCTGGAAAGTGTGAATGATGAACTTGTCTTGGCGTGCATATGGTTTTGGGTCACAATGTTCCGTCTCTTATGTAGGTTATTTGCTGTTTTTTATTTGTTTGTTTTGCTAGACGATTCGTCTATTTAATGTGAAAATGGAAGTTTTTAAACACTGTTAATTTGTTGGCTTATCTGTGTGAGTTTGCGATGATTATATGTTAATATTTTTCTGTCTGTAGTGTTGACGATTTGGTTAAAGTAATTAGGGTTTACAACTTAAAGAACTTTTTCAACACCTATGTAAAGGCAGTTTTTATTGTTTTCTGAGGGAGGATTAATTATAACTATAGCTCACATGAAATGAACACATTGTGAACTTCTGGATGTTGGCAATCTCTTTAGCTCACATGAATTTAATGGAAGGTGAACATCTGAAAGAGTTTCTTTGAAACCTCTGGAAACATTAAAATTTAAATAGCAACTCTTTCATGATGTGAAATTTGTTAGGTTTGCTAGCACCACTATTGTGCTTTGAAAATGCTTCCATGATTAAAATTTGATTATGAAACAAAGAATATTTCTGTTGTTTTGTCTTGTCTGTTGTCTTCGCCGCTAACCTCTAACTCGCAATTTGAATGAAAAATTTACATATGCTTGTTACTGTTGTGACCATAGTTGTTAAAGCGCGCTGAGGCGCGCTCAGGCGCTGGGCGCGCAGGGCGAAACCCAAAACGCTCCGGTGTCCAAATTTGGAGGCGCGCCTGAGCTAGGGCGAGCTTTTTTGAGGCGTTCAGGCGCTCGTACTTCCCGATGTTTTCTTCTTGTTAAACCCTATCCAGAGTTGTTTTTTTTGGTTTTTTGGTTTTTTTGGAAAGGTCCAAAGTTGTTAATCTTTTGACACTTCTATTAGTTGGGCTGAATATTCATTTAGGATTTTGAAAAGAAATTAGACAACAAAACTAAAAGAACGAAGCCAAGGGCACAGCCGCACAAAATGTTTCTTCTTCACGCTCACACTGAACTTGGCGTGTCTTGGAGCCGTCCGACCCTGCCGGAGCTGCGCCCTCCAGTCCAGCAGCATCCCCAGGGACATTTTCCTTTTTCTTCTGTTATTTATTTAACTTGTTGAATGTTTTTATTATATACTAGGGTTATACAATTATTGTTTCTTATTTTAATTCTTCTATTATCGACATTACTGAATACTATCTTTTATTGTTATTGTTTTTTGGTTATTATTATTATTTTTTATTATTTCAGCATATTTTCTTGATAAAAACATAAGTTATATATTTTTAAATATTTTTATTATTTATGCTCATGTTCTCGTTGGAGGCTTTGAACTATGGTTGTGACTGAAACTTTTGCAGTATGATTATGTGGTGCCAGAGGGAACAAGAAGTACTAATTTATTAATTGGAACTGATTTTGCTGGTAAATGACCTTTTTGCACCTTATAAAGACCACCATATAATCCTCTAAATTTGTATGGTATTTTTTAATAACCAAGTACATCCAAATTTATCAGATCATGGACAGTACAAACTGAAAATGTGGCAAATATGTTTTTCTTATTCTTTTCTTCTTTATTCAGATTGCACCAGAACTTTTGTCAGGTACCTTTTTTCACTGTACATTATAACTTAACAAGTATAAAATAAGGTAATTGATAGTAGTGGAGTAACATGTACTCTGCTGATAGCGCAATAGCATATGCGCAGGGCAATTTCCATTGACAACAATCACAGGGGGAACACATATTTAATATGTTTCATGTCGATCATGTGTAACCCTTCAAAAATGTAGGAATTGACTCCTCCTGATCTGTTTGATTGTATTGTAACAAGATAGAATGTTGTAATGTTGTTTAACTGGTGTTAAAAGATGTAGATCTTGAGTTGGAGATTTCTTTTCTAGGTATAAGGATGAGAGTTTTAAAAGGATTATCTGGGTAAAACAAAGAGGTACGGTGGATAAAGTTAATAGAAAAATTGGAGAAAGATTCACCAGCCATAATATAGTATGCTATTTGTAAGAAGATCAAGACAATGATGCTGACTTTTTATTTTTGGTTATACTAGTTATCTAGATGCATGCGCACTTTTTATGTGGTGGCATATGATGGATGGTGGCAAATGGACTTGGTGTTACGTTAATATTTTTCAATCTTACTCATATCAAGAGATTTTTGCTTGGATATTTAGATGTGCTGAGAAAATATTCTCATGCAACTTCAGTCTGTATTTATATTTTTTATAAAAACTGTTCCTGTTCATTGTGGTCTCTTCTCAGATCTGGAATGTGCCTTTAACTATGGCATACCATTTCTCAATATATTTTAGCTGATTTTACTGCAAGAAGTTGTGTTTGGTTCTGATTACAAGTAGATTTAGCTGGCAGATAAATTTGTGCATTTGATGCAGATTACTTGAACAGTAGCTATTTATTATATGTGCTCACCCTTTTTGTTCTTTTTTCTATTGCTTTTGTGACAGAGAACTGCGGCAGACCATATCTTGCGGGATTTGCAAAATAATCCAGATATGTGGCTTCAGGTGGTCCACATTTTATCCAACACACAGAACTTGAACACCAAATTTTTTGCTCTACAGGTACGCTAATATTGTTATGATAGTTGCTGAGGATGTGGGATTTGTTATTACACATTGCATAAATGCTTATTATCGACTATTCCTTGAACTCCATGTACAGGTCTTAGAAGGTGTTATTAAGTATAGATGGAATGCTTTGCCCGTTGAACAACGAGATGGCATGAAGAACTATATTTCTGAAGTTATAGTTAAGGTACCTAAGTGTTGGCCTTTCTGGGAATGGTTTTGCTGTTATTCTGTCCTTGCAGAGTTGCAGTTCTAGTTGAAGAGTATGTATACTGACACTTCTACCATATTTTAATTTTATCAGCTTTCAAGTGATGAGATCTCTTTCCGGCGGGAGAGGCTGTATGTGAATAAATTAAACATTATATTGGTTCAGGTAAGATAGTACAGTCCTTCAAATGATGCTCATCTGTAATACCAACTATATCTTTTCTGTTGATCATCTGTTTAATTGAGGGACCATTTTCATTGGATTTCCCTGAGTGAGTTATCTAGACCATGATTGTCTTCTGCATATTCAGATCTTGAAGCATGAGTGGCCCACCCGGTGGCGAAGCTTTATTCCGGATCTGGTTGCAGCAGCAAAAACAAGTGAAACCATTTGCGAGAATTGCATGGCAATACTGAAAGTAAGTACTTGGTACCTCCCTATGAACTTTCTTATCAACTACATGTAGTTGACTTGAAGATGTTATTTGTTAGCTTTTAAGTGAAGAGGTCTTCGACTTCTCAAGGGGTGAGATGACGCAACAGAAGATTAAAGAGTTAAAACAATCATTGAACAGGTAATCCTGTGATACATTGTCACTTCTGTCGATATATTTTTCATTTTCATGGTCCAATATCTGCCATTTGTAATATTCATATTGCATGCATGTGTGTTTTTAAACATCTGGCTACTTTGGGAATTTTCCCTTTCTTATTTGTTTATATTAATATTGAGAAGTTCTTTGTTTGTGTACAGTGAGTTCCAGCTTATTCATGAGCTATGCTTATATGTATTGTCCGCATCTCAAAGAGCAGAGCTTATCAGGGCTACCCTGGCTACATTACACGCTTTTCTTTCCTGGATTCCTCTAGGCTATATATTTGAATCACCGCTGGTTTGTATTTCTTCATCTCTTGTAGTTGCTTGTTAGATGAAGGAGTGGCTATAATTTTATTCTTCCCATCTGGAATCTTTTGGTGGAAAGATATGCTTATATTTTAATTCATATCTGATGTCCTTGCTTTTTTGGCAGCTTGAAACATTGTTGAATTTCTTTCCCGTGCCGGCTTATCGCAATCTTACTCTCCAGTGTCTGACTGAGGTATATGCTCTGCCTTTGTCTCCTTGAAACTTCTTGATGTTGTATTTTCTCCAAAAAATAATGCTGGCTGTTGCATGTTTTGTTTTCTGCAGGTTGCCGCTCTTAGTTTTGGGGACTTCTACAACATGCAGTATGTCAAAATGTATACTATATTCATGGTGCAGTTGCAGGTAGTATAACTTAATTTTTGCGTGCAATATCGCAATGTGATCTTCATTTCTTTCTGTTATAGCTCAATGGACTGTGTGCTGAATCCTTGTATCTCTTTGTTGCCTTTTAGACCATCCTTCCACCTACTACCAACTTTTTAGAGGCTTATGCAAATGGGACTAGTGAGGAGCAGGTTATTTTTGTACTTATGAAACTTAATATTTCTTAACTATCTCTGCCCGCAGTTCTCTCTCTCTCTAATATACATTGCTATATTCCGCTGTGAGTTTTTCCAGGCATTTATTCAAAACTTGGCATTGTTTTTCACGTCATTTTACAAGGTAACTACCCTTTTTTGTCTTCCTACAAATAAAGCTAAAGAAAATGAAAGAAGAGAGCTCCGGTAATTGGTCTGCTGAAATATATTGTTGAATGTTGTAATGAGCTTGGAAATTGATGGAAAACTGATTATATAAGAGACTTATCGCGAATGATCTACTCTCACTTGTTGTGCATCTGATCTGAAATCAACCCGTAAACCAAGTTTTGATGTCCTTTTGCTAGTAACTTAGAACAATTAAATTTGGCCCTTCATGTTCCCGAATGACTCATGTTCCTGAATGACTTACTTCTGACTGATGGTTGTTTTTGTTCCTGCTAGTCTCATATACGAGTACTAGAATCTACGCAAGAAAACATAAATGCATTGCTAATGGGACTTGAGTATCTCATCAACATATCATATGTGGATGACACTGAAGTTTTTAAGGTATGATTATATTTTATATCTGTAGGTTTTCATTTTTTCACTATTGTTTTGTGCTGTCAATGAGTTTTTTTGCCTTGCAGGTTTGCTTGGACTATTGGAACTCCTTAGTCTTGGAGTTGTTTGAAGCTCACCATAACTTGGACAACCCTGCAGCAACTGCAAACATGATGGGACTGCAGGTGCTATGACTGTTGAATTATTTTATCTTCTCTTACTTCAGATATTAGGATCTCATTGTCTTGTGTGCATGGATGGTAGTCTTTTCCGTCAATGTAGTTCTCGTGTTGATTAAATGATATGAAGTATAGATGTTCCAGGTTCAAAGGGATCTGTTGGAAAAGTACGTTCAGCTACACTTGGATTTAAATGAATAAACTTGAGAATCAAGAATTGAGACAAGTGTAGGGCAGTAGGGCTCAACTAATAATCTGCATCCTTAAATTAACTGAAGATTTCAATTGTTAATGTTTAAGTTATGACTTGGTAGAGGCTACTAATGACGTGTTATGTAACTCATCTGTAATTACCTTACTTGCTAGGGAAATCGAGACCTTATGTGTTACAGATGAACTCTGATTCGGTAGCAATTAATTGAAATGGGTAAAAGAACATAAGCAGAATCATAATTGAAGAATTTAACTAATTTTCTCGAGTAGAAAATGATGTAGAAAATGTTGACTCTCAAGTAGAAATGATATTTTAGTATAAGGGTAACTATTAAATGGTCCCATTATTTTTATGTCTAATCATTCAAATTATGTTGAAAGCTATTGGTTAAATTTATTGTGAGTCCCATAATAGAATCAGAAACTATTTTTGATGAGATTTTGTAGGTTTAAGTATATTAAAATCAGTGTAACATCTCATCAAATATTAATAATTTGGGTTCCACTTTGCCTTAAAGGGTATTTAGGTTTGAATTGATGGTTACAGGTATGAGAGTGAAACATTGTGGTACTTCTGTTGAAATAGGTAAAAAAAAGAACATGTTTTGCAGAGAACTGAAAAGGAGGCAAAACCGCGTGTCCCTTTGATGTTTTGTCCCACAGAAATTTCTCCTTGATATGAATGTAATAACCATATGTGTGAAAATTTTGGAACAACCATTCCCCCACGTCAGAAGAAAAGGAGAACAAGGGGAGAAAAATCTTTTAGCTCTCTCTTCACCCCTTTCTTCCATTAGAGCACGGGAATACTAATATCTGCTTGACCTTTGTACTGAATGGACAGATGCCATTGCTGGCTGGTATGGTAGATGGACTTGGTTCACAACTCATGCAAAGGCGTCAACTTTATGCTGGTCCAATGTCAAAGTTGAGATTACTGATGATCTGCCGCATGGCAAAGCCTGAAGAAGTTCTCATTGTGGAGGACGAAAATGGAAATATAGTTCGTGAAACTATGAAAGATAATGATGTGCTCGTGCAATATAAGGTCCTCAATATTATTCGAAACTTAATCAGCTAATGCAAGCCATATTTCATGTAATTTTCTTTTGGAATCTTGTATGTTGTTGATCACATGTTCAATAATTTACGAACATGCAGATAATGAGGGAAACACTGATCTACTTGGCACATCTTGATCACGAAGATACTGAAAAGCAGGTTTGCTTTATTATTATTATTCTGATTTGCTCGGTACTTGTATATGTGCTTTTGGAGTGTCTCTGTGTGTGAAATTATAAACAAACATACACTCGTCTGATTGAAAGTTAGAAACGTGATTAGCTCTTGTTGCATTAGTATGCATGTAAAGTTGATTTTAGGCTCACGTCAATAATCCTCTTCCCAATCATTTGTTTATCAAATGTAATTCTTGGGTTGGGTTACTTTCTTAATTACGTATAGTGTTGCTCTTGAAGAATGATGCACATCTGATTGTAGTGAGTTTGAAGTGCAACTGCCATGGGACTTATTTATGTTTCTGGAATTTAGGGCATAACTCTAAGAAACTGAAATTGGTGCTTTACTGCTTTTAAAATCCATCAATACATGCCCAGCTACTGGCTTAGTGAAGTTGTTCTTGCTTGTATACTTTTCAGTCAAATGGAAGGTCCTATTTTTTTTTCAGAAGTGTCCATGGTGATTTCAGTTTTTGTTCAGTTCTAAATTTGTAAATTTCTTGAACTAACTCGATTTATAAAATTAATTCCTGAGTATGGATACAGATGTTGAAGAAATTGAGTAAACAACTAAACGGAGAGGATTGGACCTGGAACAACCTCAATACATTGTGTTGGGCCATTGGATCTATATCTGGGTCAATGGTGGAGGAGCAGGTAGGAATTATTTATTTGAATGTATTACTTTGGTTTAAACATATGGCAATAGACATCATTTGGTCATTATATAATTCTGACCTTGGGTGTATTGCATACTAAATTAGCATCCTTTGCTATTATATAATTCTGGCCTTGGGTACAACACATTTATTGCTGCCCATGCATTCATTCTTTGACGTAATAAATGTGGAAATCTTTATAGATTTTTTGTTAGTTCATGACGTATAAAAGGCTCACTATGTGAGTGATTGTTCTTTTCTTATGTTCCCATAATGTATGTGGTATTTGTTTTTTATGATTAAACTTGGATTTTGGGGGTGTATTGCCTCTTGTTCTGCATTTCTTTTTTATATTTCAGCTTTTCACTATCATAGTGGTGGTTACGCTATTTTTAAGTACTGGCCTATGATCTCGAGTTCAATTTATTCTTGTAATTTTTACTGTTGTGCAGGAAAACAGATTTTTAGTGATGGTCATTCGCGATTTATTGAACCTGTGTGAAATCACCAAAGGAAAGGACAATAAAGCCGTCATTGCCAGTAATATAATGTGAGGGCTACTTATTTTTTAATCTTGGTTAGATACTGATACAATTTATGTTGCTGCATGAGGGATAACCAGTTCATTTATTGTTCACTTTGTAAGTTGCAGGTGATATGAGAATAGAATTATGGCGACTTTCTTGATCTAATTTGCCCCTTATTTTCTATTTTTCAAATGTGCAGGTATGTGGTTGGGCAGTACCCAAGATTTTTGAGGGCCCACTGGAAGTTCTTGAAAACTGTTGTGAACAAGTTGTTTGAGTTCATGCATGAAACTCATCCTGGAGTTCAGGTTAAATATCACATGTGCTCATTTCTGAAGTAAAATTAATGAAGGATGCTTGTTTTGTATGAATTGACCTCGTAATTTCATCATATCTTCATTTTCTATGTTCAACCTGCAGCTGTGGTCTAATTAAATTATGTTATCTTGTTGCTTTCTTTTTATTGTCTATTATGTACTAATTTCTTTATTTCTTCCTGCTTATTTGTAGGACATGGCGTGCGATACATTCCTGAAAATCGTTCAGAAATGCAAGCGTAAATTTGTCATCGTGCAGGTTAGTGTTCTAACTGATATGGCTATGGTAATGAAATGAGTTGGCAAACGATAAACAATTTCTCTGCCTGTCATCCTGTTTGTGCAGGTTGGAGAAAATGAGCCGTTTGTATCAGAACTTTTAACAACTCTAGCAGCGACTATTGCAGATCTTGAGCCTCATCAGATCCACTCCTTTTATGAATCTGTAGGTCATTTTTATCTCATATGTATAGATTGTAGCTTTGACTGCCATATAAGGGCAATTATAAGATATAACTGTGCACCTTATATCTTTTAGGTGGGCCATATGATTCAAGCAGAACCTGATCCTCACAAGAGAGATGAATATTTACAGAGATTGATGGAGCTTCCGAATCAGGTAAGGTTCTACCTTGTCACGCTGTTTGGGGAAAGATACCTATATCAGTAGTTTTAACATGTGCCCCGTGCTTTTGTTAATACCTGCATGACTTGCTATGTTGCTAATGCATGATTTGCTGCAGAAATGGGCTGAAATTATTGGGCAGGCACGTCAGAGTGTGGATTTCTTGAAAGATCAAGATGTGATAAGAGCAGTACTTAATATATTGCAGGTCTGTTTTTTTGAGTAAGCGAGGGATGCAAGTATCTATTGCGCTAATTGTTTAGAATAAAACCAATGGAAGTCAGAACAACCTATTCATAGATTGAACTAATTATTTTTTGTTATTCGTGTTGCTTTTCGATGATTTTTACTTAAATGTAATTGGACACATATTAGGTGTATTACACCATCTAGTTGAATTCCATGGAAGATCTTCTAACAGACTTAATCCCTCTTCAACAAAACCAAATACTGATTGCATCACTCTTATCTTTAAACAGTTCATATTTTGGTTCTCGAGAAGTTCAATGAGCCTTTTTTCCTTGAAGATTGCATTTTGAAAAATAGTACCGATGTACAAACTTTTCTGCTTTAAGGACTCGTTTGGGAAACTTGATTGGCAAGGATAAATTTTTTAATCTAGGTTTATCAATTGTTTGGGATCTTTGACACAATCCATGATACTAATCCCGACCAGGCCATGGGGTGAAACTATATAATCCTATCCAACTCGAATCCTCCTGTGAACAGTCATTGACGAATTTGTCCCTCATTTGTGTGGGTAGTATTACAGTTCTATTTTCCACTTGGGGTAATTTGGTCATTTGGGAAATTTATCCAATTTTATCGCCAATGCCAAACATAATATTGTTATCCTACTAAAATAATCACACATTACAATCATACTTCCCAAACACGTTATTGAACTCAATTATATTATCGACTCCTAACTTCATTATTTTATCAATTCAATCAACAATGGCAAACGGGCCCTAAGATTATAGGATTCACCTTATTCTGTGATCGCTCTAGATTTTCAGAATTACTATGCTGTTGCTTAATCCACTTTCTTATTTGTTTTATGAATTTACCCTCGCATGTCTTTGTTCCTGCAGACAAATACTAGTGTTGCCAGCTCTCTTGGAACATATTTTCTGCCACAGATTACTCTCATCTTTTTGGACATGCTCAATGTGTACAGGTATTTTTGGTTTGTGTATCACCTCTTACACTGTCTGATGAGTTTCCATCTGTGAATCATTTCTTGATCGTTTCGATTTTGCTTGCATGCAACAGAATGTATAGTGAGCTTATATCTACCAGTATTGCACAAGGAGGGCCCTATGCTTCCAGGACATCACTTGTGAAACTTCTGCGGTAAGTTTTTAATTGTGGAGCTTATGTCCTTACCTATCTGTATATTGATATTTAAGTCCATGATTTCTGTTTCAACAGCTCAGTCAAGAGGGAAACACTAAAGCTTATTGAGACATTTTTAGATAAAGCTGAAGATCAACCACATATTGGAAAACAATTTGTGCCTCCAATGATGGACCCTGTGCTTGGTGACTATGCCCGGAATTTGCCTGATGCAAGAGAGTCTGAAGTTCTCTCTCTTTTTGCCACAATAATAAATAAGTATGTTTGTTTTCATGGTGATTTTTGTGCATGTTGTTAGTGTTGCGGATGTTCATAAGTCCATGAGCATTGCCTTGAATCTTCTTGCAACTTCTATTGCAGTATGTTTAATGTATTTTTATGAATAGTATATTCGAATATAAAGAAACTCTTAATATTGTTTTCAAAGTAATTCTCAACCATAGGGATTCTTGTGGATGTTGATACTGATGCTTATGGCTATTAAGTATCGCGTATGCTGTTAGGTTTTTCTATTAATTTGTCTTTTCATTAGCTTTAATTGATTCTTTGTTTAGGTATAAGGGGCAATGATTGATGATGTTCCTCGGATATTTGAGGCTGTTTTCCAGTGCACTCTAGAGGTTGGTGTACTTTGTTGCATATTAATTGCGAATTTTCGTGTGCATTTGACTATTTTATCACTTTTGTTGAAGTGCATGACAATCTCTTATCACTTAAAAGTATGTGGTAAGTATGTGTCCCCATGCACACATGCAGATTTTTTAGTTTATAAAGATATACATATGCAAGATATAACACAATGGTGTATTTGCATGCTTATTTTGCCTTTCCTTTTAATTATCTTTTGTTTACATCTTTGTCCCACATTTACTGGTCTTCCTTCCTAATTATTTGATCTTCTACTCGTCTCCTGTCAGCTTCTAAATGAGATCTTTGTAAATATAAGAACAGTTTACAGGTCCAGACTAGTTGTTATGTCATCAAACAATAGGTATAAATATCCCTGTTGACGCATTAAATGTGTAAACAAGTAGAGTTACACTATATAGCTGAAGATTGAGGGCTCATATGTTCCCATTTTCAAACCCTTTATTTTAGTTTTATACTATTCATGGATTTAGAAATAAGTTTGTTTGATATATATATATATATATATATATATATATCCTCCACTACAAATGACCCATTTCCTCTTAATTCTCGCCAAAAAAAACACTATTTACTTATTTTTCACAATTTTCAAACCTATGCCTATATTGTCATTCAATCCCATCCACACCATCACATCTCCATCTTCTATACAACTCGATAAATATGTGATTGTAAACACCTCCAAACATATACTTTCTTGTCACATACTTCCGTGCATAAAATTCAGGATTAAAAATATTCTGCCATCACCATCCCGTTTATAAACCTATAGATATTCACTATATTTTAATTTCAACCAAACATAATTTCAATTTTCACACAAAATCCAATACAATCTAAGAATCACAATGGATATAGTGAAAATGGAAAAACTAAAGAAATCATCACCATGTGACCGCTGAGTTTTTTTAATTCCATGGGATAATTTTTTAGGGGTGCTTTCTTGTTATAGGTGCTACCAATTAGTCTGTGATTTGGTGAATTTTAATGCCACAAACATTGGAGACTACCAGTGAGATATATGTGCTGGAACTTTCTCCTGAGCTTTTGGACTTTCTGAACTTTAGGAAGCCTGGCTCTGCTGTATTGCAATACTGGAGACATCTGTTGTATTCTGTGTGTTTTGACCCCATTGTTGTTTTCAATACAGATGATAACAAAGAATTTTGAAGACTATCCTGAGCACCGACTCAAGTTCTTTGCGCTACTTCGAGCCATTGCTACACATTGTTTTCCAGCTTTGATCCACTTGTCCAGTGAGGTACGTATCATACCTCAAAGAATTGACGGTTTCTTTGTTTATAATGACGTAAATTCCATTTTAACTTATCCAAGACCTTCAGCTCAAAGGGTCTATAATCGAATATTTACTTTGGCCATCTTTATGCATTTACAATACATTTTTGTGTTCTACTGGTCATGATCAGCAACTGAAACTTGTCATGGATTCCATCATTTGGGCCTTCCGGCATACTGAACGAAATATTGCGGAAACTGGACTCAACCTTTTATTAGAGATGCTGAAAAACTTTCAGGTGCGTTTGATCTGTTTCTTTGGTATTCTGCAGTCATTTGTCATAGAGCCTTACCATTGTATTGCTGGCTTGGCAGGCGTCCGAGTTTTGTAATCAGTTCTACAGGACTTATTTTTTGACAATAGAACAAGAAATCTTTGCTGTTTTGACAGACACCTTCCATAAGCCTGGTTTTAAGTTGCATGTACTGGTGCTGCAACATCTGTTCTGCCTGGTAATTCTCTCTCTCTGCACAACAATTTTCATACGCCAAATGCTGTTCTGACGAAGCCGGTGTCGGTTGCATTTGCTTGCTTTGACCGCTCTTACTCTTTTTTATTATTATTATTTTTGTTGCCCCTCTCTTGTCAGTTAGTGTGCTACTAACAGTAGGTGTCTTGTAACAATTACAGGTGGAATCTGGTGCCTTGACTGAGCCCCTGTGGGATGTTGCAACAGTTCCTTATCCTTATCCGAATAATGGGATGTTTGTCCGCGAGTACACAATCAAACTTTTAAGTACATCATTCCCAAACATGACAACAGCTGAGGTACTGAAAACAAAACTCCTGCGCATAGTTACTTATTCAATGTGTCACCAGCACACTTACCTATTTTTTGGATCTTTTCAGGTTACCCAATTTGTGAATGGACTTTTTGAGTCAAGAGCTGATCTTTCCTCATTCAAAAACCATATCAGAGACTTTCTTGTGCAATCTAAAGAATTTTCGGCTCAGGTAAACTGTTACTCCCACTACAAGTGTTGGTTCACACCACATCCGCCTCATGATGATTTCATCAAGACGTCTGTTTCCTTCTGTACCTGGAGTGTTCTTTGGCCTGGAGGTGGTTTAGAGTGGTGGTTCAGTGTTCTGGAGTAAAACTCTGTTTTACTTAGCATTTTTCTTGGGTTTTTTTTTCTGATCTATTCATGGAAAAATTGTTTTAGTCTGCTCCATTCTGTGGGTGCATTTTATGTTATAATGTGTGTGCTAGATTAGATGGCTAGCCTTGGGTTACAAAATGTAGAAAATGATAATAATGATAGAGGTTGCTTGAATGTACAACCTGTTAGTGGGGGATGTTACTTTCAGTATTTACGATGCTTACTTTTAAATGTCCACCCCAATTTCAAGCGCTTGTTGTAATTGTATAATTACTTGTTTTTCTTTTATCATGCAGGACAACAAGGATCTTTACGCCGAGGAAGCTGCTGCTCAAAGAGAAAGGGAGCGTCAGCGGATGCTGTCAATTCCAGGACTCATTGCTCCCAACGAGATACAAGATGAGATGGTCGACTCTTGAGTCTTTAGGAAATTTTGCTGCCAAGGCCAATTTTGTGGATTTTTAACTCTTAAAAATTAGGTTTGAGCAAGCACCTTCAGTCCGCCCGCAGTCGTACATTTTATGGAGTTTCCATCTGTGTAATTTATCCTTTATTGTTATCATAATTTTCTTTTGTGATGTGGTGAAAGCAGACTAAGCAGTTGAGGCACCCAGGCATTGCTACCCAAGAAAACTAAAATGCTGGTTGTAGAGTATCTAGAATTCTAATTTAGGAATTTAGCATGTCACTTTTGCGGACATAGTAATGCAGGACAACGATGTTTGAACTGATTGTCCTTGGCAGGCGCCTATTGGCGATTCAGAATAGGTCTCTTCCAATGTATACAACATTAATGGGTTGTGCAGAAATTCTTCCTTTTGTCAGTTAGTAGATTTTTTTTTTTTTTTGGGTTTGAGGATATTGGTAGAACTACTGTGTGTTCCTGGAGTTGTGATGTCATTGATATGTTATTTGACGGCTATTTTATGTAGTTGTTTGTGGTGCCCTTTGTTTCATTCTTTTGTTGCTTTCTTGCATTTTGTTACTAAATGTTATCAGTTGTGGTCGTCTATCTTCAGCCATGTGGACCAAGGTCATAGATTGTGAATCCTGATTTTCTGTCATTTGTTCATGACTAAAAGGAAAAAAAAAAAAAACAGGAGAATTTGTAAAGTAATAATTAATTTGAAGAGTTTCTCGAGCATAGGTTTTACGAGTTGGCTGATCAGTGGATTAGGATTGAACTGGATCTAATTACAAACACACAGCGTGAAGTGCATATTCATACTACTTTCTTATGTTTTAAATGAATCCTCCTCAAAATATTTCGTTTGTAACATTAAAGAAAAATTCTTTTACTTAAAAAAAATAACCAATTTTTCAAAATAATTTCATGATGAAAGAGCTATGAATAATTGACGGTACGGGATAACACTATTTAGTTGTCGGCGCACAGACTCTATGAATATAAAAGAGTGTTTTTCAAAAAGAATAAAGTGAGGAAGATAAGTGCCGTCGAGCTAAATTAGTTAACCTGCCAAATGTAGACAACCAAGAGATTGTCACTCGGCAATGCATTTGTTATTGATCACTGTAGAATTTACTCCACGCTGTTTTGAATTGGTAATCATTTTCAGTTGGTTAAAAACATGCAACATCCAGCATCCTCGCAAGGAAATTGAAGCCAAATAAGAAACACAAATATCACACGGAAGCAGTACAAGAATAAAGCTGGAAAATTGATCCACAAAAAAGTAATGTTAGCAGTATGAAGAATAAAAATTACAAATACCGAACTTGAAAGGGTGAAGAACTAAAATCAAGTTCTCAGGGCATGCGCCAAGTACTGTACTAGTAAGTGATGCATGATTTTCATGTAGGCTTCGCAGAAAAGTATAAATTTTCCACAATAATATTACAAAATGGTCGACCTCACATTTTCTCAGTAAAAATCCAGCATCCAGCTTTGTTGTACCTTTGCTAACACGAGCATATATAGGTACCAAGTTTTCAGCAGTGTTTTGCATAGAAGTTATGATGTGCTATGAGTCGACTGTTGGAGTAGGATCTGCTTCTGATGACCGGACAATGCCTTCGATGGTCTCCATGTCTACTGTCATGTCTTCGCCAACCTCAATTTCCTGTACCTCCGTCATTACTTCATCTCTGTCCCCTTCGGGCGGTTCTACCCCATTTTCTACTGGATCGGTTTGAGGCTTGGCAACCCCACTTTCTTCATAAGTTCCATTTGAATTTTGTTCGGTGGGAAGTTGGTATGGATCAGTAGAGATTGTCAGTGTAGATGTGACCAATAAATTCTGCAGAAAAGGAAAATCATCAGATATGCCAATACCATTACAGAAGCAGCATCAGGAATAAAAGCAAATGGTCCTTTAAATTTCAGAGATACTTTCTCATGATCATCCATTTATTAAGTCAATATGAAGCAATTTGAAGAGGAGGAGAACATGAAGAGAGGATGTTGTATATATTTATTCTGAGTTCTCTATTTAGCACATTGACAGACTCATATTATGAATGCTGGGGTAAAGTCCCAAGAGGTGTAAGAGGACCGAGTGTCAATGTATCAAAAGCATAATAAAGACCACAATTACTAAAGATGTAACAGGATTTTCCGAAACAGAAAGTCTACAGTACAAAACTATATATACATTTGCAGCAAATGTCCTAAATACGATTAAAGAAGTAATTCAGCACAAAGGCAACTGTCCAAATAAAATTTATACCACTTATTTATTTATTTTTTATTAGGGTGGTGCAAATCAATACCTTCTCTAGAGCCAAAGAAAGCTTCGATAGCTTGGGATAGATGCTTCTCGCAGACAACAGAATCTGTTCGGTAAGCGACACCAAGACATTTTATCAACATGAATTCAGAAATTAAAGCATGAAAGTTGGACAAAAAGCGAACAATACAATAGAGAAATTTAACCGCTGCTTTCATAAAAGAAAGCAAGTAAGCCAAGAAATAAAGTCAATGCAAAGATCATAATATGGTCACCTCACAAAGCCTTTGCAAAGTAAATGGAGGGCCTTCATCAAAGCTCTGAAGAGCTGCAAAACATAATGAAATACAATATGTAAATGATTGGTTTTTATCCGAATCTACTTAAATGATGTCCTATTCAAACTATTTGGTGTCCATGTTCAGATAATAAATTTTACATATCCAAGAATCCAACAATACAATTCACTGGGTTTCTCTCAAGGTGTTGTGCTGTATTGAAGAATGGAGGAAGAAGAAAGGAACTGAGGACAGAAAGAAGAGAGAATATAGAAGAAACGGAGTTTCCTGGTAAGCAATTAGGCAAAGGTTTGTTGCTTAAGAATACAAAAAAACAAAATAGGAACACTATTCTGGAGCTACAAGCCTACAGCCAGACCAGACAGGCGAAAATAAGGAAGGTGTGTGACTGGAAAGTACCATCATCCAACTTTTTCACCAACTCCTGGAAGATCTCTCCTAGTGAGGAAATTTGCTGCTCACTGGTCAATTTAGCCTCTGGATATTCTGAGAGGACCTTTGACAAAGAATTAAAAACAGTAATCAAAAATCACAACACAAACAGAAATTCACAAATGAAACATATTATCTATCATGGAAAACTGGAAATTATCTTGACCCACCCACTCACCCTTCTTGGATTTGAAGGGTGGGGAATGAAAAATAAGTACATAAGTTGAAGTAACCATATGACTTGCATACCTCACCATACCTGCTTAAGTTTGTAGGACAGCATACTCTTTAATTTTTCCCAATCTAGCCTGAGATAATATGAATTTATAACAAGAGTGTTTATAATCAAGTTGAACAAATAAACACACAAATAAATAGACTAGTTGCGCTAACTAGGATTTGGCAATAGATTCATTTTTCTATGGCACATAAATGTGGACAAAACAGCCAATTACAGTAACACCATAGGGCAATATATGCAACCAACTACAGATTTAAATTTATAATTTATGAAACCAAAAAAAAAAAGTATTAAAGGCCTGACATATAATAAGAATTCTAAGAAGGAATCTCAATCAAACAAAATGACGTACCAAAATTTCCCTGTGGAAGCGCTCATTTCCAATGTGCCTCTTACTTCTTCTTCTGAAAAAAAAGGTTGAGCCTCCACAGCTCTGTGTTCTCGCACCAATAGAGATTTAATCAAATAAAGATAACATACTAAGATAAACAATGAAGTTGCCATCCCTCAAATACCAAGACGCACACACAATAATCTTAAATCAGATGCTTTTTTTCCGAACAACTTTCATTATATCTACATTTAAACGAAGGTCAGAATTCTCTGTAATTACATCTAAGAAAGTGCTCCAAAAAAAATTAAAAATGAAAAATCAAAACAGAGACTAACTTGCCACCAAAAAACATAAATCCAAATTGTAAAAAGAGGAAAAGTAAACTAAATATACTTAAAACTACCAAGCAGCAACAGAGAAAGAGCATGATTCGTTCAATATCCCACATCAACCGACAAATCAAGTTCAATACCAGTTCAATCATTGCAGCAACACAGAGAAAAAAAGAGTTCATCTATTCTATTCCGTTTACATATATATCCCGGACTTTTTATCATATGTTCAATTAATAGCTATACAAGTTCCATAAAAATTCTACCCATGATTCGGAAGCTCTTCTGAGACTGGATCTTCGTGATTCTGCTCCGGAACACCATCCGCCAAAACAGCTGGATTCTCCAAAATCTCATTCACTGTTGTCGTCGCCATGAGAGATGTGGTTGTTAATTTGGGAAAAGTTTGGGAGCGTGAAAGAGGAGACAGTCGGAATTGTTGCCCCTGCCCTCTTTTTGAGACTAAGTGCAGCTGTGCAGGGTATATGGGTGTAAACTGTAAAGTGAATGAGTGAAATTAGAAAACACTGAAAATAAGTTATAGGGATAATAACAAAATAATTCAGATATGTTACAGTATTACAATATACCCCTCGTGTTTAATTTTGTCTTGAATTTAAGATGATAACAATAATGTTCCAGATATTAGGCGGATTCTGAAATATTTTATGAGAAATGTAAGACCGAATCAAATCTGAAGGGACTTTTTTGCAATTTTCAAAAACATGGATTTTTTTAATCAGACTGAAACTAAGAGTTTTTTTTTTTAACTATCCCTATTTTATATTATAAAATTTATATTTTCTGAATAATTTATATTGAAAATAAAATTTAACAAACTTTAATCAAAATTGAGCCAAAATTGAACTGAGTTTTAGATTAATATAACAAAACTGTTAATATTTAGTTTGTTGTGTGTTCGAGATTGAAATAAAAGAATTTCAAAAATTTAAGTGATAATCTTTTGAATATGGAATGATTTTATACTTCACTTTTAGGCTTCGTTTGGTTGAAACATAGTAATGAGTTTGATTAATTCCCACCAGCTTTATTGGTTTTATCTCGTGGATATAATAAGATCCAATAATGTGTTTGATTGAGTGATTGGGTTGTTGGAATGTAATGGTTGTCTATTAATGTGTTTGATTCAAAAGATATAATAATAGCCCAACAAGTATTGTATTACCTTATTGCCCTTATTTTAGAATTTCATTTCCAAAAGTAAGGGTGTTTAGGTAATATCAACTCCCAACCTAATGGGCTATATTGCTCATCCAACCATTGGGGTGGGATATGTAATAACTAATTGGGTATGATAAATTACCGGGCCAGAGTAATTTCTAGGGCTCTCTTAGCTTGAACCAAACATCACAATAGAAATGAAATAATATAAAAGTGAGTGATATCATCCCCATTAACCCCAACCAAACGAAGCCTTATGATAAAAATAGAGATGATTTCAAATACTTGAAATTTCGGATGATTGTCCAAAAAGTGCGACTTTAGAGTTTAGATTACAACTTGGGAGAAAATTCCATTGGTCTATTTGGCCCAGCCCATTGGTCAACCAATGGCAGGCCGGTCAGCCCAGTCATTTTGTATGTTGGGGCGGGCCTAAGCCTAAAAAATAGCAGCACAATGGAATTTCGACTGAGTCTAGCCTGACCCAATGCTAGTCCGGGTAAGCCATTTGACAGCTCTACTCATTTTGCAATTGATGTACAATTCAAGATAACAGTAATTTTATCTGTCATCATTAAAAGGCGCATGAAAAAACAGAGAAAAAAAAAAAGTTCGGAATCAGGGTATTGTATTGATCAAATGCATCATCCCAAATGACATTAGCTTCAATTGTGAGCCAATAAGAGAAAGTTTGATTACCAAAGAGGTAATGACAAAACTACAATCCCACAAATACTCTTATTACAACACCAGAGAGAAACAAAAAAACTATAGTCTTCAAAGGATCTTCAAACCAAGAAGGTTCAGACATCTATCTAAAAAAAGTATATAGATTCAGCTTTGCTCTTCCATGAAAGAGAGAACTCAAGTTTTGGGTATATAATAATCCAGTTAGCAGTTTTCTCGAAGTGGTTGCAAAGCCGGTCTAGCCGATGCCTGTTCATGTAAAAACACGATATTTAGTTAGTCGTCGAGTACAAATCATTAGCTACATACAAAGTTAATGGTGAAAAATCTTACCTCATTGTCATTCTCATTTTTCCTCGATTTGTTTGTGATTGCTAGTTTTTCTTTCAGCATCTTCGTGAGCTGTCTCACGCTTAAACCGTCCAACTTGGGAACATTCTCAGCAGTGTTTTCGGCTATCTGTACTCTCTCTTTTGTAAGAACCACCTTACTTCCACTTCCAATGTTCTCTTTGTTATCCGAAACAACAGTCATTCTTTTCTTTATTACCGATGGTTTACTTGCAGAATTTTTTATCGGTGTCAAACAGGTTGTTTGAATAATGTGGCTTGATTCTAATCCTGCAAAGCTGGGTACATCTGTAGGAAACAACATATCAGTAGTTTTTTTGCTTTCTTCATGTTGAACAATTTCAATTTCTTCAAATTCCTCTACTGCAACATCATTCAATTTTGGTTCAGGCAACACTTCTTGCTGCAATTTGAGCTCTGTCTCATTTTGCTCTTCAATGGCATCCCATTCGGAAACATTCAGTTTTGTTTTTGCCTCGTCTTCCTCGTTCATCAGACTAATATCGAAAGGCATGTCAGTCAATGAATCGTTGGTCAATTCTTCCTTAGCCTCCAAAATTACCGAATCTGAGGACTCCTCCGGACTTAATTTCTTCTCACCCAAATCGACATGCACATCAGCTGCAAATTTAAATAAAGCATCATATTATCCTCATCAATATCTCACTGGAATAATAAGCAAGCTTATGAATAAAATAAAATTTCTACAAGGAAATGAGCAATAGAGTAGATTAGGCAAACTTACGGTCGATTTCTAGGACTTCATCCGTCACGTTAAAATCTGTAACATTTTCAAAACCCATGTCCTCATTATGAGTATCAGTGTCACAAGAGACTTCACCAACTGCAAAATTAACTGAACATACACAACATCAGAAAAAAGATGTCCTAAAAAACCCAACAATACCAAAAATAGTGCAGATGATGCAATAGAAAATTGAAAGGATCAAAGCTGAAACGAAAATACTAAACATGTATATGATAATACCTTTGCTTTCAAGGACACCATTTTCGACACGTTCGGCAGCCTTATCGTCATATCGTACATCTTTATCAGTATTAAGTTCTTCTGTGTTCTCAACTGTGATTTCGATCTCAGAAGTATAAACATCATCAGACCCTGCAAACGAATAGCAATTATAAGTACCAAAGAAAGTAAATAGACCGTTTAGCTCGTATATTACAAATATGAGAACACACCATTTTCTTGGGCTTTTTCGCTCTCATTCCGTGGCAAAATAACGTTTTCATCCTCACAGCCTTCTGCTTTGTCACATTTCGGCTTGTCCTGTTCTGTTTCAATCTCAAAACCAAATCCAACTTCCTCAATTTCTGCATCATTATTCTCCTTCACCTCTAGTTTATAACCATCGGCTTCAAAATGATCGCTCAATTCCTCTTCAAATGTGCTCACTACTTCCCCTTCATTAAGAGTAGACACGATAACGTTTTCAACCTCAGGATCTTTAGTTTTGTCACGTTTCTGCTTGTTCAGTTCTGCTTCAATCTCAAAACAAATCCCAATTCCTCAATTCCCACATCATTACCCTCCTTCACCTCTGGTTTATAACGATCAGCTTCAAAATGATTGCTTATTTCCTCTTCAATTGTGCTCACTAGTTCTGAATTATTAACAGTAGACATAATAACATTTTCACCCGTACGATCTTCTGTTTTATCAGATTTCTGCTTGTCCAGTTCTGCCTCAATCTCAAAACAACATCCTACTTCCTCAATTTCCACATCATTACTCTCCTTGACTTCTTGTTTATAACCATCAGCCTCAAGATGATTGCCAATTTCCTCAACAATTGTGGCCCCTAGTTCTGCTTCAATAACAGTAGACATATCAAGTTTCTGAGATGAAACTTCCTCTGCTGCTTCTTTTTTGTCAGAATCCTCTTCCAAAGTGGCTTTTCATCAACACCTGAAAAATCAAAACTCAAACAATTATTAAAGATTTCAACAAGCTATGCATGAAATATTCCTGAAAAAAGTGAACAGACATATACCAGTAATTCCTGAAATTTGATCCGAATCATCAGAGCCCTCTTTCAAATTCATCTCTAAATTTCGACCATCATTAGTAAACAAGTCCTTCTTCAAAAGCCCTGAATTCTCATTCCCCACCTCATTCAACACCTCCAAATTCTTCTCTGCCAACCTCACCGATCGTCGTGTGCTATACACTCGCGTAACCACACTCTCCTCCTTCACCGCTCTTCTTCTTCGGCTAGTAACAGCCGATGGAGCAGGGGTCATTAGAACATCCTTCTTTTCTTCCTCTACACATTCCTTCAACTGGGAATCCATTTTCCGACACACTGAGGTAGTCGAACCCTTCTTTCTATTAGTCTGTGCCACCACTGCTGGGGTTTCGATTTCATCAGCCTGTGATTCATCGGCATATTTTACCAGGGTCTTTCGATTTGTTCGCTGAGTCCTAGTTAATGGTTTTGCAGTTTCAGTCTCTTTTTTTGCAACATTTCTCCTGCGTGTACTCCTGCCACCAGTTGGAGGTACATGTGGAGATGTAACCTCGGACCTCACCGGTGATTCAATTGATGATTCAGCAGTTTCAGATTGGCAAGGCTGCAAAAACTCCTCAATCCCTTCAACCTGCCATTAACAGACTAAATTAATATTTTAAAAACAATAATTTGATTCAACAACGGAACAAATAGAGCAGAAACCTAACAATATAACAATAACAGAAAGATAAAAACCGAGAAATATAAATACTCAAAATCACCGCAATTGGTTCATCAAACCCGCACACCTCCACAATAAATGAGCTGATTCAGCTATCAAATTGAGATTCACAAAACCTATGTCCTAAGAACTTAAGTGTTTGAGCAATTTTTCAGTAATATAAATATAATTCGCCAGAATATGTTCATTCAATCATATACGCTACTTGTATATATGACCTAATCAAGCAATAAGGCTATATAAATGAGCTGATTTAGCAATCAAATTGAAATTCACAAAACCTATGTCCTAAGAACCGAATTATTTGAACAAATTTTCAGTAATATAAACACAATTCGCCGAAATCTGTTCGCTATATACATGACCTAATCGAGCAAACAGGCGATAGGTAAATTTACTTACAATCTCAAGAGCTTTGAGAGAGTCAGCCATGGCTACATTTGTTATGTTGGCAGGGATCTTGTTCTTCTTGCATAGAGCTTGCAATTCTCTCCTTGTAAGGCTGTGGAAATCCATTTGATTTGGGGATGGGAACTGAAATTCTGCAAAATGATATTCTGCTGGTGGGTTTTGATTGATGAGGCGGCAGTGTTGAAGTAGTATATATACTGTGTGGTGGGATGGTGTGTAGAGGAAGAAGATGAAGGGATCGACTGGAAGAAACCCTTGGAAATACGACCGTTGGAGCGTAGGATTTGAAATTTAAATTTTAATTCATTGTTTTTTTTTCCATTTCTGTGTGTAAGTATGTGTGGAAAGTGATTATTCGCGACAAATGAATATTTCTGGGCCGAGTAATTAGCTTAGTTTGGAATTGGGCTTTTTCAAAACTAGCTTTATTAATTGGGCCTCATTATTTCGAGAAATATAATTAACTTGATTTAATCCCGAAAAAATAGTTCCATGGTCGTACACCAATTTGTACTCACTACATTATTACATTTTTTTTTTTTTTATTTGAACAAACTACATTATTACAATTATACACTAATCAAAAAAGTATAGTTTACTTGTCACGTTATCCTGCTAGTCCTAATTCAAACTAAAATTTCTTGGTAAGACTCTTTCCTATTAATTCTTTTTCGAGTGATAAGTACATGTTTCATTTTTACAAACATCTTTTAGTCTACTAAACTATTCTCAACTCTATCCTATTGATTAATGGTTATATATTTTGAAAATATGATTTAAATGGAAAATAAAAAATATTGGAAAACTAGCTAAAATAAAAATGACAAATTTTGTAATGAGAATGCTAACAAATAAATTATCCAACACTTATTTTATAAAATAAATAAATCATCCATATGAAATGTTTAAATTAAATTTTTAAAAATGTAAAAAAAAAAAAAATGCGTAATCTTTTTTTTCAAATTTTTATTCAAACATTACAAATGGTTTGTAGGGGAAGGGTGATTTTTGAACCCTTATACACTCATCAATTATACCTTTAGTGAAAGATTGTTGGGTAGACACTTTCCTAATAATTTTTTTTTTTTTGAGTAATAAGTACATGTTTTACTTTTACAAACGTCTTACTAGTTTACTAAACGATTCTCAACTATATCCTATTGATTAATGGTTATATATTTTGAAAATATGATTTAAATGAAAAATAAAAAAAAATATTGGAAAAACACGTTTAGGCTATTTTATTGAGTAATGAGATGCTAGCCAACTTGGAGTACCCAAGTTTCTTCTTTTACAAAATTCAAACATTACAAATGGTTTGTAGGGGAAGGGTGATTTTTTAACCCTTTGGTCTCACCTTTAGTGAAAGATTGTTGGGTAGTACAGTTAAACATCTATAAATGAATAATATTGGGACCGCCAAAATCTATTAATTTTAGCGATATATTAAATAATCGACGAACTAATAATATCTATAAAAATATGGCTTGTATAAAATTATTTTTTACTTGTGGATAATTGTCATGCTCATCTAAAAACTATTGAATGATCCCAAAATATAATTTATTTTCATGTCACCAAACAAATATTAAAAGATTCAACTTGTAGTGCATGTACATATGCAGAGATGTTAAAATTACATGGTTGTTGACTGGCGAGCATATTATCAAGAAAAACATTTGAATTGTGAAGTTGAAAATAGTAATTCTAATGTAGACCCCATTCTCAAAAGGAAGCTCAACAAAAAATTGAATAGATTTTTGTTGATATACAGTAAAACTACACTAAAAATCATTATTATCTTAACAAAACCAAAGTCGAGGTTTAAGGTGACACCAATTTAAGTAAGAAACAATAACACTTGAATCGTTTACTATGAAGTTTGCATAGATCAATAATAAATGTATTACATATTAAAGAATTATTAATTTTATATACTTCATGAGACCTATATGAATTCTCATATATGTATTATCTTATAAATTTAACGAATCGTTAATTTAGCACGCTGTCCTCAAATCGGGACCAGAGAAAAATATTATCTAAACGAGATTATTAATAAATCGAGTATTAAATTATCGATGTTCTACTATACCCAAGTTACTAGTTATTTTAAGTTTTTAACATGTGTCCCAATTAGTTTTTCTCAAACAAATAAAATTAAAATGAGACATATGTCAAAATCAAAAGGAGTTGGGGCTCCATTAACATCTAATTAGCTATTTTATTTGTCCAAATTTTAACGCAGAAAATGTTGCTTTAGAGAAATTAACCAAACAAGCCTAAGAAACTACCTTGAGGCCTCTTTTTTCCAAGCCCAACTCCTTACAAAATCACTTGTGCTGTTGGGCTATCAGTTTTCGCGTTAGTGGCCCAATCCAGTGAGCTGATGCTCCATGCGCGCCTCATGCTAAACTGAGCCGGGGGTGGAAGGAAGCTAAACACCACGCTTTGCGTATGATAGACACAACTCGTGCAACCCGAAGCAGAGTCAACAACACCAACGAGTCACCTATACATACACCTATACATACACATCTTCTCTATATAAAAAATCTCCTTCTGTTCTCGAATCAAACTGCCAATCAGTCCCCGTAATCACTAATCTGGCCAGAATTCCCCCAAATATGAAATCCCCCTAAATTTTTGAATGGAAACCCTAACCCTAACCCTAGCCGTATCCCCAATTATTCTACTCAGATCGTCAAAATGCCGGCTGCTTTCTGTCCTCTTTGCAAATTGCCGATTTTCTCTCTTCTTTTCCGGTGGCTAGCCAATTGAATCCTGAATTTGTTTTCCCGCGATCATTGAATCAAGAGTCTGGTGGAGGTTTTCTGTAGTTTTGTGATCTGCTTAATTCTTCCGTTTTTTTATTTTTTTATTTTCTGCGGTTCTGATAGTTATGAGATGGAATAATTTGCCCTGGAGGCGTTGATAGTAACTCATTTTGGATAAAAGCTCGATACAGTGAGCAAAAAAATATCAAATAAGGCTAGGTTGGAGAAATTGGATTTGGTTTTTTCTATACACTTATACTTGTAATCTTCGTTATATATAGACACTATAGCAGATATTTGTGTAGAGACAAGAGGGAAATAGATGGATAGCTCAGAAACAGGAGGAGGAATGGGGGATTGTAGTGTGGGTAGTATAGTTTGGGTTCGAAGACGAAATGGGTCTTGGTGGCCGGGAAAAATACTCGGGCCTGAAGAGCTGTCATCTTCTCATGTAACATCTCCGCGTTCTGGAACTCCAGTTAAGCTTCTGGGGAGGGAAGATGCAAGTGTGTAAGTTCAAAAGAACTTAATATTTCATTTTGGGTAGTAAGTCTGTCTGAGTTGGTGGCTGCCATTGCTAATGGTTGTCTGCTGGCTGTTCACTGCTGGATATTTTGAATTTTTATGGCCAGTCATTGATTGAACTAATATTCATGCTGAATACAATTGAAACAAATTAGTGACATTATTGGTTGGATTATGCAATTTCGATCATCAGAGTAAGAATTTTTTCTGGTGCTCCATTGATTGAACATATGATAGTTACCAAAGCTTGAAGATAAGTGTTATTTGTTTCTTATGTGCAAGCTTAAAAGCATGCCCCTGGTTATGTGAATGGTTTGTTTAATAACATGCTAGTAATTCCTCTCTAGTTTATCTTTTTTGTCAATCATGTTGCAATGACATGGCGCTCTATGAGGACCACTTTATATTTAATCTTAATTTTTTTAATTTGATTCTTGATATCCATTGTGGACTTAAGTGCTTAAGGTTGTGAATCTTGTCTGAATGATATCTGTGAGTTAGTAAATTCCCATATTTTATTCCATTTTTGATCATTAGGCTCAAAATCATTTTCCTTTTCGACATTTGGTGGCTTTTGAATGTGATTCAGTGAAATCAAAATTTGGATGGTGACATTGGTTGAGGCTCCTATTGGATGATACATTGTGTTATTGTGCTACAGGGGAGAGTGGAGACTTTCTAATAGCCCTTGTGACTGAGAATTGGTGGAAGATGCCCAAATTGCTTGATTTCAAAGTTATTGTGCAACATATAATATTGAGTAGAAAAATTCACGTGGAATCGGCAAAAACAAATATGTAGTTGTGAGCTGCCCATAGTTTTCTCATTATGTTGAAGCATCGATTGTAAGCTGGTAAAGTCTTGAGTGGGCTATGTATTAAAGGGTCTATATTTGCTTGAAAGATTTTCAATATTATCTTTTAGACCCAAAGCGTTTCGTTCTTCTTTGTGAAGGCTACCTTTCATGATATATATTAGGTGATGCAGTGGAGACCTTGAAATCCTTTATTTTGCCTCTTTCTTTTGTGTTGTTTTGTCGCATCACCAGCAACAGATGACTGAGACTATATACTAAATGACGTGCAGCTTGGGGGTTATGTGGGTTGAGAAGTCGTTGCTTCAAGATGTTAAATACCTTATTTGGGACTTCTAGAATTGGTGAAGTCGCTATAAGTTTTAAGAAGAGGAAAAGGGGAAGTAGAAATAGAACCTCAAAGCAGAATGAAGGGTATGCAGAGATACTCTTTTTATACTTTAACAAGTTTAGGGGTTCTCAGGCTTCACCACATTTGATGAAAAAATAATTCGTGATCTTTCCGTCAAATCTTCACAAAAGAACTGTTGCAACTTTCGTTGTACAGCCAAATGACGATAGGCTTATTGACCAACTTTGAAGTTCATATACGATACAAATGCAAATGCAAGGCGTAGGATTGTCTGAGAATAAAGTGCCGCAAACCCCAGAACTTAAATGAGGCAGTGAAAGTTCCTGTTACTCTGGAGTTTTCTGTCATAGCTGTATGAAGAACTAAGAGTGCGTATGGCTTGTTATTTGTAGTCTAGCCTCTGTTTTCTTACCTTAAGATCATTGCATCAAATGCATCTAGTAAATAATAGATTGCTTTTTTAACAGATCTAGCCTCTAGTGACCTTTTTTAGTTAAATTCATAAGAAATATGTGTTGCATTTTCTTGCTCAGTTTGCCCTTTTGTATGATGTTTCTAGCTACGTGCATTACTAGGGACTGGTACAATTTGGAGAAGTCGAAACGTGTAAAGGCGTTCCGGTGCGGCGAGTTTGATGACTGTATAGAAAGGGCTGAAGCTGCTCAGGGTATGCCCCCAAAGAAAAGAGAGAAATATGCACGCAGGGAAGATGCAATAATGCATGCACTTGAACTGGAGAGGGAATTATTGGAGAAAAAATATGGAAAATTGGGAAATTCTTCTAATGGTAGAAGCAAAACATCACCAGATGCTGTTACCTCTTCAGTGTACTTGGAAAATGGAGGTGGAGATAAAAAAGTTCCCAGATCTGATCAGCTAACTCAGATGCTCGGCTCATCTCTTGTAGAGAAGAATATGACAGACCAGCCTCCATATGCGGAGACAGTCAGAGAGGGAAATCCACTGAGTGGGGATGATGATAGTGCTGGTGTGCTACCTCGTATGAGAGGCTTGCAGGACTTTGGTCTCCGTACTGCTCCACCAACAAGTAAGTTTTCTCCCTTGGTAGCTTCAAATTTCCTCAATAACTTGTTTATGTTAATTTTTCCCTTGGGCTTTTTAGTTGGTCGTTTTTAAATAGAGATGGAGTTATTTCGAATACTGGAGGTCTATTAGACGATAAAAAGGTTCAGAGGGGCGATAGAGGCAACCCTCTTGCTCAAGTACTGAAATTAGTATTAGAATTCTGGTTTTCAGGTTGATTATGATTCTGTTTCTATCTCTAGCAGGAGAGGAGCTCTCTGGAGTTGCATTTCGTGCGAAGAGGAGTAGACATGCTTACCTGCCGTATGATTCTGGGGATTATTTGATTGATAACCAAATTCTGTCCTCCCAGATGGAGATACCAGTTTCCAAATTTGAAGAAAGCGGCTACCCAGCTGACGGGGGTGAAGACCACATTTCCGGGTCTACAGAGGATACCGAAACAGATTGTTCTGAAACTGATTCACTAGAATCAGATTCAGATGACGAGATGACTGCACTTTCAGGTGAGATTTTTTTCTCATTCACTTTTTAGCCAGCATGATCATCCTGCACAAGTTGGGCATTCATTTTCCTATTTTGGCTCATGCATATCATTGCAACTTTTGCTGGGCCTGGCATGTTATGTCACATTTAAATCTATCTATAACATAATTATATTCGTTTTGGTCATGACCAAGAATATTTACACTAATTTATTTCTTTAACTGTATTGATCATTTAGCAAAAGAATTTTGGATGATACTGTTAGCATGATAATATCTTTTGGCTCATTGTTACAGTGCCCAGTGATATTTTTTATCCATGACTTGTTTCATGTCTGTTTATTTCACTTAATATGCATGGTTTGAGTTCTTTTATCACCATTTATGACTGGTTCTTGAATATAACATCAATTTCCCCAATATAACCACCTATTGTATTTCTGGATTTGCAGATGGTTCCGCTTCTATAGAATTGCGGCCTAAATATCCAAGGAGAATTGAAGCACACGACGAGCATGCAAGCATTAGCAGTAGTGATGACCTTGATGAATTTGCATTTGCTGATGGCTTGTCTCATCCTTTCCCGTACGGCCTTGTATCAACTAGTGCAGGGGTTTCCAAATGGCAGCTGAAAGGGAAAAGAAATAACCGCACTCTTGGAAAAAGGTATCTGGACAGAACTGATGCAGAAGTTTCAAGAGGATATATGAACGGGAAAGGTTCCAAGGCTGATTTGATTGATAAGACTGTTAGGAACGATATATCCAGATACGGGTCAACAGGATTACTCACGTCTAACGACTTTGTTAATGTAGACGGTGTCGGTTGGAATCAGTCTGCCATGAGATCATATTGGGATGACCCACAGGAGTATTTGGATACTTACGGTAGGTATCATTTTGGTGGTAGGACCATGCTAATAGACGTGGATCTGAAAGTTCAGGCAAACAATTATCGTAGAGATGTCCCCATGATTTCATTAATGAGCAAATTAAACGGACATGCTATAATAGGTCATCCGATCCAAATTGAAGCTCTCGAAAGTGGTTTATCAGAAAACCATGTTTCTACAACTGATTATTTTATCCCTGAACCTGCTACACTTCCTTCAGTATGGAGGACAGGTCGTAGGACAGCAAATTCCCGTGTACCTCGCCCAAATTTGTCTTCAGCGTTTAACGGTGAAAATAAGCAGCAAGCTCAATTGGTTGATCAAGGCAAAGAACAAAAGAGCTTTTCTCAGTTTCCGACTGATAAGAAATTCTCAAGAAATTCACCTAAGAGAATTAATGCATCCTCCAATCAAAAGATAAGGACACTTTCATCAATTGCATCAGAGCAGCATCAGAGTGATCCGAGAAGTGATCAACTGATCAAAACTGTAAATACACGCACGACTGTTGCGTGTATACCTGTGAACTTGGTGTTTAGTAGATTACATGAGGAGTTGGTCGGCCATCATCAGTAATAACACATATAGATATTGGTCAGTACTAGCTGCATGTAAATTTTTTAGGAGAGCAATAATTTTTATTAACCTCAATGAAGTACCTTTTGATTTCTTGACTTAGTGTCAGAAATCAAGTCTCAGCTTCTTATGTACTTTTGAGATGACAATTGTTGATTGCTGCAGATTATGTAAGGCTAGAAATGAAGCAGCCCAGGGTTATTTTAGGATGATTGTGAGCTTTGTATACTTTAGGGAACAAGTTGCTTTGATCTGCAAGAGGTAGCCAAAACACATTGTAGATTTATACTCATATGAATGTATATCTGACTTGTATTTTGTCCGTTGTCGATTTTTTTCAGATTTTTTTTTTTTTTTGCCTCTATGATGATGGTATATATACAAGTATTGGGTTTTGAAAGCCAAAACATTAAAATATGAGAATATATTCCAACCTAAGTGAAAATTTGTTTAATAAACATTAAGAGAATATATTCAACAAACATTTGTATAGGATCAGATTTTTATATTATATTCTAATGACATGGCCTAGTTTTTAATTGTGCTGTATAAATCAGTTTTGTTAGAAGATTGAAGCACTCACATTTTTGGTCATTCTTATAGGGTCCCCAGAGAGAAAAATCATGCTCACAATTTCCAACTAGAGTCTGGGAGATCCATTGGGCTTCTTTTTAAAAGTTTTCACATCCTCATAGATTGCTCAAGAAATGTGGGCCTCCAAAGCCACATTCCACACACATTTAGGCCCACGTTCGTATAGGGTTGAACACAAAAATATCCAGAGCCTATGCCATCTGAAAAAGGGCAAAAAAGTAATTTTTTTTAAAATTAATATTATAGGCACGAGTTAATTATTGTTTTTTAAATGAGTTAATTATTGATCCATTTATTAAAAATAAAAAAATTTAAAACTACAATATATATTTTCTAAGATAAATGTTCTATTACACATTTACATATCTAAATACCAAAGGTCATTGCTTCAAAAAAAAAAAAAAAAAAAAAAAAAAACACCAAAGGTTATAACTTCTTTACTCAAAATAAATTTAAGTAATAATAATGGAGTGGGTTTAAATATGACCAAAACTCCTTTTTTTTTGGGTGGATTTTAAATTTATGAACGGGTTTAAATAGAGGTTTCATTTTTTTTCCGCTATTTTTTTGTTTCTATTATTTATTTTAATTTTGATATATATATATATATTTGTAACATTATTTTTTAAAAAAAAAAAAAATGTTAAATAATGTTGTTTTAAACAATACTTGAAAAATATGTTTTTAAAAAACATTACCAGAAAACAGTTTTGTTATTCCTTTATATGCAGACTGCAGTAATATCCAAACCTTCTAATTATTCTTTTCCTCAACAAAAAAAAAAAAATAAAACCTTCTAATTATTACCAGGTCTCAGGTACTTTGTAATTAAGAATGTTGGGGCCCCACATGTAAAGTGCATCCACCATCGAATCTAACAAAAAAATCAAACCATTCTCGCAGTCCCGCCCAAATTATTTCACCGAAATACGATATCACGAATTTACCGAAATACCCTTCTCATAATCTCATTACATATTTCTGTTCGCATTCTTCAATTACTCTCCTTTTCCGTTTTCTCACTCTCTTCAACTTCTCAAAGAAACTCAACAGAATTACGCCAATTCACATCCCAGCAATGGCGGATATGACCGAATTTCACTCAGATAATCCGCCGTTAGCTCCGCCGCCGCCGTCGCAGCTGACAGGGAGCTCTGAACCGGCAACTCCAAACGCAATCAATGAAGCCAGTGGCAATATGGAGAATTCTCTGAAACCGGATGGCTTTTCGGACAACAAACCAGAGGTCATAACTTCTGAACCGGATATGGCCGATATTCACTCAGAGAATCCGCCGCTAGCTCAGCTGGAAGGGATCTCTGAACCGGCTACTCCAAACCCAAACGATGAAGCCAGTGGTAATTTGGAGAATTATCCGAAATCCAATGGATTTTTGGATAATAAACCGTCTAATCGGAAAATCGAGCTTCTGAAAAGCTCAGGAAGTCACTGTCGTCGGCGGTCGCCGAGATTGACTGAGAATGCTGGAGGTGAAAGCACCGATAAGGATGTGAATTCTACCAATTTGGATGGTTTCGCGGATAAATCTCCTCCATCGAAGAAGCGTAAGAGTGGGAAAAAGACTTCGTTCTTTATCGGCGAGCCGGTGCCCGAGGATGAGGCTCGGCGCCGTTGGCCTTGGCGGTATGAGAAAACTGAGGTATGTGCTGCAGTAAAAATGCAGCTAAATTTGTTTTATAAGATTAGGAGGAGCTTGATGACATGGTAGTAAGCATATTTGGCAAGTCTAAAAGCATAGGACAAATGTTGTTTTAGCTCGTGCTTCTATATAATTCTCAATTCTCTCCATAATTGATGTATAAAATAGCAAGTGCAATTATTAATTTGTTGCGTTGCAGAAGGATATGAAGCAATACGATTTGGCATTTCTCTACGTAAAAATTGTACACCGCATGCCACATGTAGTGCCTTAAGAAAAAAATATCATGCCCATGTCATATACGCTGATTGTGAATCGACCTTGTGTTGGAATGCTTATAGGCTTGTACTTTTGGCTCAGTGGAATTAGATTCCTTTGAATCTTTGGTTTTATGCATCACCACTTAAAATTCATACCAATACAGTATACACACTATGCTAAATGAACTTGATATAGGTGTTTGATTGGGATACGTCTCCCTGTGCCTTGTCCGAGAAAAATATCACCAGATTATCCTTATACTGAATGATCCATGTATCATACACTTGTCTGTTGTTGGAGACATGTGCTTTGGCTTTTTTGAAGACATATTCAGCATACTGCTCAATATTTGGACTTCGTCTACATGTTGTCCTTTACAATATGGAATGTAGCACAAATGAATCGGAGAAAGATACCTCATTTGTACAAGTAGTGAACAAAATTGTTACGAAAAGACGTATAGACAATAATTTGGAATTTATTTTTTATTTATAAATTTTATGGGGGTTGTACTATTAAATATTAATACATCATTAAGTTCTTGATTTCGTTGCCACTGATGTGAGAAACTGAAATTGTCCTTGAAAAGTGTATGCAAGCATGCAAGGCTTCTCTTGTTTGGAAAGTAATTTTGAAATTGACATGTGCTATTTTGTAAATTCATAAATATAAACAAGATTTATTTTCGTTGTTTGTGTTGTAGGGTCCACAAAATAACGGACAACTGCCGAGACATGAGTAAGCAATATCATTTGTAGATTTCAGATGAACTTTAGTTTTCTTGCTTTTCATAATTGAGCTTGTTGCAACTTTTGTAGGGTTAAAGATGATGATGAGCTTGTTTTGAACGTAAAGTGCCACTATTCTCAAGCTGAAATCTTGAAGACCGTATTTGATCTTGGTGATTGTGCATATGTCAAAGTAAGTTTTGCCTCTAATATTTTGACTTAGTTTATGGTAAAAGAAAAGCATTTTGGTCATTGAAATATTAGTTATGTTTACATTATGTTAACATCTCTCAACCATATCATGTCATGTTATTTTTCTTGAAAGCGTCAAAAGGAATGAAAAAGCCAAATACATACTTAAATTATTCTGTTTGTCGAAGTTTGGAACATTATTTTGGTTTCTTAACCAAAATTATTAAGTTCGAGTGTTTGGTTGACTTATTTTCAAATATGCAATAAAGAGTGTCTTCTGAACACCTTGTTATTGTTGGATAATGGGGTGTCAGTAAAAATATGATTGAAAATACACTTTTTAGACAATCTTGAAAATGAAGACAAACAATTGAAAATACAGCGTTTTAAAACAAAATCTTGATAAATGAAGAAAAACACGTATTCTCCATTAATTGTATGTTTTGAGAATTAAATCCACACATAGTCCTATCAAAGGCATTGATCAAGCAATGATGGAACTAAATTCAACATGCAGTTGAGGTTTGTTATCATTCTCTCTGGAGATGATTATCAAAGATTTGAAAATGAGGTTTTGCTGAAACTTGAAACCACCTCACACTAAATTATGGTCAGCTACAATGCCTCTCTAAACGTGGTAGAAGACTTGCTAAATAATATGGTACTTGGCTGCCTATACTTTGGCCTTATGATTTTGGTCAGTGGATGTGTTGTATCACCCAATAAATTAAGTATTGTGTTTTTCTTACTAAGTTATCTAGATTTTGGGAATACCATACCATTTTGTGCGAGGAGCTGGATTAACTCATTTCTTATTAACGCAGATGCGCACTAGCCAACTAACTTATAATGCATTAGCACATGATGCCTAGTGGGAAAGAATTGCAGAACGGATGTTACGAACATATCTACTTAAAGATTGACATATTTGTCTCCTTTAATTTGTTATTCATGGTCCACTCTACTATTTCACACTAGTCTATGTTTAAAGTAGCATTGATACTATGTGTAGGGGTTGGATTGCATTATCAGCCAATCACAATAGTCTGACTACTATGTTCCATATTTCAAAATGTGACCAAGAAATGCGCAGCACCCATGTTGCGTAAACAAACACGACTTAATGACATGTTTTTTTCTTTTCTTTTTTGAGTTGGCGCTCAACAAGCTACGCATGACTTAATCAGGAAAGACAAGTGCAATGTGTGTTTATAAAATGAAGTAAGGTAAATGTGACTTGGCCTTTGGAGGAGTATAATGCATTGTGTAAAGTGGGCGTTGGTAGGAGGTGATTTTGTTTGCACCACTCAGGTAGTTATACGAATTTGAATGATCTTAGCATTAAAACTAACAACTTGCCTAAGATTGTTAAACTAGTGTTGAAAGTAAGAGGTAACCGATACTCTATTGATTCACCATCTATGTGGGATGGGATACTAGTAACTACACTTGGACTTGAAAAAAAAATTCCAAAATTTGCCATCCAATACTGTCTATCTCTTTGATGTCATGCTAAAAAATATTGTTTTCTGGTATGTTAAACCCATCTTCTAGTGAAGGCAAACTTCCGTAGTTATTATTACCGTTGCAACTGATACTTATCTTTTTCTACTCTTACCCATGTCTCTCTCAATATTTCTAGGGTCCAAAGAGAGGTTCTAATTATGTTGGCAAAATTTTGGAATTTTTTGAGACGACAGATGGTGAAGACTATTTTAGGGTTCAGTGGTTTTTCAGAGCTGAAGATACGGTGACAATAATTTTATTTTCTTATTACTCTCCTTGCTGTTTCTTTCTTTCTTCCTTTTTTTTTCTTTTGTTTCTCATGTAGCATTCTAATTAGTGTACCATTTCAGGTAATAGAGGATGACGGGAGATCTCATGACAAGAAGCGATTATTCTATTCTACTCTAATGAATGACAACTTGTTAGAGTGCATAGTTTCAAAAGTAAAAGTTGTTCAAATACCAACAAACGTATGTCTCTAATTTGTATGCTTTGACTGTAATCATATGCTAATTTTCTCTTTGGTTAGTACAGTGCATATACTATATTGAACTGGGATGATTACTGTTTTGGCCCATCATATTCTTTGATAACTCAATATTGGTCCATCTGGTTTAGGCCTCATTAGATTTAGTTCCTTGCATTTCCATTTTTATGTTGAAATGGTCATGACAATTTGTACTCTGTTAAGACATAACAAACTGCTCTCGTACCATAGACATGACTATGGTAAAAGATTGTTCATTAAAGTTTGAACCTTTTACAAATTTAGCTCCACAATTGATTAAGAGGGGTTGATGAAGAGGACTGGACTTATCAAAAGATTAAAAGTTTAGGGGTCATTTTGTTTAGGGCTTCACCACAAGGGTGGAGATTTATCAGTGGCAAGCATGAGTGGCCAAAAATATAATAATTCCTATATTGAGTGATTAATTTATTGTTTTCTGTTTTAGTTGTTTGTTCTATATGTTGCTGATATTCTTTCTCTTGTAGGGTAATTGGAAAGCAAAATCTATCCCTCCTTGTGACTTCTATTTTGATATGAAATACTCTGTGGATTACTCAACATTCAGTACAATTGTTACAGGTAAATTGGATTTGTTGCCGTGAAATATAAGTTAGGGCACGATTTCATGTCTTTTGTGTAATTTGGTATGCTAAAATTTACTAATGTTTTATGTTCACTACATTTCTGGTAACTTATTCTTGGAATGTGAACAAAGATTGGTTTACTGCTTTGTGTCCCTACTGTTGATTCTTAAAATGTATCAGACACGCTTCAGAAGCTTGATCTGCTATAAAGGCCAATATTGTTATTAACAATTTAATCATTTGACCTCCATTTCGCTCGGTAATTTGGCAATTCTTTTGTAGAAATTGTTTGGGCAGTCCATTATCTCTCTTTCTAACCTCTTATTGGCTATTTCACCAAGATAATCATGCAGATAATAGTAGTTTGTCCTCTCTTCCTCATTCTCTGATGCTGTCGACCAAAAAAGAAGATGGAACCTGTAAAACTGTCACCGAATGTGGAGCAGATGGCATGTACGTTGATGAAATCTGTAAACCTGAGCTAGCATTATTGGACATGTACTCTGGTTGTGGAGGAATGTCCACGGGGCTGTGTATGGGCGCCAAAGCGTGTGGCGTAGATCTTGTGACGGTAATATATCAAAAATTTCAGTTTAAACTCATGTTGTCCTTTTGGAACTGCATTCTATTTATTTCAACTGACTTCCTTTTCACGTATGAAAGAGATGGGCTGTTGACATTGATGAAGCAGCATGTCAAAGCTTGAAGTTAAACCATTCGGAGACACAAGTGGGTATTTACTTGTCTTTCAGCTTTAAGTCTCCAAGTTTCTTTCAAGTACTTTTAGCTTTCAGGTGTCTCCTTCTTGAACAGATTAGGAATGAACCTGCAGAGGACTTTCTTGATTTGTTGAAGGAATGGGACTCCATGTGCAGAAAATATGGAAGCTACGAAGAGAAAGAACTTAGGTCAATGATAATTAGAGAAGCTGATGAAGACAAACAATCAAAAAAGGATCACAAAAGTTCCTGCGAATATGAAGTGGAAAAGCTAGTTGATATATGTTATGGTGATCCAACTGATACAGGCAAACGAGGCCTTAAATTTAAGGTTTGCTCCAACCTGTGCCAATTTGAATATCACGTTATTTTCCTATATGATGTTTACCCTGAATCATTGAAATGCTACTTTTTATTTTCAACATTTTTATGCCACCTTTACTTTCTTTTAGGTGCGCTGGGTTGGATATGGCCCAAGTGATGATACATGGGAGCCAATTGAAATCTTGAGGTATGTTGTCCCAGATATATTCTACACTTTTTTTCCCTTCAAGTGAGAGATATCTGAATGATAACTTTCTCTTGCTCTTCTTTAGCAAATGCCAAGAGCGGATACGAGATTTTGTGCTAAAAGGAATGAAAGCAAAGATCTTACCGCGTCCGGTATGTTTGATCTCTTTACCTAGCATACTCGCTTGTCTTATATTTGGAAAGAAAAACATTGTTCTGCTAGTTGATCTGTTTTAAATATTCTGAGGATGAAGACTGGTCTAGAGCAAATGATTTTCTAGCAAATATTATCCTGTGCGGAAATAGTCACAGAAAACCTGATGAAAAATTGTGGATGGCATAATTTGAAAATATTGAAGAAAAGAGGAGGCCAATAAATGACAATAAAAGGTCTATGTTTGGTGTCATATTTTTCCTGTTGCACAGATGAATGAGAAGTGGCTAGGAAGCTTCAGAACAGGGTTGTCTTGGATATGTGATTGAAACACTGTCCAGATAAAACTATTCTTTGTTGAAATTGTGTATTATACAGTGACTGCGTGTTGTATAATGATTCAATTAAATTTCCCTCCACTTGGTATGAACTTATCACAGGGAGATGTTGCTGTAATTTGTGGTGGTCCTCCTTGCCAAGGAATTAGTGGCTACAACCGGTTCAGAAATGTTGATTCTCCTCTTGATGATGAAAGAAATCGCCAAATTGTAATTTTCATGGATATTATTGATTTCTTAAGGCCAAAGTTTGTTCTAATGGAAAACGTAATTGATATCTTGAGGTTTGCAAACGGCTGTCTAGGAAGATATGCTATAAGCCGTTTGGTTCGTATGCATTACCAAGCAAGGCTTGGGATTATGGCTGCTGGTTGCTATGGACTTCCTCAATTTCGCTTACGTGCTTTCTTATGGGGTGCTCATCCTCATGAGGCAAGTATTCTCATTCCTTTTGTTGGCAGTTTTTCATCATATAGTCAATCATTTATCTTCTCTTTCACTTACAAGTCAAAATTTTTTTTATGCTCTCCTCCATGCAACTTACTTCTCCTATTTTTTTTGTTGTTAATTTCTTCACTTCTAACATGTATCTGAAGGTTATTTTAGATTAAAATGTCTGAAAACTGTACTTATTCACAGAGATCCAACCTCCATTATTGATGTTACTGAAAACTATACTTTCACTAATTATTCTTTCTTGAAAGAGAAAAAGCCCAGATTCCAGAATTCTGTACTACGAGGGTGATAAATAGGCTTGGGTAGAACTCATCTCCAAAAGTTAGCTCAAGGGGGGAGGGTGCCCAACACACATTTATTCACAATACGCCCGACGTGGGGCAAACACAAACTCTAACACTCTCCCTCACACCGAGCGTGCCAATCCAAATGGGCCGGGGTCCAATTCCCAGCATCGCCTCTAAAAACCAAACCTGGGTGCTTTGGTACATGATAAATGAGCTTGGGTAGAAGTCATCCCCCAAAAGCTAGCTCAAGGAGGGAGGGTGTCCAACCCACATTTATACACAATAACAACCCAACAAATTGGCGATGTGGGACTCAAACTCTAATAGAGGGCAAGTTCCGTAAAATTGAATAATTAAACCAATCGAACTGGAATTTATGTTAATTCACAACTTTGTCATTTGCTATAACCATAAACATAATGAATTAATTGGTTCACTTTTGTTGAAATAATTGGTTAAGTGGTCTAGTTTTTGGTTACACCAAAATTAAAGAAAAAATCGGGGTATGCATATAATATATTAAATGATGCATATAATAATACATAGCAAATTGTAATAATATTTTATTTGTTAGTTCCTCATGTCTTCTAATAAATCTGTCTGATATATATATATATATATATAATTCTGACATCTGTTTTTAGTACAGTTACCTAAGCTAAGAACCAAAACCAAACTTAATTCTAACTTTTTGAAAGATTTGGTATGGTTCTCTTAACTAATAGAACTGCTAGCATCTCCTAATTCAACTCATAGCCATTCCTCACAACATCTTCGATGCATGTCCTCTTATCCGTTCCCTTGAAGTTAATTATTGAACACAGATACCTGCACCATCTGTAGCTACTTTCCTGTGATTTATGCTATGATGACACGCAAAAGGTAGAGTGGTATGCTGGGAGTGCAGAAAGATTTTCTGTATGTGTCGATATACTCTACATTTTATGTTTACCAACAGTATATGCATCACAAATTCACCCAAAGAAAACCTTTACATTCATCTAATGCTTGTCTTGAGGTTGAGATGGTTCTTCTTTGTACCCAAACAATTGCATATTGCAGTCTTCATGGAAGGTTCTATGTTTTCTGGCCAAATCTATTGAACTTGTGTGTGACTGTCGTTTCGCTGGCAGGTATTGCCCCAGTTTCCTCTTCCAACACATGATGTGGTAATCAAGTATGGATTTCCTAGTGAATTTGAGGTGCTTGACAGTTTTCCATGTGACTGGTTCACCTAATTAATCTCTATTGCTAAATACTAACTTAATCCCATCTTGCAGCGTAATGTTGTCGCTTATGATGAGGGACAATGCCGGGAATTAGAAAAAAGCATCCTTCTTAGTGATGCTATTTCTGATCTTCCTCCTGTATGTTTCATCTATTTGACATTTTGATCTAGTTCTTTATTTATACAGTCAGATTCTTATTTTGCTTTTATTTAAGGTTGCAAATGATGAGAAACGGGACCAAATGTCGTACAAAAAAGCACCTGAAACTGAGTTCCAAAAGTATATCAGAGCAGCTAAATGTGGTAGGACATCTAATCATTTCTTTCAATTTATTCAGGCATAAAGCTATAGTCAGCTTCCTATCACTTTCCTTGTCCGAGATAATCATCTCATCTAACATGTCTATTGTGTGATATACATGTCATTAACCTTTTTCTCCTTAACTTCATTGAGTATGGTCCTCCAAAAACACCTTGCTGAATGAATATTTCCATATAGCATTGTAGTTCTTCAGGTTCAATAAATTGATATAATTGAATATTTGACAAAGTTTTTTAATATTATGTCGATGTCTTAGATAGATGGCTAAATGTTTTGTCTGTGTGAACTTTTTAAAACCTAAGAGATAAATTTTACATTTACATTGTATTTCCTAATAGAAGTATTGCTTGTGAAAGCCGGATTGTGACAAGTAAAATTAGAGACTTGGCAAAGTTCAATGCTTTAACTTGTCAGCCAATCACGAGCAGTATCTTGGTTTAAGTAAAAGACCTCGGAAGTGACAAGCTTTGAGGAGAGCCATTTAGAGTTCCAATCTGTTAGGTACATTAGATGTACCTTCCAACCAGTAAAGCTGTAACTAAAATATCTTGTTGTGAGTTGCCGATCCCCGGAAAAGAATTAATGTTATAATACATCTTTAAAGCTTCAGTCATATTTGCATGGGCAACTGAGTGAATATTCAACTGGAATCCACAATGGTTTGGGATTTTGTTGACTGTACTTGAGTTGAGCTTGAGATTATGACCTTAGCTCCCTTTTGCACGCTGGTGAGGGAGCATGCGGTGCAATGAAAATATTTTTACGCATATTTAAGTGCATGGTTTTGACTTACTTTCTTATTTATATATTTTTTCACTCCCTCAAGATATGACGGGTTCACCTACACGTGACACAAGTATGGGCAAAAATCCTGTTCTGTACGATCATCTGCCATATCCTTTGGGTGATGATGACTATATGCGTGTCTGTAAAATACCAAAAAGAAAGGTTAGTCACTGAGATTCTGTGCAATGCATTATGCTTCCTGTTGTTGATTCTATACTTCACTCCACAGGATGCAAATTTTAGAGACCTCCCAGGCATTGTTATTGGATCTAACAATGTGGTTCGACGAGCAGAGGATCCCGATTTGATGCCATCTGGAAAGCACTGGGTAATATTTAGATAGTCATTAATCTATACTTACAAACTCTCTTAATATTATTTTTAAAAAACTTATCCGAATCTAATATTTTCTTCGTGTTAAAATCAGTTAGTTTGCTACTGGGTCCAAGAATGTCATGTAATAGATTGTATATGAGCCTCATCCAGGCTGATGATCTCATTGATTGAACAGCATTAATATATATATATTTGGCACATTTATTAATGTAACTTAGTTTGTTGTTTTTGTATTAGTGTAACTTAGGTTTTACCTTTGCTTGGAGATTTAAGGTTGGCTATTAAGAGGTCACAGAAAGCATGCTTGATCAATCTTTTCTCCTAATATGTCTTGGCCATGTGTTTTTTCTATCTTCCCAATTTGGCAATATGAGCAGCTAGTTGCTTTTAAATTTGAATTGCAAGTTTTCCTTCACAGTTTTATTATAGGGATACTTACAAAAACTATCCATGAGGTGTGAGTAAATTACGAAAAAACCCTGAGGTTTGATTCTGTATTACACTTTACCTCCATAAGTAAAAATATTTAAAGCACTCACCTTACATTTGTAATAATATTACAATTATCCCCTTACATTTAACACAAAATCAAACCTCAACCGGTTTTTTGTAATTTTCAAACATCTCCTGTTTTTTTTTCCTAATTAACCCAAACCTCAGGGTAGATTTTGTAATTACCCCTTCATTTATATTTCTTTACTTTTTAAAACCAGCATGGACTAAAGTATTATTGAGCGTGATGCTTTAATGTCTTCTTGCACATTGTTCCTACCATTATCAGGTGCCCGATTATGCCATCAATTTTCGTGGTGGAACGTCCTCAAAGTGAGCTAACTTCACACATAAAAAGCAGCTTAGTTATATTCTTTCTTTTGTTTGCATTCTAATGACGTCCTTTGTCTTTTAACTGAAAAAATGCAGACCATTTGGACGACTGTGGTGGGATGAGACTGTACCAACTGTCTTCTGTTTTCCGGATCTTCACATGCGGGTCAGTATCTGTAACTTTACGTCTTTCATTTGCTTTGGAAAATTCAGCTAATGTACTATCGCTTTTCCTCAATCTAGGCGATTTTACACCCGAACAAGACAGGATGCTCACTCTACGTGAATGTGCAAGGCTACAAGGCTTTCACGACCACTATAAGTTCTGTGGAAAATTAAAAGAAAGGTGAGTATTCATCTTCTAACATCTAAAAATATCTTATGAGATGTAGGAACTTAAATTATCTTTCAAATAAGCTCAGCCAAACACCCCATTAGTGCTTATAATTGCTGATATATTTTGTGGCAAGTTTTGCCCTCAACCTGAGTACCTGACCATATTCAGATTTGCATCCTTTTATTTTTCTAACAGATACAGACAAGTGGGAAATGCAGTAGCTGTTTCGGTCGGACGCGCTCTCGGATACTCATTGGGTATGGCAGTGCAGAAGCTGAGTGGAGATGAACATCTCATGACTCTTCCCCCAAAGTTCTCTCACTCTACAACTGTTGAGTTGCAATCTTCACTTCACAATTCTAAGGAGTAATAATTATTCATTCTTGTACTCTATATTGATTGGGAGATGATGTTTCTCTCCAAAATTACTGTATCTTTGTGAGAAATAATTACCCATCTATTTATTCTAAGGGATTTGGATGGATTAGGAATAATACATTCATTCATCCAATAATTTCCCAAACTATTGATGCCTTGGGATATTCATGTTGTAACCTATTTCATTCTTGTAAGAACTTAAGAAGTCTGCTATTATGAACTTCTATCTGTGTATGATTGGCTCTCTGAATGAGATAATGAAGCAACTTTGTGTGCATGTTTTTTCACTTCATTAATCACTGCTTAAAGCCAAGTTTTGGCCCTAAATGGTAGCAAATTCGCTTCCTTTTTGTGTTGCTCGTAGATGTAATACTTAGATGTCCACACGCATTGTTATTAGAGAAATTATACCTGAGGTTTGTGTTAATTACAGAAAAACCCAGAGATATTTACAAATTACGAAAAACCCCTTGAGTTTGATTATGTGTTAAATATAAGGAGGTTATTGCAATATTTTTACAAATGTAAAGGGGGGTGTGTGAAATATTTTTGCTTATAAAAGGGTAAAGTGTAATATAAAATCAAACCTCATGGGCTTTTTTGCAATTTTAAAAAGTGTGGTTTTTTTTGTGGTTAACCCAAACCGAAGGGGTAATTTTGTAATTATCCCTTTTTTTATCGGTAATTTTGTAATAATCCCTTGTTATTATGATGACATGTTTATGGAGGGTTGGAGCCTGGAGGGTGTTTGCCTGTTTGGTTAGATTTAAATTTATTTAAAACATCATTTCCAGCTTCTGCCTTTTCTCAACTCAATTTAGTGCAATTTACATTCCATCAATTACAAAAGTTAAGTTCATTCTTTAATTTATTGAAATTTCATTTATTATAGGCTTCGATATATTAGGACTTCGCACTAGGAAAATATATTTTATAAAGTCATAATGTTAGTGTTGTCAACAATTTGGATTTGGACCAATCTCCACATTTAAATCTATATCCAAAGTCGAAATCCGACACAAATATGGTAGATCTTTTTCTTAATAAGGTGCTGACTTTGGGACAGTTAGAATATAACAGTAATTAAAATTTCATTATGATTTTAAGATCAATTTGTAATAAAAAAAGAATAACTTAATCTTAACCTTATTGTATCAAATTTTTAAACGAATACAATTCAAAGTCATATATTCTTTTTATTTTAAAATTTGATTAAAGAGGAAATAACAAAATTCCTCTTAAAAAAAAAGACAAAAATGTCATCCCAAATATACCCGATCCGTTTTTTTTTCCCAAAAATACCCGCCCGGTTTTGGGGTCGCTATTTTACCCCCCTTTGTAATAATCCATCTTTGTTATTTTTTGATGACATGTTTATGGAATAATTGGATTGGAGCCTGGATTCCGAGGGTGTTTTTGCCTGTTTGGTTTTATTGATTTAAATTTTTTTAAGATTTAAAACATCATTTTCCAGTTTTTCTGCCTTTTCTAACTCCATTTATTTTATTTTTTTATTGTTTTTGATTTGTTGCAATTTTTTTTTATTTCTTTTATAGTGAATGTGAGATTTTTTTGTTCCATCAATTATTGTTGGGAAAAGTTAGTTCATTCTTTAATTTATTGAAATTTCATTTATTATAGGCTTACTTCCTAATGATTTTAGATAATGATATGTAATCGGTTGAAACATAAAAACTTCTATTGAAAAAGTATAATTTTAAAAGTCACAATGTTATAATTCTACGATGTTGTCAAAAAATGAAAAACCAATCTCAATTTTTTGAGATCTATATTGTTCTAGATTCCCCAAAGTCGAAATTCCCTTATCTCAAAGTTCCTATACTCTTCGTTTTCAAAAATTGTGGATCTTTTTGCTTTCAACTCGGATTTCAATGATAAGGTGCAATGAACATAAAAGAAATATATGTGAAACAAAAAAAAACATATGTGAAACAATCACGTAATGTAAGATTTATTCTTAGATAATCACTTTGAAAGAATATCATAATTCAACTAAATAAGTATTTTGAAGCTTAAAATTTTTGGATCATGATTTTAAGAATCAATTCATGAAAATATATAAAAAAAAGATAAAGAGATCGCGTTTTTTACTTTTTGGTCTTTCTTTCCCAAATCTTAACTTTTTTCCTTCGATCTGTTTTCCTTGTAATCAAATTTTTAAACGAATACAATTCAAAGTCCTATAGTTGGGTCTTTTTTGGCCAAATTTTAAAACATTTTTTGATTAAAATCGGGTACGTGTTGAAAAATGAAAAACGAGCCTAAAAATCACACGAGTTCACGGAAAAAGCCTAAATTACTCCGACCAATGGACAAAGCCCATTGGGCCAACCTGTTAGCCCAAAAAGTCTGTTACTTACCAAAGTACCCTTGCAATTGACAGAATGTCAGAATCTCTTCGCTGTAAAACTCAACGGCTCCATTCCAAAATATAGCCGTTATCCACCTTCCTTCTAGCCTATTAAGAAAAAAATCACACAAAACTCGCAGGAAAAAACCCTAATCGCGAATTGTATGAATATATAAACCCCTCAGTTCAACTAATTCTCCAGCAATCAATCATACAATCTCTCTCTCTCTCTCTCTCTCTCTCTCTCTCGTGATACGGGAAACCTCTCGCTACCGTTTGGTCATTTCAATTACCTGTTTGATTATTTGTGTAGTTCATTTAAATAAATCTTTATTGTTTGTTTCTTTAAGCGATTCTTTGTTTTGCAGGCTTCTTCGTCCTTTTATTTTTTCAGTCGCTTGAAGGGGATTGGTTTTTAGTTTGTTAATATACATCTCATTCATATATAATCCGTTTATTATTTTATTTTTGCTGTTTTTTGTTTTCTGTGCTAACGTGATGGAAACAGGAATGAGTAACTCGTCTGCATCTTCAAACAAGACTCAATCACGATTCCCACTTCAAGAACAGTTCCTTCAAAGAAGAAGTTCACGGGAAAACGTATGCTATTACCATATGTTTTAAAGTTCATAGAAACGTAGTTATTTTCAATTGGGTGTCTTCTTGATTATTTGAGCTAGTTGTGTTTGTGGATTCTTATAGTAGAAGGTCACATTTTGGTGTAGGGGAAACTAAGGGGAAAAAATGTGATTTATTTGATTGAATTTCTGTCCTTACAGATTTTTTTCTTTTATATGGGGTATCAGCTTAGAGTTCATATTCATGGTTTTAATATAGATTCTGGTTTTAAATTTGGTGATTCTTGTTTCTTACATTTTGATGGGTTCGAATTGTCTTTTTTACAGTTGGATCGGTTCATACCTAACAGATCAGCAATGGATTTTGATTATGCACATTACATGCTCACAGAAGGTAAGAAAGGTAAGGAAAATCCAGCTGTAAACTCTCCATCTAGGGAAGCATATAGGAAGCAGCTTGCCGAAACCTTCAACATGAACAGGACTCGAATTCTAGCTTTCAAGAACAAACCACCGACACCCGTTGAGGCCATTCCGAACTTTTCATCTGCTGCTCAACAAGTCAAATCTGCCAAACCCCGTCGGCACATTCCCCAGGTTGGTGCCATTTTTGTGTTGATCTTGATTGGACATGGAATGTTTTTAAAAGTACCAAAATGTTGACCCACAATTGGAAATCTTTGTGCAGACTTCAGAAAGGACATTAGATGCCCCTGACCTTATGGATGACTACTATTTGAATTTACTAGATTGGGGCAGCAGCAATGTTCTTTCTATTGCTCTTGGAAACACAGTGTATTTGTGGGATGCTTCTGATGGGAATACCTCAGAGCTTGTTACCATTGATGAAGAAAGTGGTCCAGTGACCAGTGTCAAATGGGCTCCTGATGGAAGGCATATTGCTGTTGGTCTGAACAACTCTGAGGTCCAGCTATGGGACTCCACTGCTAATAGACTGGTGAGTGCCTTTAAATGTCTATATCTGTTCTGTTAAGGGTTAATTACAAAATATACCCTTGAGGTTAGTCTAATTACAAAATAATCCAAGATATCTTTCAAATTTACAAATACCCCCATGATATTTGTTTCTATTATACAAATTGCACATTCAATAAGGGGATATTTGTTAGGAAAATGCAAACCTCAAGAGAGTGCTCGTAGTATCTTAGGGGTATTTGTAATTTTAAAAGATAATTGAGTTTTTGTGTAACTATTCAATTAATTAAACCGTGTCATCTTTCAATTCATCGATGTTGACTCTATTGTTTCTGCAGCTGAGAACTTTAAAAGGCGGCCATGTATCACGAGTCGGCGCATTAGATTGGAACAATCACATTCTGACTACAGGAGGAATGGACGGTCGGATCATTAACAACGACGTAAGAGTGAGGGCCCACATCGTCGAAACTTATCGAGGACATCAACAAGAAGTTTGTGGGCTTAAATGGAGCGCCTCGGGCCAGCAATTGGCTAGTGGTGGAAATGATAATCTCCTCCACATATGGGACAGGTCCATTGCCACATCAAATGCTCCAACACAATGGCTACACAGGCTTGAGGATCATACGGCTGCTGTTAAAGCACTTGCGTGGTGTCCTTTTCAAGGAAACTTATTGGCCTCTGGTGGAGGTGGAGGTGATAGGTGTATAAAATTTTGGAACACACACACTGGTGCGTGTTTGAACTCGGTAGACACCGGCTCACAGGTCTGTGCTCTTCTGTGGAACAAAAACGAGCGTGAATTGCTTAGCTCTCATGGTTTTACTCAGAATCAGCTTACTCTTTGGAAATACCCTTCAATGGTGAAGATGGCTGAGCTCACTGGTCATACATCTAGAGTTCTTTTTATGGCTCAGGTACTGATTGTGGCCGATGGAATTTGAAACTGTTATTTTACAGGGTTAATTACAAATTCCACCCCCCAATGTTTATCTTAATTACAAAAAAAAATTTATCTTTCAAATTTTAAAACTTCAAATAACCCCATTCTTGACATTTTACAAATTGCACCCTCAAGAGATGGTATTTTGTTCGGTAAAAACAGACCTCAAGGGGTGTTTATAACACTTTAAGGGGGGTATTAGTAATTTTGAAAGATAATTGGAGTTTTTTGTAATTAGGCTGAACTTTAGAGGTAGTTTTGTAGTTATCCCTTATTTATGTCACATTTTTTGATTAGTTGTTTCTTGTTGTCATTTTGCATTCCAGAGTCCAGATGGATGCACGGTTGCATCTGCAGCTGGCGATGAAACTCTTAGGTTTTGGAACGTTTTTGGGACACCTGAAGTGGCTAAGCCTGCGCCAAAGACAACAACTGTTGAGCCATTTGCTCACTTGAATCGCATTAGATAATTGGCAATCGGATTGGTGTGTAAATCAAAAGTGAAGTATCTACCAAATGATGAATGGGGCATACCTTTTACAGTTCTACTCTCGAGGGGTCCAACCGTCCAAGGTAATAAAACAGAAATTTAATTCTACAATGTTCTTGTTTCTTCTGGCTATGGTATTTTTCCTGAAAACTTTCATCTTTCCAACAGGAATCTCCGGGAAAGACGGACGAGCAATGCTCTGCTCAGCAGCAACTGTCATAATACAAATCTTACAAATTTTTTTTTCTGTTCATGTGAATTTTGGCATATTTTGAACAGAGTTCAGGATTATTAATACTGATGTATTTTGAAGTAGAATTTTGTATCAAGTTTTTTAGAGGAAGTTTTTTTAATTCCAAAGTGTTGTGTTTAGTAAGTCACAAATAGTGACAAATATCTCCAGAATTGTAATTCGGTTGTTTGCAATGCATAATCTTAACTTCATAAATGTCGGTGTGCCCTGATGCAGGTTTTTTCACCTCAAGGGGCTTTCTTTTTTCTTTTTTTCACTCTACTCATGCAAAATTGGCTTCACCATTAGAAGGGAATTACTCAGGATGTAATTTCTGCTCCAAAAATTCTTTTAAAGCCGTTGGAATTTTGACACAAATATAGCAGGACTTCAAGTTGAAAGCTAGTATGAGCTCGGTACATTAACCTAATGAACCAAACTTGAACTGTTGAACACATTTTTTCATCCGATTAAAATGTAAAGTTCTACTCGATTAATAAAAGATTTATAAAATGTGTAAACATATCAAACTACTTGAGCTCAATTCTCGTGTTTGGCTCAACTAAAGCTCGTTAAGCTCGATTTAGTTAGTAATCAAAACAAACTAAATCACAGTTTTTTAAGTTCGATAAAAATTCATGCTTAACAGTACAATGTTCGGTTCTACTCAATTTATTTACACATCAAGAGGGAAAGAGAGTAGTAGTTCCTACCAAAATTTATTCACTTGTAGTTCTCTTCTTTCTGGTGATAAATATGGTACTGTGGATTCCAGTTTCTAAATTTGCCATTTGAGTGCAATTTAACTACCAGATATCCCCTGCCCCATTATACATCCAACTAAATTCTATTTGAATTCCAACTAAACCCTCAATACTATATAAAGCCAAACTTGACCTGGAAAAAAATTATGTAACAAGAAAAAAACTGAGACAATCAGAAAAGAGAGGCGTATGTGTAAGTGTGGTTGAGCTATTCCATTTCATTCCACTAAATTCAAGCAGCCCTCTTCTCCCTATTACAATTATCCCACACTATTCATCACTAAAATCCCTAAAGGCCCCATTCACAAAACAGTAACTACATATTTTTACCGGAAAAAAAAATGGTGATTACATGAGCTGGCGCCTCATGTAAGTGTCTTCATGCACAAAGACAGGGCCTTGAGGATTTTGTGGAGGAATTTGAGGTTGTCCCATTGCAATTCCACCTTGAGAAGGAGGAAGGGATGAAACCCACGGATTGTTTTTGTTCTTTTCTGAAGTTGAGACGAGATAATAGACAATCCCAAGAACGACAGTGGCAAGTGACAAGACAGCAGCTCCAGCAAAAACACCTGGTTTTACGACGTAACAGTAGTAATTGGCAACAATCATGTTCCTATCACCGGGCTGATCATTCAGAGCTGCACCCGTTAGCAATAGAAGGAATGCTATAACGAATGTAAACCTGCAAATTATGCGATCAGAAAGAACTTTCGTTTGGTTGAAAAGATAAAAGGAAAAATGGCTTCTTAACAAACAACAATGCACTAAAAGTACTCAAAAAAAAAAAAACAATGCACTAAAAGTACCCTTAAGGTATGGTCTAATTACCCAAAAAAAAAAAAAAAAACTCAACTATCTTTAAAAATTACAAATACCCCTTTGTAATTTACAAACCTCAAGGTGGTATGTTGTAACACCTTAAGGGGATATTTGAAATTTTAAAAGATAACTAGATTTTTTTGTAATTAATCTAAACCTCTGGACTAGTTTTTGTAATTATCACTAACTTAAAAGTAAACTCCAACATGCTTCACTTTATCATGTCCAATCATTTTGGGGTTGACAACTCAAGTTAGTTAGTAGTTTGCACATAGATACAAGATTATACAAGAAACAATAAACGTTAGTAGGAATAAAATGCCAAGGGATTAATTTACCAGGAAACAACAAGACACACAAGTGCTAGAGTCCAATCAGAGTTCGATTGACGCGGGCCTCTTCTACAACAAACACATCCAGCTGAAACATTGATGATAATATGAGCAATCATAAGAGCAACAGCAGCAGTTAATCCAAGACCCAGGGCAGGACTCCTTGGATATATACATTCAGTAGTAGATAGAATTTGGACTTGGTCACCCTGCATAATAACAAGGCATCAAATCATAGCTATTAGCTAGATCAGAATATGAACAAGAAAATTAACTGAAAATTAACTTGCCAAGCATTTTATTATAATTTAAAAGAGACTGCCAAGTGCCATCCTTGACTATTTCAGAAAAGTAATGAAACCTTATTGGTCTGACGTATAATTTTATAATGTTATTTATTTACTTGTCAACACATAATTTTCTGCTGAGAATGCACAATGGCCATTTACATATAGTTTTAGAGACTACATCTTGAGGTGGATGATGATGGACATGGGATGGCTTGTCACTGCAACATGCAATAAGCTACACGTTTCCAGATTGGATAAAAGTTAAGGAAATCGAAATGACGCTTTGGTCAGTATATATGTTCACTGGCAATGATCTTTGAGTGCTATGGTTTACATTTATGTCATTGATTTTCTAATAGCTGAAAGAATCAAGTGATCAATGAATTAAGATATGAGACAGTTGTGTTTATGAAATGGCGAGTCCACATAAAGTCACAGCCCTTGTTCAGATGCAGTTCGAAACTACTAGACAACATAAAATGAATTAATTTACAAAGGCCTTTCGGTGTTCAGCTCTTCAGTTACACGAATGGTGCATGCTATTATTCATTTTCAAGAACAATTGTATCTAACCACACATTCTCAAACTTGTACCAAACGCAATGAAAAAAACACAGAGAGGCACATTATGAACAGGACCCAAGGACTAATTTCCAACATTTTTTAATTTTGTAAAATCGGGTCCGAATCCTAAAATATTCGCCACGAAACTTTTGTACAATTTGACACTCAATTGCTATTCTCAGCAAAAAAATTGAGTTCTCTCTGCAATTAAATGGGCAAAAAATTAAAAAATCTTGGCTGTGAAGCTAACATTTTCTTAAACAGACCATTTTGAACAAATTCACGAAAGAGTACTAATTAAGGAAATAAAAGACCTACTTGAATTAGCTAATATACATTCCTTGATTCTCCATACAGTTTAAACATCTTTTTAAGGAAATAAAAAGCCTACATGAATAAGCGGATATGCAATTTCTTAATCTCTAACAAAAACTAGAAACAAAATAAGAAGCTAAACTTCATAAGAATGAACATAAACATATCTAGATAGAAACAAAAGAGAAAATTCAGATTGAGTAAATAATGGAAAGATAAAAGGAAATCAGCAAAAATGACTAATTATATATACATATACCTTAATCCTCTTAGCCTCAGCAGCAAAACCTGTAACAGCAGATAGCAACCCTAAAAATCCCACAACACAGCACACTATAATCACCTTTCTCTCCATTTTTCCTCTTTCTCTCTCTAAAACCCTCTGCTTTCTCTCTCTACAGAGGTTCTACAAACACACCGTATTTGCTTTGAAGGAAATATTTTGGTAGATTGTTGCGTAAAACGGTAAAAGTGTGATAATCAAAAGGTGATAAAAAAAAAAAAAAAAAAAAAAGTGTTATAAAATGAGGATTCTTGTGAAATTTAAGCCAACTGAGATTTTCGATAGAGACTGAGCTGTTTTCAAAGTGTTAACTGTAAATGGGCGCTTTGGCATTGTGATCATCACCTCACTAGATGACAAGGTGCCTTAAAGAAAAAAAATTTGAATCCGCAAAAAATTTGAATACGAAAAAATTTGTATTATATATTATTTAATTTTTATATATTTTGAATATACTGACAAACTAAATACAAACACGATTTGATGATCTGAATAATAACTCTAGAGGGGCAAAATTTGAGCATCCTGTTTTTTTCATTTAATTTAATGTATTGGAATATTTCTAAGCAACGAGTTTGAGTCAAAACTTAAGATAATGTCTTTGAATATAAAAATATAACATATTATATATTATTTAATTTTTTATATATTTTGAATATACCCAAAATTGACCCGAAACTAAATACGAACACTATTCGATGATCCGAATTGTCACACATAACTCTAGAGGGGCAAAATTAAAAATGCTTAGCATCCTGTTTTTTTCATTTAATTTAATGTATTGGAATATTTCTAAGCAACGAGTTTGAGTCAAAACTTAAGATAATGTATTTGAATATAAAAATGTAATAAAATTCTGTTTGGATGTGTAAAATTCATTTTTGTCATAAGCTAGATGCAAAAAAATATGTTAATTGCACATTTATGGAGTCCTCAAATTTAATTTTAGAATTCCTAAGATTTTTTTTTTTTTCATTAGAACTTCCATTTTGTTACCTATATTATTACAGAATGAGACACTTTTTTTTTCTTTTCATTTTTCTAACACCACTAATATTAGAAAGGTGCCTTTTCCTTTTCACTTTATTCCCAAACTATTTATTCCATTGTTGTTTTGCAAGCACCAGCCAAGTTATTGGCAATTTTGGCATTCAATATTATGACATGACATTAAATCATGAATTGAACTACTAATATTTAAAATAAGTTACTCAATCAAATACTTTTTACTCTCAATAGCAGTAGCATTCTAAAAAAAATTACAAAATTAGACCTAATATATCAATTTAATAAAACACTTCATTACCCTCATATTATTGTAAGTTGGCAATGTTAAATAAAATTCTTACTAATATTTTTATTGACACTGTAAATCAGCCCAACTCCCAAATCTGACTGCTGCTTCAGAATGAATGAACATGGTAGTTTTTGTGTATTTCTCAAACAAGTGCTAATTACAAAACTACCCCTAAGGTTTAGTCTAATTACAAATAACTCAGTTTGTCTTTTAAAATTATAAATACCTCCCTGTAATTTGTTTTTAACTTACAATATTGCACCTTCAAGAGGTCTCAGGAAGGGATATTTGTTAGGCAAATTTAAATCTTTAGAGCTTTTCTGTAATTAGGCTACACCTCGGGGTACTTTTCTAATTATCCCCTCGAAGAAACATAAATCTACTCAGAAGCCCTCAAACTTTCAGCTTTTGTTAATTGAGTCACAGATAACATTGTTCCATACAAGATTTAGTATAATTTTGATGGGAAAAAAAAAAAATCACAGCTTGAACTTTTTCTGTTTTGGCAGCAAAGAAAAAATTTTTTACTGAAGGCCATAAACTAACAAAGCTCCAACTCCACCAATCCCAGCAATAAGCCCAATTATAACTCCAATTGGAGGTAAACCTCCACCAATAGCTTTTCCAGTGTTAACATCATATCTTGCAAATCTCTTCTTTGGAGCTCTGCATTGTGGGCACGCATAGTCATCCGGCTGAAAGGAAGACGATATGCTCGTTAGAAACATGGCTAAATCGTAGATTAAGGGAGTGTTTGCGAAAAAAGAAAATTAAATGAAGTGATGTATCGTAGTAAAAGCAAAATAAGAAGCTTGTAGCTGCTAGAAGAGAGTGTTTGGTGAATAAGTTGTAGAAGTGTTTTATTATTCGTAAGAGTCAAACCAAAAGTAGAAGCAAAAATTTAAAGTACCTCTCCTGAGCCGCTTTCAGATTCTAATTAAGTTATGCAGAATCAGAAGCAGAAGTTGTTACTAAAAAACAATATTTTTTTTTGCCAAAAAATGACACTCACTTTTTTTAAGTTACGACATAAAGGGTAATGAGTGTTGCTCGGGTAATTAATCATCATGCAACATTAAGTTTGAAAACTCTTGATTTTAGGAGTATCAACAACTATAAACTGATGTGCCAATAAGTATTTTGCTTATGTTCAAGTTAGCATCTTTAATGAAATTCACTATGACAATGGAAGAAAGGAAATCTTACTTGCTCGTCAAAAGATTTTGGGAGGGTGTAAATGTATCCACAATCGAGGCATATGTGAGTAGCACGGGCCTGTAAAATGTTTTGAACCCCATAAGCATTATAGGTAAAGTTATAAAGAGATACACACACAAGAAAAAAAGCAGTAAGAAAATAGGTTTCACCTTTTGAGCATCAGTTAATTTTCTCCCAAAGGCGGGAGGAGCCGGACGCTTTGGTAGCCTTTTGACGTCCACTTCTGCCCCTCTGCGTGATGAGGTGATCGAACAGATTATTAGCAACAAAAGTGCTTTTCATTTCTATGCGTTTCTCGGATAAACTTTAAGTACAAAATTAAAGAACTTTAGGTGTTTCAATTATTTGCAAACACTAAAAACTACTTTTTTCTGAGCCTGGCTAAGCAGGCCTAATGTGAGAATTCATTTGTAGTTTCTGTTGTATGAGCATTTGTAAATAGTTAAATGCTTTTAGTAACTAGTTTTGAATTCATATATAATCACATATTCTTGCTATTGTTAATCTATGCTAATGAGGCCGAGGCGGTTTTTCCCTTAATCATCCAGAAAAATTTTTTGGAATTACAAACCCTGAGGCGGGCTTAAGGTAAAAAAAACCAGCCTAGGATTTCTAAATGTCTAGAAATCGGATCTAGTTTTGACTATGTCCAATTTAAGGCCATGCAACCTAGATGCTAGACGCTGGGGTGGCGCCCGCTAGTAATTGGTACAATCTTGGAATCAGGGCAGTTCCAAGCAACTTCCAGAACCAGCTCTCAAACTCAAAACACTTTCCAGTTCACTCATATATTCTTGCTATTTTGGAAATAGTAGTAAGGGATAATTACAAAGCTGCCCTGAGGTTTAATCGAATTACAAAACACTCTAGTTTTCTTTTAAAATTACAAATATCCCCTTGAGGTTTGCATTTATCTAACAAATACGCCTTTAGAGAGTGCAATTTTGTAAGTTAAATAACAAATGTTGAGGGGTATTTGTAATTTTAAAAGATAACTGGTTTTTTTTTGGTAAATAGAACTTGAGGGGTAGTTTTTGTAATTAATCCTAATATTAATGCCTAATGGTTCAAATAGCATATTATCTTCCAAAAGAAAAAAAAAATTGTCAAAGTGATAATCACTATAATTGTGCAATCTCCCATCAACACTATCATTGTGCTATCACCAAAAGAAGTGTTCTAACACCTAAATAAAAAGGCAAAGCCAAGGAAAATAAATGCTAATGCATGAACATTTGGAAAATTAAAGTTATTAAAAAAAAAAAAGTAAAAACAGGATCCAAAATGTAAAGGAGAATCAGATTCAAGAAATTGACCTGCTAACAACAAAGTAAACAGAATCAGGCTTGGCCTGAATGGCTGTTTTAGTGAAGCCAAGCTTATCAGCTGGCCATAGTTCATCTCCAAAGAAACTGCTGGTGTAAAGTACTTGGTCCCCAACCTTTAGTCCTGCTTTTGCAGCATTCCACCACTTTCCACACCCTAAATCAAATTAAATTTTCAAGAATTACTCTAACCATTCTCAAGTCCATGACCAAATATTAGAATGGCAATCCCTGACACGACACAAACCTACCTGAATTTACTGAGAAAAACACGAACACAAACACGAATCTGATATGATTTTACCATTTGTCTTAAAACCAATATTTGTTAACAAAATACATACCTCAAGAAAATGCATATCTCAATAGGGTGTTAATTTATAATACTTCATGACTCTTTGTAATTCCAAAATATAATTGAGTTTTTTCAATTAGGCCAAGGTTCAAGACTATTTTTTGTAATTATTATTAGATATAATAATACTTACAGTGATGACAACTCCACCACCTTGCTTTTGGCCCAAAGTCAAGCCCAATGGCTTGTCAACTTCAACCTCAATATTCTTAGCAGCAGCTGTTCTTGCTGTGATCTCAAGCCCCCTTTTTCTTACACTCCCAAAACTGCTAACACTCTCAGCAACCAAAGAATTAAAGACAACCCTTTTGGCATCTTGTAGTGACAGCCCTTGGAAACTGGTTTTCTGTTCACATTCATACAAAAAGTTCAAGAAATCAAACAGAATAGTCAAATGCCTTAAAAAAAAAATTCAAGAAATGGTTTTTATGAAGGCAAAAAAAAAAAAAAACCAAGTATGTACCTGAAATTGAGGAGTTAACAAGTAATTTGAGTTGTTTTTGAGAGAGAGGTTTCTGCTGAAAGCAGCTGTACAGGAAGAGGATGCACCAGCAGCCATAGCTGATGACATTAGTGTGTGTTGTGTGTGTGTGTGTGTTGTGTTTTTGCTGTGAGTTGTAAGAGACTCTAAAATTGTTGGTTTGGAAGTTATTTTAGTGGCTTGGATTGGATCTTTGGATAACTTACGAGAGCCACACGCCCTTTTGAGTCAAAATGCTAACTGACCACAAGAATGAGAACACATAACATATTTTTTGTCCAAACAATTTGTAATTTTATTCTCCACCTTGGAAATTAATATTACACTTTCAATTTTTCTCTTTCTTTGTTCCCTTTCTTTCTTTCTTTCTTCTTTCTTCTACATCGATCACGCGCGATCGTTATAAACGATTGTGCATAAACGAGGTTCTACCCTAAGAAAGCGTCTTTCAGGACAAACTCATGAGATTCACGCCAGAACGCGATCCACCCTATGCCACATCATTGGTATCATCTATGGGATCCTGCACCGCTCATTGCACACATAGTCCACCCACATATTGGGGGGGCTTATGTTATATATCATTGGCATCGTCTATGAGAATTGGACGGAATCCACCCACATGTTGGGGGTCTTATGCTTAGAGTTTATGTTACAAATAGAGGTGTCAAAATTGACCCGATCTGGGTAAAAGGTGGGGTGGGGCTACAACTTTGTAGGCCCAAAAAGTTTTTGGCCTATTTTGGTCCGACCCATTGGCTCAAAAAGTCGGACCGTCCCGATTGGTCCGGTCATTTCATATGTATTTTCATGCGTTGTGCCAAGTTTGGGCCTAAAAAATAGTGGCTTGGTGGAATTTCAACTTGACCCCGCCCGACCCAATTTTACTCTTTGGCTTGGCGCAGACCATTTAACTGCTCTAATTACACATTATATGGGAATATCGCACCGGCTCCCCGCACACAGAGTCCACAACACGCTGGGGAGCTTATCTTAGGAAGGAATATATACCATATCGATTGACCTGAACTACGGCTTATAAGCAAGGGGTCAAGCCCCTCTTCCCCGCCTTTTCAAGACAAACTCATAAGGTTCAGACCAAATCAGAAAACACCACTTGGGCGGACGCGAGCCACCTGTGCCACATCACTCCCCCCCCCACCCCCCACCCCTCTTCCTGTATCAAGAGGAGTTAAAGGACCAAGTGGATCTAAATTGGAAATTGAACTTTAGAAGTGGGCTTTCTAACTATAAAATATGATTAGAAATGGGCTACTGTGAACCAGGTGGCTTAGCACACCTGGCCACCACAAGCAATTGTGGGATGGAGGTTAGGGGTTCAAATTCTACTCCATCAAATTGTTTGTGGGGTGGAGGTCAGGGGTTCATATCCCTGCTCCATCAAATTGCTCTCCTGGGAGGTCGAACATAATTGTTCTCTTTACCTTTAGGAGGATCGATTGTCGTCGTGAGACCAAAACACTTGCCAAATGCGTGCACATCCCGCGGTTTACTTTGGCGGCGATGATGAGAGTCGGAGATGTTGTCGCCGACATAGTCGGGCGTGGCGCGCAAGGTGAGTTATCAAAAAAAAAAAAAAAAAAAAATGGGCTACTGTCTTCAAACTTCAAAGTGCCGCGAAAGAAGCAGATTATTTACAAGCCCAGAAACCAAGCCCATTTGTTCATCACTTTCTTAATCTGCCATGAGATTGAGATTTTATTTCTATTTTTTTTGTATAACTGTTGGGTAGTGATCGGCTGATATGATTTGAACATTAGTACTATACGTAAAGTATACAAATATTATAAGACAATAAATAACGCAATATAAAATTTTACTTGACTGATTATAACCACTTAGGTTTTATTTGCTTTGCTGCTCAAAGTCGGTGATTATTGAGGAAAGTACTAGGAAATTTGTCAGATATTGGCATCTGGAGATTGGTGAAATTAAGTCTAAAATGTGTCACAATTAAACAAGAAAAATAAATCAATAATTCCATAATTTACAAGGCAGTATGCAACAATAATTCCATAGTATACTCCTTTATGTCACTGTCATTATTTTTGAGTCACACAAACTAGTACATCCAATTACTTTTTTACTGTTTCCACAATTGTCATCAACCCCTTTTTTATTTAGTGTTTATATTAAGAACATTTCGACCATTTGAGACTTTTATTATTTTTAAACAAAATAAGATTGAATTGAAATAGTAATGTACTACTATATAGTTAAGGGACTATTCAACTGCTAAATGGTCCAAGCAACCATTTCAATCCAAAAACCATAATTTTCTTAATTAGACCGATTAATTCAACTGGAAACTCGATGGTGATCTGGATCTGATTGATTATAAATAAATGAGAAATATATTGATTTGGTAAAAATCAATCAAGAATCGATCAATAAATATCATTTTAAGACAAATGAGGGTGTTTGGTTGAGCTTATAAACTCTTCAAAATATCTTATAAGATGTTTGTTTGATTGAGAGCTTATAAGTTGTTTAAATTTGTTCGGTAATTTTTTTAGAAAAAGATCTTATAAGCTCCTAAAATAAGATGTTAGGAGCTTAAAAGTTATTTTTAAAAAATTTGGGAAGCCTAACTTATTTTCAAAATAAGATCTTATTTCAATAATCACCTTTAATTTTGACTATTTTAATTACACAATTGACATTACTAACGTCTTAAAAGCTGTAACATCTTTTTTTATCCAAACATTTCATTCTTAAAATAAGATGTAACATTTTATAACCTCTAAAAATATTTTATAAGATTTAGGAGCTTATAAGATATTTTTATTTTGAATAAGCTAATTAGCCAAACACTCATCTATGATCTAACTTGTCACTTGTGTAAGAGTCATGCCCGCATAATGGAGGGTTTTTATTAAAGTCAAAAGTTTGATTCCCTATCATATCTTTACTTTTTCTGTATTCTTTTTCCTAACAATCTTCAAGGTATATGTTCTCTATCACAAATACATTTTTCTACCTTGATATTAGGATTAGGTTGAACTATGAAAAGTCGACTAGAAAGTTCAGAAGTACAATTTCTTTTTCTTTTTAATTTTAAATTTTAATTTTTGTGTGTGACAGAAGTGGTTTAATTTAATTGCCACATTTCTACAATTACAAGTTCAAACTTCAATCATTGTATTTTACAATTCAATAAAGTTGGCAAATTGTATTTACAAATAAAAAGAAGCTCGATAATAGTGTTTACCATCACAAAATAGTACACTAGATGTTGATCTATATAACCGACGTATAAGAAATGAGGATAATTGACAATTAGTTTGGATCTTGAATTTTTGTTTTTGTGGCCAATATAATGAAATAAACTAAATTAAATCCACTTACATAAATTTATGTTGATATATAGATAAATAATTATATTTCATGTCAAGAACTAATTTTGCTTTTTTCACATTTTATGCTTTCGGCATCTATTTAATTAATTTATCACACATAGTACGTTTTTTTCAAAAAATGAGGTGACTCCCTTTTGAATGGTGTCAAGGTATGTATCCCTCTTGGGTTGGAAAGCTTGTATTCTATCAATAATATTACAGGTTTATTTCAAATAAAAATCAAAATTGGTCATGTATGTTGAAATATTAGTACTGTAACTTTTGAAGTTGCGATTTTAATTTTGTGATAATTTTGCCCCTAGCAAAAATAATAATTTTAAATATGTACTTTTCAGAATTTTTTAATATTAGTCTTATACTTTTTCATTATGATAATTTTCAGTCATATTAGTCAAATAACTAATTTTGCCAAATTTGTAAGTGTTTTTGTATTTCCACAATTATAAGATAATAATGTAGAACTCATATCTTGGACTTTGATCCGGATTCATAAATCTAAAATTCTTATTTCACTAAATAATCTATAGTATAAATGACAAAATATAATCAATTCAAAACTAGGCTTTGATTCCATTTTATACTTGATTTTATGTATATGGAATGTTTTGCCTACCAAGAACATTTTGGGAATAATTAAAATATTGAAATAGTAATCAGGATTCAGAACCATATTTGCACCAACTAAAACTTATAGTACCAAATTTGGGGGGAAAAAAAAACCATACAAGACTAAAATCGCAATTCGGATTTTTTTTTTTTTTTTTGCACCTCCTACTTAGGTATAATTTTGAATTTTTCCAGGGGAAAAAAATGAGGTGACACGCGTCAAAAAAATGAAAATGCCTCTTAAATACAATACCACCCTCATAAATTCTCTTCTTGCAAGGGCAAGAAAGTCATTTCACCCTCACAACCTGCAACCGGTGGCCGACCGACTATAGACAGAATATCCCGAGTAAGACATTAATATAGTATTTTTAACGGATAAGTGGATAACGCCGTTATAAGATCCACGTAATCTAGCACAACCGCACATGATATTTGTACTTATTGACACAAAATCCAATCTCAAATTAAATAAATAGTAGTATTGACATTACCAAAATCTACTTTTATACAATATAATATGGACCTTGATTATAGTAATCTCGAGCTCGATTTACTTTAAAATGACGATTATCATAATCACTTAAGCCTTGTTTGGCTTCAATTGTTTTCTTCAAATTATTCATTCTAAGAAAAAAATCAATGTTTTACTTTTATTTTTATCTCGAATCTCGACTAATTGTTATTAATACTAGTTTGAGTCAACTCTATTCATGTTAATAATCACCGGATCCACTTCTCAAATATCAGCTAAAATTAAAGTTCTCAAGATTTTATTTTCTTCTAAAAAAATTTGCAAGGATGTAAGAGCATTACTTACTTTAGAATGGATTTAATTTATTTTTTAATTAGTAGAATATTATATCAAAATTAATGTTTGCCTTATTTTGACAAAGTATGAATTCTAGATATGAATATGACATCTATAGATATAGAAATGGACATATTAACATTTAATCTAACTTAGACTAAAAGTTTCGTAATGAAAATAAGTTGGGATGAAAATGGGCAACCAAAAATTAGAAAGAATATCTTTGAATATGAAAACAAACGCCATTCTCTCCATCTCCCAAACAGTCCATTTTCCCACTCCGTTAACTTTGACGGTTGCCGTCAAATCACGGCCAAAAATAGACGGAACAGACCCGTAGTACGGGGGGTAGGTGAGGACCAAAGAAAGCGAAACAGATAGATAAATTTTGTTTGGATTTTGAAGAATTAAGAGACAGTCACACCACTATAAAAAGAGGGTCTCTCCTCTTTTATTCCTTGGGTACATTTTGCTTTGCTTCTCAAAACTTCCATTCTTTCCCAAAAAATTCCTTGGATTTTTTTCTTCCCCAAAGAGATAGTGTTATTTGTATGGCAGCTAATTTGCAGAGCCGTGGACTGGGGAGCTTGGGGAAGCGATTAGCCGGTCAGATCCGTTCTCGTGATTCCGTCGCTATTCCTCCACTCTCTCTCAGGTGTGTACTGTGTGTATTTCTGTGCGTATAGTGTGTGTATGTGGTCAACTATGAACTAGGTCTACCACTGAAAAAGAGGTTTTTTTTATTCCTCGATTTTGTAATGTTATTTTTCTTTCCCAAAATATATCAGTGAATTAATTTCAAAGTTATTAGTAATTTGTTGCAGCTAATTTGCAATTAGCGATTAATTATGTGAATGATATGTTTTGCTTCTTGTTTTGATGATCGAAGCTGTATTTAACCATTTTATTACTGTGAAAATTTCTGTGGTAGTTATTGGGATTAAAGCTACTGTTATCGTTTTCTGGGATTTTTTTAGTCGATTGAATGTTATTTTCTGGAATTATATATCAGTGAATTAATTTCAAAAATTACCATAATTTGTTGCAGAGCGTTTAATTAGCGATTAATTATGTGAATGATATATTTTGCTTCTTTTTTGATGATCGAAGTTGTATTTAACCATTTTTACTCATAAAATATGGGCAGTTTTGGGATTAAAGCTGTATGTATTATTTTCACATTTTGTTTTTGATCACTTCTGCCAAATGCACACCCAAAAATTTACCATCCTTGTTAGAGGTTTTCCTTTATTGTGGAGTCTTTTCAGAGTAATCTAAGAGTAATATAGTAATAATTCTGGGTAATTGTAATGGCACTCGACTTCCCAAATTATGATATTTAGAAATTTAAACTAAAATGCCCTATTAAAAAGTGTGTTTAGATTTTTAGTTAATTGAAAAACATAAAAATGATTTTTCATTTTTTGAATGGGGTAATAATAATTAAAAATAAAGCGCAATTTTTCGATTGATAATTGCAAGTTTTTAATGAGATTTTAAAACATAGTTTTAATTCAATTGGTTTTTTTTTTTTTTGGTTATAATAAAACCAATAAAAACTGGAGTAACAAAATAGGTAATCTGAATATCTGATATTTCTTGGTGTGGACATGTCACCTAATAAATATCCTACCTTTTAGGTTAGTTGGGATGAGGACAGCTGAATAGCTGATAGTTCTGTAATATTTTTATTACCCTCTAGCATAATTGAGCTCATCTCACTTTCCAAGTAACTTTTCACTATTATTTTGTTAAATTCACTTTTAATGAATGATGATTCTTGGAATGTGATTGATATTTAAGGGTCCCTTAAGTCTTTGAGCTTATGTTAAATCAGTAAACGCCAATTTTAGAGTGGTTTGCTTTGGGTAAAAAAAGGTAACGCTAAAAATCAACTGGATAAATTATGTCATGAGCTATGATATTTAATTAAGATATGAAAAAAATGTTATTTAGGTGCATATTGGAATCCACATCGAGCAACTTGAAAAGCCTGTAGCACTTAGGGTATAGGGGCTGAGTCATTTTACCTATTTAAATAAGGTTATGGTTGACAATTGAGGTCCACTTTGTTCACAAATGGTGGGATGCACATCAATTTAATAGATATTGGATTGTTGAAGCCTGCAGGAAATATTATCCCATTACTTTTGTGGCTACATTGCCACAATCTTCTTCTGAGATAATTTTAATATCTTTTGAGTCCCAACCAACTATGATGAGAAAACTTTTGCACAAATCATTAATTTGACTGTATTTTCCATGTGTAGAATTCTACCAATCTTTAGTAGATTAGTTTTTTCTTATTGACTCTTGTCACACCGAGCATGACATTTTGGCCTCTGTCTGAAATGTCCTGTAATGTATGCTCTAAAGTTTTAAAATGTGCAACATTACACATCTCTATAGTATTCTTTTTTTTTCTCCATCTGTTCAATTCAGTAATATTATCCGTGAAGGTATTGAAACATGATAGATAAGTCAAGATTGTTAATCGTTTGTTATTTCTATTATTTATAGAGCCTTGCAGGTTTTTAATCGTATTTTCCATGCAAGTGGAAAGACCTACGATGATGATGGTTTTTGGAATTTCATCTCATTTCTCCTTCGTTTGAAGGTTGCGTCAGGAATGGCATCCGGCGTAAAACTTTGCCACTTTGTTTTTTGTGTGAATTCGTAGTGTTAACTAAGTTTAGACAATTAATTGACACTATAAACTTCACACCACCGACCCCACATAGTGGGATAAGGTGCAGTTGATGATGATGATATGTAATGTATTGGATCCAAATATGCAGGAGTGTGCACAACTCTGTTTATGACAAGAACCCGGAGGATAGTGTCAACGCGACTGTGGTCCCAGACCATGTAATACCTCCACAACAAGATGAATACTGGGCTCCACACCCTAAGACCGGGGTGTTCGGCCCTGCAGCGGATGATAACCCGGGTTCGGGCGGGGGCTCTAGTGTGCATGCTGGTGGTAGTGAAGATTCAGTGTTGGAACAGAAGGCTTTCTTCCGTCCTCAAGAGGACTTGGACAAGCCACCTGTTCAACCTTAAAGAAGCAGAACTACATTCTGCCCCCCTACCTTATAATAAATAAGTTGGAGCGTGTTAAGAAGGTTTATTATCCTTAAGTAGTGTATCTAGTTATAAAGACAGTATATGAAAGTGATGTATGGTATTACTATGTTCTGCACATAGCCACATATGCTATATGAACTTTTGTAACTGGGGGTGGGGGGAGATGTTTTGCTTCGTTATGCGATGCCTTTTTTATGTGATACATGTAACATGCTTATGTTTTAGATGGTATGTGATCAATCAATAGTGCTTTTTGTTATGAAAGGACTTTGCTATTTTTATTTTTTTTTGGTTACCCATGAGGTTTAGTTTAATTATGAAAACTCTAAAAAAAATCATTGAATAAATAATGAGAGGTTTTAACTTGGAATAAAAAGATGTATGGAAGCAAGACTAATGATATTATTATTTCCATTGAAATTGAATCGGTTCTTTTCTTAAAAATGAATCCGGATCAATAATGAGTTATTATTATTATTATTATTTTTTTGGATCAATAAATAATGAGAGGTTTTAACTTGGAATAATTTCCACATCATCCATTTGAGGAACATTTTTGTTTCTAGATGGGAATACAGAAAACCTGTACATCCTGACAACCTTTTTGAAGACATCAGACTATTACGGCACACTGCCTGTATTCATATTTAATTGATAACTCCAAATAATAGTGGATATATCTTTCAAGTCTAGATTGGCCACATTAGAATAGGATAAGGTAGAGTGATGTGGACGGTGGACCTTTTATGACAACTAATTTTTTATATTAAATAAAAAATATAAGTTAATTGCTTCAAGTCCAACTCGTGTGACAAATCGGAATCTATTTATTGCTTTGAACGAACCACTTTAATTAAAGTGACTTATGGATGATTTCTCAGTAGAATTGCTCTTATCTCATTTATACAGCAGAGACGTATTCGTCTCTCTCTCTGATCCTAATAGCAGAATGAAAAGTGCAATATTCTATTTTAGTATTTGAATTTACAATTAGTGTATAAAATAACAGTGACATTATCTTCACAATAAATCAGTTAGAAGTCGGGGTAGAAGGAATCCGAATATCTTACTTGCGTATCACAATCTTAAGACGACTATCAATGCTTTCGTTCAAGAATTAACAGAGCAGATTTCAGCATTTCGCGGGCTTTTCTATCTGGTGAACATCCAGAAGCCTCCATTTCACTGTATATCTTAGGGACCTGTTAACAAACAAACAAACCAGCTTAGTAGATGCTAATCAACCTGCTAACTTTTGGGGTTAATTGCAAAAAGTACCCCTGAGGTTTGGGGTAACTACAAAAAATCCAAGTTTCAGAATTATAAAATGGATAATTACAAAAAACCACTTGAGGATTGGACTAATTACAAAAAAAAAACCTTCACCCTAAGGTTTGATTAACGCAAAATCAAATCTCAAGGCTTTTTTGTAATTTTCAAAAATCTCCGTTAAACCTTAGTTGACCTAACGGACCTAACGGGATTTGCTGACATGATTCGAACTAATAATACGTCAATACACAAACATAAGAACATGCACCTTCTACGATGTGGCATGTATAATGATATCACTGTCAAGGCAGATCGTGTACCTGATCAAATTTCTTGGACCAAAGGAACGCCTTCATAAGTGTACTGTAGGTCACTACGTCTGGACTAATACCCTTTCACACACAATAACACAATTTTCAGGGAAAGACTGATTATACAACATATTCATAAACTTTTGTATCATTCGAACTTACGCTCTCACGTATGTGGTGATAGACTGCCAGTGCTTCCATATGCCGTCCAGCAGTAGCAAAAGCATTAATCAACATATTCAGCATTATCAGGTTCGTTTCGATTCCTTCTGCTTCCATGAGCTGCAGCACCCTAACAGTTTGTTCACATAATCCCTGATTTTGAGGGGGGGAAAATGTAAATCAGACAAGGTAACATCATCACAACTTGTGTATTGTAAATTTGTAATCGTAAATAAAATTTAATACTTCTGATTTAATGAAGAGCTAATAGAACTATTAAATAAAGGGACACTTACATAAAAAAAAAAAAAAAAAAAAAACTGAGGTTTGGCTAATTACAAAAAAACCCAGAGATGTTTCAAAATTACAAAAAACCCATCAGGTTTGATTTTGTTTAAAATTCAAGGGGGTAACTGTATATTTGTACAAACAACAAGGGAGTTTTTGAATTGTTTTTTCCTTATGAAGGGGGAAATGTAAAACGGATCAAACTGTGCAACTCAAAATTTGCTAGACTAAGAGTTAGATTATCTGGATCTATGACTTAGGTTCTTAACTTGCTTTTCCAAAATTACCAACTGATCTTACACAATTTTTGGTCTCCCTCTTCTTCTTCACCTGAACCTATACAATCACTTTGTCATATTTGAGAAACTCGGGCATCCATCAGACTCATTCCGACATATTCTGAACTAAATTTCTTCATTCTGGTTGAGATGATCCTTACTACATCAAGATAATTTGACATTCCATGATATTTTTTAATTTTATATAAATGATCCTAGTGAAAAATCCCATACAACTAAATCACAGATAGCTGCACAAACACCATAGGTTTATGCAAGATTCAACTGCTAATAATAAAAGAGGAAAAAGACCTGCTGAGCATAAGCATTTGCCAGAACACAGAAAATGTTAGGTGATAGCTGAACGCCTTCCAATTTCAGAGCCTGTATACAGTCGTCAGCATTTTGGAATTTCCCGTACTGCCCATAAATATCAACTAAAACACCAAAAATAGCACCACTCCTTTGCTGTCCTTTTCGTTTCATATTCTCGAAAATTTTCTTTATGCCGTCCCATTTCCCCTGTTCCCCTAAGGTGGAAATGATAGTCATAAAAATCTTCGGATCTGGATAAGTTCCTTGTTCTTGCATCCTATCAAACAAATCGAGAGCACCACTACAATCCCCAAATTTACAATGCCACCGGATCAAAGAGTTCCATGTTTCAACATCCGGCTTTACACAATCTTCTTGCATTTTCTCAAACACTTCCAAAGCTTCTCCTAATTCCCCATGTTTCCCAAAAGTATCGATGATGCTACTATATATGCTCCTGTCCAATGACATCCCCATCGCTCGTACCTCTCCCAAAACCCCCATCGCTTTCTTCCACATCCCGTTATCCCTGTAAATTTCGATAATCTTACTATACACATAAGAATTTGGAGAATAGCCCTTTCTCTTCATCTCGGCAATCACAAGCCACGTATCGTTCAACCGCCCCGCACTCACATAGTAATCAATTAGAATCTCGAATGTCTTACGATTCCTCTCCAAACCCAACTCATCAATAGCCACCAACACTTTATCACACATCTCTAACAGACCTTTCTTCAAACAGCTTTTGAGCAGAGCATTGAATAACCTAATTTTCGGCCTGCACCCCGAGATCAGCATTTCTTGGAATAATGCATCTGCTTCTAACGTCCTTCCAACATTTCCAAGACCAGTTATTAAACAAGAATAAGATGTCGAATTGGGCCGACAGCCCAACGCCTCCATTTGCGATAGCAAAGCCATGGCGTCGTCGATTTCTCCTTCTTCGCACAGTTCGCATAACATTTCATTGTACATATCACACGAAAGCTCCTTCCCATTAAAACTTGCGTGCTCCGAAATCGTAGTTAATGGAGAATTAACCGATTCTGAATCAGAATGTTTTGCTAATTTGCATCTACGCGTTTGTGAGGAAATTAGAGCAATGGGTTTTGAACATTTGTCATGGAAGTTGAGAGAAAACTGAAAGAGTGATGAAAATTCGTGGAGAATCGCGAGCGAGGGTGGTCTAAATAGCAGCATATGCTGCATCTCCATGCTTTACCGCGGAAGAATTTCTTGGCTTTTCGCGCGCCAATGGAAAAGAACTGTAAATTGAAATTTTGGGCGTGTAATTTTGCACTTTGCCCCTAATGCTTTGGGTTTTATGTTGATTTGCTCTACAAGATTTGAAAAATATTTATATCGCCCATTGGCACTTTTCGGAATTTAAAATAAAAATAAAATTTATCTACAAAAAGTAAAATAAATTGAGGATATAGTTCTAGAAATATCTAAATCGTCCGTGGGTGTTGATTTGCTTACTAAAATTCTTCCAAAATATCTATATCATTTTTCTTAAATAAATTCTTTTATTAATCAAATAACTAACAATATATAGTCATAATTTCATTTACATTCACAATTTAACAATTGAATAATGTTTTACATATAACTAGGGATGTCAATTTGAAACGCGACACGAAATGACTGAGTTTGAACTAACATTTCTAGCTCGTTGTGCTTATGGGGTCATGTTCGCGTTAGTGTTTTTTAGGGCGTGCTCTAATGAGGCCGACACGATAATGATATGACCCGCACGATTTGTCACCCATACTCAATTCTCCGATATCACTTATTCCATTTGTATGAGTTATCTTATACTCCAACAATTGTATGAATAATATGTGTACATTTATAACTCCCTAGACGTGCAGGACTGCATATGAACCAAATCGCTCGTGATCTATTCGGAGTTCGACTCGACAAAAAAATGTTCAAGCTCGTTTAATGAGGTTCGTTAAAATAAATGAACCAAACTCAAGCTTAGAGATATTCGACTCGTTAGCTCGTGAGCAAACTCGTTAATAAGCTCGTATAACTTAAAAAAAATATTTGACTTTAATTTAAATGATACATTTACTTATGATAAATATAAAAAATATTTAAATAAACTCGTTTATTTGAATGAATCATGTGTTTTAGTATATGTATTATGCGTTTATAAAATATATAATTTTATATTTGTAATAAATTGAATAATAATTTAATTTATAATTAATATTTACTAAGTCCGTTAGGCATTAAGCTCCTGAACCATCAATATATTCGATAAATTAAGCTCGAGTTCGACTCAATAATAAATAAGTCAAACTCAAACTTTCAAAAGCCCAGCTCGATTCGGTTCGATTGCAGTCATTGACATGCTATTTTTAATTTTACTTTAAATGATGAAAAAATAAAACAAACAAACTCATTTTTTATTCAATCTCAATAAATCAAATGGCGATCTAATAGGATAAAGCCCAAGCACGGCCCAAGCCGAAGCGTCTCCAAAATATCCGTATCCCTCAAACTTCTCTAATTTCGAAATTGACCCAACAAAGAGGATCGTAATACAGCATACTCATTGCATATTTTGTGTTTATATATTTCTTCATTGCCAAACTACACATGTAATCTAGAAATCCCATGTCATACATGGCATACACTGGAGTTCTGGGATTTGCCACACCACCATTAAACTCGAGCAGAAAATCAAAGGCACACAAAAAGGATACCTCTTTTTCTTGCTGTTCAACTTCTACATCCACTAATGAGCAAGAAACTGCTAAAAAATTTACCTACTCTAGAGCTTCACCATCAGTGAGGTGGCCACACTTGAAATTCAGTGAAACCCAGTATAGTTCACAAAAGAAAATGATGTATTCCGAAGTTAAAAATGAAATTGAAGTGGACAGCGAAGAGGGGTTAGTGACTGAGGATGTAATTGATGAAGAAGTCGAGGTGTTTGATAAAAGGTTTAGCAGAAATAAAGTGAAGAAAATGAACAAGTTGGCATTGAAGAGGGCGAAGGATTGGCGAAAGAGGGTTCAGTTTCTGACGGACAGGATTCTTGAGTTGAAATCTGAGGAGTTTGTGGCTGATGTTTTGGATGAGAAGATGGTGCAAATGACACCAACTGATTTCTGCTTTGTGGTGAAATGGGTTGGTCAGTCTAGTTGGCAAAGGGCGTTAGAGGTTTATGAGTGGTTGAATCTTCGGCATTGGTATGCTCCAAATGCAAGAATGCTGGCTACGATACTGGCCGTGCTTGGAAAAGCCAATCAAGAAGCTATGGCTGTGGAGATTTTCACTCGGGCTGAGCCGGCTGTTGGTAATACTGTCCAAGTGTATAATGCAATGATGGGCGTGTACGCTAGGAATGGCCGGTTTTCCAAGGTCCAGGAGTTGCTTGATTTGATGCGTCAACGTGGGTGTGAGCCAGACCTAGTTAGTTTTAATACTTTGATAAATGCACGATTAAAATCTGGTCCCATGACTCCGAATTTGGGAATCGAACTGCTTGGTGAAGTGAGGAGATCGGGGATTCGTCCTGACATTATTACTTATAACACTCTTATTAGTGGTTGTTCGCGTGAATCCAATTTAAATGAGGCCGTGAAAGTTTTTCATGACATGGAGGCACACAAATGTCAACCGGATTTGTGGACTTATAATGCCATGATTTCGGTGTGTGGAAGATGTGGACTGGCCGGTGAGGCAGAGCGTCTCTTTAACGAGTTGGGATCAAAGGGTTTCTTGCCAGATGCGGTTACGTACAATTCTCTACTTTATGCATTTGCAAGGGAAGGGAATGTGGAAAAAGTGAGAGAAATCTGTGAAGAAATGGTGGAGAAAGGGTTTACGAAGGACGAGATGACCTATAATACCATTATCTACATGCATGGGAAGCAAGGTAAGCACGATCTTGCCTTGCAAATATACAGGGACATGAAATCCTATGGTCGACATCCGGATGCAGTGACATATACTGTTCTTATCGACTCACTAGGGAAAGCAAATAAAATGACAGAAGCTGCAAATGTGATGTCAGAGATGCTAAATTCTGGTACAAGACCAACTTTGCGTACGTACAGTGCTTTGATATGTGGCTATGCAAAAGCCGGACAACGGGCAGAGGCAGAAGAGATATTTGATTGCATGCTGCGGTCTGGAATTAAGCCGGACAATCTTGCGTATTCAGTCATGTTGGATGTGCATTTAAGATCTAACAACACAAAGAAGGCAATGTTGTTGTATCAGAAAATGGTTAATGATGGTTTTGTCCCAGATCTTGCCCTATATGAAGCACTGCTCCGGGTGCTTGGTGGAGAAAACAATGAGAAGTGTATCCAGAAAGTGGTGGAGGATCTCGAAGAACTGCATCGCTTGAGTCCTGAGATAATTACTTCTGTACTTACAAAAGGTGGTTGCTATGATTTCGCAGCATCAAAATTGAGACTTGTGGTTATGCAGGGTTCTAGGTTTAACCCGGACAACTTACTATCGATTTTGGCTTCTTACAGTTTATCTGGACGGCATAGTGAAGCAATAGAACTGTTAAACTTTATACAGGAGCATGCATCTGGATCCCAGCAGTTCATAGCTGAGGCTTTAGTTGTTATTCATTGCAAAGCTCGCCAGTTAGATGCTGCTTTAGATGAATACTACAGAAATTATAACCTACATACTTTTTGTGGGAGCTCTGCCATGTACAATTCCCTGATCAAGGCCTGTGATGAGAATGAATGCTTTGCTGAAGCTTCTCAAATATTTTCGGATATGAAATTCCATGGGATCGAACCTTCCGCAGATATATATCAGACAATGGCTCTTATATATTGCAAAATGGATCTTCCTGAGACAGCCCATTATTTGTTCGAGCAGGCAGAAGGAAAAAGCCTTCCTCTTCATCACTTGTCAATTTGTTCTTGCCTAGTCGAAGCTTATGGAAGAGTGAATCAACTGGTAAAAGCAGAGAGCATTGTTGGAAGCCTACGGCAGAGGTTCAAAATAGTGGACCGTAAAATTTGGAACTCGTTGATTCAAGCTTATGCTGCAAGTGGTTGTTATGAGAAAGCAAGAGCTGCGTTTAATACAATGATGAGAGACGGGCCTTCCCCAACTGTTGATACCATGAACTGTCTATTACAAGCACTGATTGTTGATGGAAGATTAAATGAGCTCTATGTTGTGATTCAGGATCTACAGGATATGGGTTTCAAAATTAGTAAGAGTTCTATTATTTTGATGCTAGAAGCATTTGCCCAATCTGGCAACGTATTTGAAGTGAAGAAAATATACCATGGAATGAAAGCTGCGGGGTATCTTCCTACGATGCATCTCTACAGGGTTATGATTGGGTTGCTGTCAAGGGCAAAACAGGTAAGGGATGTCGAGGCCATGGTTTCTGAGATGGAGGAAGCTGGATTCACTCCTGACCTTTCTATATATAATTTATTGCTTAAGTTGTATACAAAAATAGAGGATTACAAGAAGACAGTTCAAGTTTACCAGCAAATTCAAGAATCTGGATTTGAACCCGATGAAGAAACTTATAATACTTTAATCCTAATGTATTGTAGAGATTGTAGGCCTGAAGAAGCTGCCTCGTTGATGCGTGAAATGAGAAAGCTTGGTCTAAACCCTCACGTGGACACCTACAAAAGCCTGATAGCAGCATTTTGTAAAAAGCTGATGCTTGAAGAAGCTGAAGAACTTTTTGATGGGCTAAAGTCAGAAGGACACAAGCTAGACCGATCGTTTTATCATTTGATGATGAAAATGTATAGAAGGTCTGGAAACCATAGTAAAGCAGAAACACTGCTTGTGACTATGAAAGAATCGGGAGTTGAACCCACTATTGCTACAATGCACCTGCTTATGACTTCTTATGGGAGCTCAGGCCATCCAGTGGAAGCCGAAAAAGTGCTTAATAATTTAAAGTCTATGGCTTCAAATCTTAGCACATTACCATACAGTTCAGTGATTGATGCATATCTGAAGAATGGTGATCTTGATGTTGGCATTCAGAAGCTCGTGGAGATGAAAAACGAAGGCTTAGATCCCGACCACAGGATATGGACTTGTTTTGTTAGGGCTGCAAGTCTATGCCACAGCATGGGTGAAGCCACAAAGCTATTAAATGCAATTGCAGATGCTGGTTTCCATATTCCGATAAGGCAATAATGTTTTTTCATTTTTTGATCTTTTAATTTTGTGGGTGGAGGGTGGAGTTTTATATATTACTTGTTCTCAAACCAAAATATTGTCTCTTTGACAGGCTCTTGACTGAAAATTCTCTGTCGTTGCTGTCAGAGATAGACTGCTATCTCAAGGAACTAGAGCCTATCGAAGATAATGCAGCATTTAACTTTGTTAACGCGTTGGCGGATATGCTGTGGGCTTTTGAACGCCGGGCAACTGCCACATGGATTTTCCAACTTGCAGTTAAGAGGAACATTTATCATAATAATGTGTACAGGTAACTACTAAATTAACAAGACAATCTAATGAAATTACTTGAAGAAACCGCTGTTTGTTATGTTCATTTGCTGATGATGTATGATATATACTTGACGTGCCATGGTAGCTTCTATGCTTAGATTTTTGCAGTTTGATTCAATCAAATTTATTTTCGTTGCAGGGTGGCTGACAAGGATTGGGGGGCTGACTTTAGAAAGTTATCTGCTGGTGCTGCTCTTGTTGGACTAACCTTATGGCTTGACCACATGCAGGTATGACTTCTGTTTTTAGTGCTCTGTTAATATTTCTTAAGATTTAAAAAGTGTGCTGAACATAGAGAACTTTAATTGAGATCCCTCCTCTAGTTGCCTCATTTTTGGAAGAGATATTGAATCAGTCAAGAAATTGAGTTCCTCAAACCCTGAAAGAAGAAAATCGATCGAGAAATTGCCCATATATTATGTCAAGCAGTTATTTTCTTACGTTATATTTCAACGATAATAGGTTGTATTTTTTGCCTCTTCGAGATTTAGAGTTTTCAATTTTGATGTCTTAAAACCATACCCCTTATGCTTAGAACTATATTTTTCAGTTGATAGTTCACATATGCTCGTCCAATGCCATCAACCACATTACTCAGTTAACAGTTGACACGTGCTCTTGCTTCATACATTCTTCGCGAACGTTATTATTTGAAGGGATAATTGCAAAAACCGCCCCTGAGGTTCGGGTAATTACAAAAAAACCAAAGAAGTTTCAAAATGGCAAAAAATTACCTCTGAGGTTTGATTTTGTCTTAATTTTAAGTTGTTAACAGTAATATTTCTATAAATGTAAGGGGGCTTTTGAAAACTTTTTCTGAAGGGTAAAATGTTAGACGGAATGAAACCTGTAATTTTGAAACTTCTCTGGGTATTTTTGTAACTACCCAAACCCTTAGGGGTAGTTTTTGTAATTATCCTTATTTGAACTACAAAATCATTGGGCCTGTTTGTTTATGTTTCCATGGTCCATTTCTAGTTTCTGGAGTTGGAAATAGAATTTTGAGAATTTATTGGTTTTCGTGTGGAAATTGGGATTGTGTTTGGATGAATGAATTGAAATGTGTATGGTTGGAAATGAGATTGTGTTTGGTTTGAGTAGTTTTGAAATATTATTTTATGTATATAATTATTGAAAAGTTGGTAGTGGTGGGGTCCACTTCAATATTTTAATTTGAATATATAATATTATATTTGTAAGATTATAGTTGGTGGGTCCCATTAGATAATTATAATTTTAAAATAGTAATATTTTAAGTAGATAAAGTTGATAATGGTGGGTCCCACATATATAATTGGGTTAAAATATGAAAATAGTGATTGATAAGTAATGATGAGTGATGTAGGGTAGTGTATAGGTTTGAGAATAGAAATTATAGGTTTGAGATGTTGTTTTATGTGAAAAATAGAAAATGAAAATGATGATTTCCATTGGAAATTTTATGAACAAACATGATTCCACTTTTATGTATAGTTGGAAACTGGAAAGAGGCCATTAGAAACATAAACAAACAAGGCCAATGCAATTTGAACTGTGCTTCCTACAGGACGCATCATTGGAAGGTTTTCCCGAGTCCCCAAAGTCCGTAGTCCTGATCACCGGTACCGCAGAATACAACAAGGTTTCTCTAAACAGCACACTAAAGGCATACCTTTGGGAAATGGGGTCTCCATTTTTACCTTGCAAAACCCGGAATGGGGTACTCATTGCAAAAGCTCATTCCTTGAGGTTGTGGTTGAAAGATTCTCCGTTTTGCATGGACCTCGAGTTAAAAGATAGCCCTATCCTCCCTGAGACTAATTCAATGCAACTTATTGAAGGATGCTATATTAGACGTGGGCTCGTTCCTGCTTTCAATGACATACGAGAGAGGCTTGGGCAAGTGACACCGAGGAAGTTTTCAAGACTCGCGTTACTGTCGGATGAGAAAAGAGACAGAGTTATTCAGGCTGACATCGAAGGTAAACGAGAGAAGTTGGCCAAGTTGGAGAAAGTTGGGGTTATGAGAAAGAAGAACATTAGCAGGTTCAGTAAGCAAAAGTTCACTAGGAAAGCTGTTGTTTCAGAAGCAGAAACCGGAGTCGTGTCTTGAACTAGCACTTTTTTTTAGGGATATTACAATAACTACCTCTCGATGTTTGAGCTATACAAAAACCCCAGAGGTATTTGAAAATTACGAAAATCCCCTTGCGGTTTGAGTATGTGTTATACTTTATCCTCTTCATATGCAAAAACCGTTCAAAACACCGCATTACATTTGTAAAAATATTACAGCTAATACACTTAAGGTAGAATCAAACCTCAGGGTGTTTCTTTGTAATTTTGACACTTCTGTGGTTTTTTGGTAATTACCCAACCTCAGGGTAATTTTTGTAATTATCCTTTTTTGGAAAAAAGGTAAGGGGAAATGTCCTTGGTTTGACATTCCTTGGTAGAATTAAAGCAAAAACTGTGCTAAATCAGTATGTACTTTGAAAGTGAAGCCTTTTACTTGTACAGTTTATACAACACTCTTGGGAAAATATGCCAATTTTTTTTTAATTTGTTGAAATTAATCTTTTTCGACGTGTATTTCTCGTATTTATGAGTTGAAGTCATTGACCTTTAATGCATAGTTTATACAAAATCTCATAGTTTATGTATTTCTCGTATTTAGGCATGATATGATAAGTTGGGTCTTGCATGTCTTTTTTTGAGAGGACTTGGCCCAAATAATATTTTTTATGAACCAGTAAATAATTAAAATGAAATAAATAAAGCATTAAATATTTGTAAAAGGGATGAAATAATTAACAATTTTCTTATTGGTCTCTTACTTTATTTCCAACTTAAGCAAATAATTTCAAGCTCAATATAATTTTGATAATTTTATACGCAACACTTTTTTAATTGTGATGACATTGGTGGAGATTAGACAAATATAGTTCATATTGGATTGTAACTGTGAGAGACTCATGTTTATTTATTAGATTTGAGTATTTATGAAAATAGTTGAAACATTGTTTTATTTAAAAAAACATATATTCAGTACATTTATATCCACAATAATTTAAAAAATTATATTCAATATGTGTATATTTATAATAATATAAAAATATATAACTATATATTTATGCAGTATTCATATTCTTAATTGGGCCATGACAAAAGCCCAGCCAAAACACGAAAATCAGTAAAAAAACTTAGGTTTATATAAAATAAAATTTGTCCAGTTAAGCCCAACTTTCTTAATTGGGCCATGACAAAACAGCCGAAACACAAAAATCAGTGAAAAACCTAGGTATATATAATGCAAACCCTCATTTTTCTCAGTCAAATAACAAATAAGCAGCAGAGCCAACTGCTCCATCACTCGTACTGCCCGCCGCTGCCGTAAGTCTAAACCCTAATCGTTTCATTGGTCGTCTTATGTACCTAATCGTTTAATATGTTGCATGAAATGGGAGCGTAGTTGATAGAATTTCATACTTAGATGTTGTGGGATATTGAATGAGCTTTAAGTTAGCGCAATTTAGATGGTTGAATCTGCTTCTTTTTTGTTGCTGATGGAATGTGTGGCTAGTTTTTGTGATGTGTTTTCAATGTATTTAGCTGGTTGGTATTATGTTTCTCTGCGAGGTTGTGCATTTTTTTGTTTTTTCAGAACTTTCGAGCTCTATATCGATTTTTTTCTGTTGCTGTTTTTTGCACCATTATGGGTGTTGTCATTGTAGCTACCAAGGTAATATGATATCAGCGAATTTATAAACGATTTATCTTTAATCCAATGAGTAGTATGGGCCTTTTTACTCTTGTTTGATTAATTGTTAGGTTGTTAAAGTGATACACACAGGCACGTTATGTGTGGATGCAATTTAATGTGTTTCTAGTTCAGCTTTTTGGTAAAAATCTTCATGCTGGTAATTTAGCTATATACAATTCATGTTTTTGACTGCGACAATCAACAGTGAAATATTGAATTTGCAAACACAGGTTGTACACTTGTACTGGGCTATAGGGTTCATCTTATATGTGTATATGTATCTAAATTGTTCTCTTCATTTGTTTCATTTTCCTGTTTTAGATTTTGAATTTTCAATTTTTTCTATTCCCACAAGTGATACAAATACTGTATCAATGCCGTCCGGTTGAGTTGTTTAATGACTACTTGTTTTTAGTTTATCTATCAACTGCATGTGCTAGTACAGTTGATCTTATGCTTTGAGTATTCTAGGTAAACAATGGTTAAGCACAACAACGTTGTGCCCAGTTCGCACTTCAGGAAGCACTGGCAGAACTATGTCAAAACTTGGTTCAACCAGCCTGCCCGCAAGACCAGGAGAAGAGTTGGTAATAATTTATCCTGATATTGTCTTTCCCCTGTTTTATTTAAATAATTGAGAGCAAAAATTTCCAATGCTCTTAGCAATTTTGGTCTAATATTTGGAGAATGGTTTGTTGACTTTTGTCTGATGCTTCTCCTTTTCAGCAAGACAGAAGAAAGCTGTAAAGATTTTCCCCAGGCCCACAGCTGGACCCCTTCGTCCTATTGTCCATGGGCAGACATTGAAGTATAACATGAAGGTCAGAGCTGGTAGGGGATTTTCTCTGGAGGAGTTAAAGGTGAGCTACATTGTAACTTTGTACGAAATTGTAATCACTGATTAAATGTCTGTTATTTTCAAACATATTTGTCCTCCCAGTTTAACTTTGATTATTTGCTAGAGGAGTTCAAGCATAGAAAAATTTGTTTGTTTTGCAACATTTGTTTTTGACGCTTGCTCTACTATGTTTTTCCTTTTGTTAAATGTTCTTTTCATAATGCTCCAGTTTATTCCATTCATTCAATCATCAACAATCTGGGTGATATCTATCCTTGTTGCTATTCTGCTTTGTTATGTACTCTCTCCTGCATTAAGTTTGATTAGAAAGTTTCCAACAAGAATCAATAGCAGATATTGATTTGATTTGTATCACCCCAGGCTGCAGGAATCCCGAAAAAACTTGCCCCAACTATCGGTATCTCTGTTGATCATAGGCGTAGAAACCATTCTTTGGAGGGTTTCCAGACTAATGTCCAGAGGCTGAAGACATACAAGGCCAAGGTCGTCGTCTTCCCAAGACGTGCTCGCAAATTTAAGGTGACAATGATAATTTTAATTTAAAGAAGTGATAATTACAAAAGCTACTTCGGAGGTTTAGCCTGATTAGTAAAAATCCCAGTTATCTTTCAAAATTACAAATATCTCTTTGACATTTGTTTCTTTTTCACAAATTGCACCCTCAAGGGGTATTTGTTTGTAACACCTTGTGGTTATCTGTAATTTCGAAAGGTAATTTGGTTTTTTCGGTAACTAGGCTAACCTCAGGGGTAGTATATTCATCCCTTTTAAAAAATTGCTTATTGTTTCAAAACTTACACATTGCAACCTTTTTTTCGACAGGCTGGTGATTCTACTCCTGAGGAGTTGGCAACAGCCACACAAGTTGCTGGTCCTTACTTGCCTATTGTACGTGAGAAGCCAACTGTTGAGCTTGTTAAGGTCACAGATGAGTTGAAATCATTCAAGGCATACGACAAGCTGCGTCTAGAGCGAACAAACGCACGTCATGTTGGTGTTAGGGCCAAGAGGGCAGCCGAGGCTGAGAAGGAAGAGAAGAAATAGTGAGTTTCAGTGTCCAACAGTATCGGATCTGTTTTGTTTCTTTTTGGGTCAAAACCTCGATTATCTGAATTTTGTTTGAAATTTTAGCAATAGCACCTACGACAGTTCAGTGTATGAGTTTTCTGAGACACAGCAAGGTTTTCATTATTGTGATGTGGATTAAATTTTTCTGTGGTTTTATATATTTAAACCATCATGGAAGACTTGTTTGTTTCCTTTTAGCAGTAGCATTTCTGTTGTCATGGGCCTCTCATGGCTCTAGTGAATATAAATTATCTTAAAACCAACCTTCCATTTTGGGACACATTGAGCCAAGAAAAAACTGGTTGGTGGTCTATGAGACGTGAAAGCACGTAGCATTATTGATTTGTTAATTGATTATCAAATAATTAATTTGTGTTTTTGCCTCCAATTACATCCTATCCATCGGTGTGATTGACTTTCATAGGGCATAAATATGCCTTGTTCATTTTATAAATACACCGACCTTGTTTAGGAAAAGCTGTTTCATTCATGCTGATCCATGCCATTTTCTGAAGCAGGTCAATGCAATTATTATTAACCATAACCAATTTCATATGAGATTGAATTCCACCTGGATCTAAATTGGCTAAACCATTTTTTTAATAAAAAATTACCACTTACAACAAACTCATGAATTATCCATGAAAATAGAAAATACGTGTTCCATCTTAAGCTATTCTTGCCAATAAAAACCTTCACAAAATTAAAAGATTTTTTGAGTTCAAATTTCCCCAAATATGGCCCTATTTATTATAGGTATTCGTCATTGTTCAACAACAGAAAATGGGTCGCCATATATACCCAAATAACAAGCCAATTACTAATATTCATTTCTTAAAGCAATTATACTAGTGAGGAAAATCTTTTGAAATACTAGATATTTCGATGGAAAAGGAGTTTTTAAATAATATTTATTTCCTGAAGCGTCTCTTTCCAATCAATGAAACACGCCTTTTTCATTTTGGATTTGATGGATTGTGGCATGTGAAAATAATATTTTGTTCATTTCATTTCTTTCTGTCCATGTGAGGAAAAATAATTAAACTGACAGGAGTTTTTTTTTTTTTTTTAATGGGTTATGGTGGGGTATAAACCCTAATGATGTCACATAGGAATTTCATTTTAAGTTTTAAAAAAAAAAATTATTAGTTGACCTGATTTTTATATCTGATTTGATCTTCAATTTTCTATTTGCAAATACATTTGCACATAAACTATTAATATTATCACCATCTCAACCAGAAACATTATTATTACCTTACTTTTCCTCAACTTCCAAAGGTTTCACCTGTCCCTTCACTATCAAGATTCAAGATCCAGATATACTCTTAAAATTTAACCCAAACAATGTTTAAAAAAAAAAAATAAAGAAATATATTTAGCCTATCAGAAACTTCAACCATTTATATAAAGTCATTTCAACACACATACATTCCAATCAAGAACCTTCAAAAACAAGTCTTTTTAACATTTTCGTACATCCCATGATTCCTGGTCCGACAAAACACCATTAATGGCTGCAAATTTCGGATCCCTGAGGCAAAGCTTTGCAGAAAGAAGCAAAGAAAGATTGCTTCCAAGAAAATACAATTCTGACGATGATTCTTTCGTCATCCATGAGGGATGTTTACGCCGTTTGTTTCGAGTCATGGGAGATAGGTTCTCGAAATGGTGGAGTGATGTCAAAGGAACTGCAATTAGCGCATACGAAATGGGAAGATCCGACCCGAGAAAAGTGGTTTTTGCAGCTAAAATGGGCTCTGCTCTGTCTCTGGTTTCAGTGCTGATATTTTTCAAAGAGCCCTTAAGTTATATTGGCCAATATTCCATCTGGGCTATTCTCACTGTTGTTGTTGTGTTTGAGTTTAGCATAGGTGAGTTGTGATTTTTATTCAATGCTTTTTAATCAGTGCATTTTTAGTGTGATTTGGTAGTTTAGCCCTTAATGATGCTTTGTTTGATTTTAGCTTAAGTGATCTGTGATTTTGTTTCAGTGCTTTTGATATAGTACATTTTAGTGTGATTTGTGTTATTTCTTCCTTGTAGCTTGTTTGTTTGTTGTTTATTGTCTGATATATATGCGCTTGTATATTGTACTTGATGGGGTGTTTTATCATGTAGGGGCTACCTTAAAGGGTTTTATGAGTTGTGATTTTGATTCAATAATTTTCAATCAGTGCATTTTAGTGTAATTCTGTTTCAGTGCTATTGATATAGTACATTTTTAGTGTAAGTTGTGTTATTTCTTCCTTGCAGATTGTTTGTTTTGTTTATTGTCTGGTTTATATGAGCTTGTATATTGTATTTTGATGGGGGTGTTTTCTTGTGTAGGGGCTACCTTAAACAAAGGGTTTAATCGTGCGTTGGGAACGTTATCCGCTGGAGCATTAGCTTTGGGGATTGCAGAATTGTCTGGGATGGCTGGACAACTGCAAGAAGTTGTGATTGTGATCAGCATTTTTATTGCTGGTACGATTTTTTTTTTCTATGTTTGCAAATTTGGAGTTGTTGATTGAGTTGAATTATGTGACGTTGCGTTTGGATGGAATCATGGATTGATTTGGATTTGTGGAAAAGATTTCAAATGACTCCATACAAGATAGTTTTGAAATTTGCCAATGACTCCAAAAATAGCTCAAAATAGGAATTAACGATATGAAATCCATGAATTATGAGATTACATAAACAAGCTCAATGAATTTAAGAGAGTGTTTGCAAAAAAAAACTTCTGCTTTTAGAAGTGATTTATTGTAGCAGAAGTAAAAATAGTTGAGAATCAGAAATTGGTAGTATTTGCAAATAGAATCAGAAGTTTAGAGTGTTTGGTGAAAAAGTTATAAAAGTGCTTATTTATTTGTAAAAGTCAAATCAGAAGCATAATCAGAAATCCAAACCCATCTACCTACTTTTGGATTCTGATTAAAGAAGTTGGCATTTTGCAACATACTTAAAAGTGATTTTTTCAGTCAAAAACTGAGAAGCACTTTTTTACATAGTAATTGCAAACACTCCCTAAAATCCTTGGCTTCAAATCTATCCATCCAAATGCAATCTGATTTTATCGTCTTGAAACTTGGGAAGCAACTTGAATTGGTGTTTATGCTTTTCTTGCTTTCAGGATTTTTTGCTAGTTACTTGAAATTGTACCCGGCCATGAAGCAGTACGAGTATGGGTTTCGGGTTTTCCTCTTGACATTCTGTATTGTACTAGTCTCCGGAACTTCACATTTTGTTCAGACAGCTGTTTCTAGATTGCTGCTAATTGCTGTTGGGGCTGCTGTTTGTTTGCTCATAAATGTATGTGTTTATCCCATTTGGGCTGGAGAAGATTTGCATAAACTAGTTGTGAAAAATTTCAAGGGAGTTGCCTCTTCTCTGGAAGGTGAGGTTTTTCTTGGAGTAGACTGCTGTCAAAAAATATCTTCTGTATTGACTGCTAGTTTTTCTAGAGATAATTACAAAAACTACCCCTGAGGTTTGGGTTAATTACAAAAAAAACCAGAGATGAGGTTTGATTATGTTTTAAACGTAAGAGGGTAATAGCAATATGTTTACAAATATAAGGGGTGTGTTTGAAATGTTTTTTCTTATGAAGGGGGTAAGTGTAAATTGTAATTTAGAATAAAACCCCAGGGTTTTTTTTGTAATTCTCAAAAACCCGTGGTTTTTTTTTAATTAATCCAAACCTCATGGGTAGTTTTTGTAAATATCCCGTTTTATGTAGACAATATTCAAAACTGATATATTCTGTCCTTTTTGTAGGGTGTGTTAATATGTACTTGGATTGTGTTGAATATACAAGAATCCCTTCCAAAATTTTGCTGTACCAGGCTTCGGACGATCCTCTATACAAGGGATATAGAGCTGCAGTAGAGTCCACTAGCCAAGAGGAGTCGTTGGTATGCTCTATTAGTTAGAATTTTATGCTCAGCAAGAAAAGGAAACCGAATTTAGATTTATCTGTTTTCGTTTTTCAGTTAGGTTTTGCTGTTTGGGAACCACCTCATGGGCGTTACAAAATGTTCAATTATCCTTGGAGTGAATATGTTAAAGTTAGTGGTGCTCTGAGGCATTGTGCATTCATGGTGATGGCTATGCATGGAAGTATACTTTCCGAGATACAGGTAATTTTGGCTGATGTGGCATTCTTATACATTTTGAGTTTAGATTTTGCTTTTTTTTGAGTTTAGAGTGCTCAAGCTTGGGTTATTTATCTCTTGAGCTTGGTTCAACATTTGAACTGTTTTTTTGAGAATCAGATTCAGCCATGCTCATCTTTTTGTGAGCTTTGGAAGCTGCCTTGGAGCAGTCATACCAATCTTGAGCAGCTTATTTCATAACAGATCTAGTTTGTCTGAAGAAGTTATCTTGTAAAAGAAAGTAATTTTAAGGGATAATTACAACAACCCCCTTGAGGTTCGGACTAATTACGAAAAACCCCAGAGATTTTTAAAAATCACAAAATAACCATTGAGTTTTGATTATGTCTTACATTTTCCCCAATCATAAGCGAAAAAATATTTCAAAAACCCCATGACTTTTATAGAAATATTACAGTTGCCCCCTTAAATCTAAGACAAAATCAAACATTTAGGGATTTCGTGTAATTTTCAAAAACTTGTGGATTTATTTGTAATTAGCCCGAACCTCAGGTTTTTTCTGTAATTATCCCTAATATTTATTTTGCTGCTTCGAAAGTATACTCATCAGATTTTCTAGCTTATTTCAATTGTGATATGTTAATTTTGTGTAAGCCACTAAGCCTATGGAAAGTGTATCAATGCTGAATGCTAAAACTTAAAATATTAGTATCAAGGACATTAGTATTTTCACAAGTTTATGTATTAGGAAGTGATTTTTTCTTACATAAAGCTTTTTCATTTGCAGGCATCATCTGAACTAAGGCAAGTCTTTAAGGATGGAATTCAGAGAGTTGGGACAGAAGGCGCTAAAGTTTTACGACTACTCGGTGAAAAGGTCGAAAAGATGGAAAAACTATCCCCCGGAGATCTACTCCAGGAGGTACACGATGCCGCAGAGGATCTGCAAATGATGATCGACCAAAAATCATATCTTTTAGTAAACGCAGAGAGCTGGGAAACCGAAAAACGGCCTGGAAAATTCGCGGACCCCGAACTACTCCAAGAACTCAAGGACAACGAAAACAAGCCGTTTATGATAAACTCCCTAAGCGAATCAGCTTATCTAAAATCGACTCAGACGTTACGAAACTATGATCCTCAGAACCCAAACACGAGCGTAAATCTATCGGCTTCACAGTGGGGCTCTGGAGAAGACGTGCTCAAACATCAGACAATGTGGCCTTCTCGTCTCTCGCTTATTGGAGAAACTATTATGAACGAGCGTGAAGTGAGGACGTACGAAAGTGCAAGCGCGTTGTCTCTCGCGACTTTTACGTCGTTGTTGATTGAATTCGTCGCGAGGCTTCAGAATCTCGTGAGCTCGTTCGAGGAAATGAGCGAGAAAGCTAAATTCAGGGAGCCTGTTGATTCGTCCGAAACTAAAGAGGTCGCTGGTTTGTGGGCTCGGTTGTTTAAATGCTTGTGATGCGAGGATTAACGCGATTGTCTTTACGCTCGGGTGAAGTTTATATTTTTTCGGAACGATGTTTTGTGGGATAACTTGTGTTTACAGAATGATATGCTTAGTTTTCCAGATTAGGAGGCTTTGAAAGCATATGAATATTTGGCTGAAGATTGTATAGTAAAGCAGGAACATGAAAGAAGAGAATGTATATCCTATGCAGATAGTAATGCGATTTTTTTGATTGATATAAAAAAATGTATCTGCCATATTGTTACTAGAAAACATTTTTGGGCGAGCGATAAACTGTTACAGCAACGGCCAGCACAAAAATCTATTTCTTCTCAATGAACCTGTTCATGAAATAATATCGTCTTTGGAAATTATTCGACAACGATTTTAAGCAAGCACGACTTAAACTGTGTGTTTGCGGGATCTTTGGATCTTTGACAAGAATTACAATGCAGGTTACAAAATTGTTCATTCAAAGGCATAATAAATATATGTTTTCGGAATATACAGGTCATCCGCTCTTGATCTTCCCCACCTGAAAAGAGCAGAGACGCGCGCGGGGGATAGGGGTGCAATCTTGGAAGTTTGAGGTGCTAATTCACGCACGGCATGCGCCAACTTTTAGGATCTCTGAGAAGCAAACCTTAGTAGCAGCGAAACTACCAGGCTCCGTTCAATTTCCTCCTTTTATTGTGTTTCTTGCGCTTCTTTCTGTTGTCATTTCGAGCATCATGACTCCTTTTCCTGGTTTCTTGATGATCTTCTCTGTAATTCGCCATGTAAACATATTAATTCTGCAATCTCCAACCATATACAATCCGTAATATACAAACGGAAACTCAAACCAATGGTAATAATTATTCACTACCCTATATAGCTAAAGTTTTTAAGAAACTAGTAATCTAGAACTTGATTTTTTGTTCTCAAAAAAAAAAAAAAAAAAAAAAAGAACTTGATTTTTTCAATCTATCCAATATCAGCTACCCAAATCAAGAAGAAAAATTCTTCTAGACAGAAGGTCTGAGGTTTTCTAAATAGCAATTAAAATTCGCCACAAACTACTCATTTACTTTCTCACTGCAAAGATTTTCACTATAGAATATGTGAACACCTTGCTCCTATTATGCTCTCTCAAAATGCAAACCCAAGTGTGGATGCACGCAAAACATAATGGAAAATCTGTCACCTTCTGGTAGATCTGCTCCGAACAATATCCGCCTTCTCATGCCATAAAGTAGGTGGAGGTAACAAGTGGCGCTTTCTGATGTACTGTTAGAAATAATAACAATGTTAAGCAAATAGAATAGCATATTGCTGATTTAACACTCCAATGCATCAGCATATTTAAGATATATGACATATAACTTATAATCAACCTGGAATGAGTCAGACACCTTTTTCTTTAATTTCAGAATTAAACATTGTAGGAGCTTTAACTATGACCCCAAAGGATGAGAATTTATTATTATTATTATTACTATTATTATATATATAATGACAGCCCCCTACCTCAACTCGGACAAATTTTGCTCCAAATTTTCTATAGGTTAAAGTACTCAGTGACCGAAAAAAATTGAAAAATCATAAACAAGAGAAATAAATGCTCACCTTTCGAGGCATTTTAACTCCCCTGGTGGTCTAGGGATGTGAAGATGAAAATGAGGAAATTTATAGAAGACAGCCCTAGAATGAGGAATACACAAATCAAAACCTTCAGATAAAATGTAGCTTTGAAACATTGCAAAAATCTGTCCAAGAAGCAAAATGTATATATACAGGGAGAGAGGAATTACATGACTTTGTTCTCCAAGATTGTTTTTTCCATGTCACATAAAGGTGAAGAGATTTCTGTAGGACAAATGGGCTTATCCGAGATGTATATGTATCCATTCATTCCACCACTGCAAGGAATTATCAACACCGAGAGTGAACAGTTGATACATGAACAGATGATAACTTTGGCAATATCAATCAGGTAAACATGTAGCACAAATGAACAGATAAAATTTCTTCTCAATAATAACCGCCAGCTAAAGTGAAATATATCAGCACATTATCAAAGGATGACCAGAAAGTATCAGCTTATGCCTGTGCTAGACGAGGAGATTCTTTGCAAGCAATAAGACAGATATCACAACAGTAGTGCAGCAGTTGTTGAAAGCCCACGCATACCCAGGCAGCTAAAAGAACAACATGACATTTGCAACTCCTGGTGCAGCCACATAAGTGATAAGAGCTATTGATGAACTATGACCGAGATGCAAGAGATCAGGAAATTATAAATAGGATGTGAAAAATATAAACTGAACAAAAGCCTTTGAGGTAAGATTCTTACAATTTCAACAAGTAGATTTTTCAATGTTCAGATTTACATATACATGACATTATCCAAATTCTCCAATTCTCTACATGCACTTTAATATCATGGTCTAAGCTTTTTAAGGAAATTGTGAAATAGATTTCACACTAAGTGACAAAAAAAAAAAAAAAAAAAGAACCAATGCCTGAATGGAGCCCCAACTCCAATCCCTTTTCCTTCATTCTGTTTCAACTATCAACTATGCGTAGGGCTGCAATCGAACCGAACCGAGCCGAGCTTTTGAGTGTTTTTGGCTCGTTTATTATCGAGTCGAACTCGAGCCTGAATTTATCAAACATATCGATGGCTCACGGACTTTATCGAGCTTAATCGAGCCTAAACGAGCTTAGTAAATATTAATTATAAATTAAATTATTCTTCAATTTATTACAAAAATAAAATTATATATATCTAAAACACTTAATATATTTATTAAAATTTATAATTTGATTCAAACAAATAAAATTATTGAAATATTTTTATATTATCATAAGTAAAAATATGAAAAATTAAAATTAAAGTCAAATTATTATTAGTATAATTTATACGAGCTTACTATCGAGCCTATTCACGAGCTTACTACCGAGCATGTTCACGAGCTAACGAACCGAATATCTCTAAGTTTGAGTTTGGCTCGTTTATTTTAGCGAGCCTCATTAAACGAACTCGAACGAGCTTTTATCGAATCGAGCTCCGAATAGCTTGCGAGCGGCTTGGTTCATTTGCAGCCCTAACTATGCGAAAGATATCAAACTCACAGTAAGTTAATGAGACTAAGTGCATATGCTGCAGTGACTTCGTTCAAAACAAAAATTTAGCAACAGAAGAACCAAGAAGAAATGTAATTATATGACAACTCTGTTTTGAAGAACATCTACTGTTTCAGAATTGAAGGACATGGACATGACACCACCAAATGCCAAGTTCCTTTAACCCTCCTGCGAGGATGATATAAATATGCCAACGGAATCTAAATATGCATAAACTCTGCAACATCGCACCTTAGTTTAGGGTTAATTTTCGTCTTCACTTTAGCTTTATGCAACTTTGGATTATCTTTATTCCGCTCCAAGAAAGTAAGTATCTTCGCAGCTAATGGGTGTGATACGTCAACAAATAATTTATCAAGGCCTAGAGTATTCCGCCGCCTCTCTGCATCCTAAATCACAACATATTACTCAGAAACTAATAGGCATTGAAACAAACAGCATGAAACTGAAACCATGGACACTATCTTGGAGTACAGCTATTCTTTAAGCTCAAGAGAGATTCGCGTTATCTAAATTACTGAATAGTAGCGTGTTACCGTCAACGTATGTTCTATTTTTGCAATCTCAGTAAGAAGCCGACCCTCATCGATAAAGGGTAATCTACAAACAGCCTGCCAATCAAGAAGAGAATACTATGAACTTAACCTGTCTCAAAGAATAAAACAAAAGGAGAGGATGAACTCGTATAAAATTAAAATTGTTTCCGTTTTGCATTATTTCCTTGTGGCTCAGTAAACTAATAAGCAATACGTTTTCAACAGGTTCTCGTAATTGGATTAAGTTTACTGTCTTTCTGATATAATGTCATCATACTGACAACAACAACAACAACTAAGCCTTAATCCCACTATCTGGGGTCGGCTATATGGATCATATCACGCCATCGTTTACGGTCAAAAGCCATATTTTCAATAGTGTCATCATACTGAATCGGCAAAAATTGTAAGTTTAGACAGGTTATATAATTTCCTACACATTGAAGGGGAAGGCCACATAAAAGTTGGTTATTCCAAAGTGCAATGAAGCTTGAATGCTGAACCCTTCTTTGATTTGAGATTGCACATGATACTATTCATACCAGTGGCGAAACCACAAAAGTAGGGTGAGCAAGATGGGGAAAAAAATCGTATATAACTTAATTTTTTTAATTTATTAATGCAATTAGGTAAAAGAAAAAGGAGGGGGGCCCCAATCTCCGCTGTTGATTCTTATGCTAACAAAATTCAATGCGAATCTGGATCAGCTAGGAAATGACAATACTATGAAAAATTATTGAGAATTTGAATCATACCTTCCAAGCTTGTTTTCTCCCATTCAAGTCAAGCTCCAACTCTATATGAAAAAATCAAAAAATCATATCATAAAATAAGTACGAAGGAAAAAAGAGAGAATTGTGATTCAAAATGGCAAGTATACCAGTAGGATAGAAATCCAATATAGGCGATGATGGATTTGTCATCAAATCTCCGTAGAGCAAAGGAAGTGCTTGCGTACTACATAATCAACAGCTCCATTATAGTTAGATTCTATAAATGAGAGTACATAATAATGAACCAAAAGAAGAAGAAAAAAAAAAAAAAAAAAAAAACCTTGCAGCAGGGAGGACACCCATTAATTGGTTCAAAGGCTTAAAGGGTTTCCCCAGAGAAAAATGGACTCTGAACTGATCAAGACCATGGAAATCAGAAGCAAATGGAGCATAGTGGTAGGGATAAAACCTGATAGTGCATCAGTAGTAAAGTTATACATTTATAGTAAATGCTCGATAAATCTGCCAAACTTAAAGGAAACACAAAGCTCTCAGGGGCCAAGGCAAAGGCAGCTGCAACACATAATACACACAACAGAGAAATTTCAAAAACAAAGACACAGAAAAGCAAAATTCCTAATTACCTTCCAACAACTCAATTCAACTCTAAGAAGTCAAACATTTCCATTTACACCGTAAACATATAGGGTTTTGCAGCACTTAATTATCCCACTTGTTCCTTCCATATCAGTAATCCGATTGCGCATCAGAGAGTGCTAACTTAATCTATCGCATGTCTACCAATAAAGCATATGTGAACCATGTTCCAGACACCCCAAACACGAGAAGGGAACTTCAAATGTTACAGGAAATTATCAAATACAAAGGATTGACTCACACTTTTTCTTTGTGATACCTAGTTTATTTAACGAATAAACCAAACTACTGATCACTGATGGCCTAAATATAGCGTAAATAGGCATAGCAGTGGTAAGGTATACTAAAAAAATAACACAGTATTTTATTTTGGGGTAGCTGACATGACAAAATATTTCAGAAAAAGTCATAAGTGGTTACACATTAAAGGTAATAGCTCCTCACAACGGAACAAAATAAAGACATTATCTCTTAAGATACAATTTGCCATTTCCTGGGAAACATCTCAGAAATGAAACATATTTTGACCTTTTGATGTCCTTATAATGATTTGTATTAAAATACAGTATATAATCACTTGCATGCTTGAAATACACACTCCACTGTACTGATGCAGGGAAAGAAAACCCAGCTATTGGCATCATTACAATACGAAAGTTAAACATCTGAAAGAGGCAACAACAAATTTTGTACTTTTTGCAGAACAGCCCACTTTGTTACAATGAGAAAATGAGTTTTCAAAACTCAAAAGCATCGGAATTATAATAAGCAATTTTCTAATATGGGTTTATATGCTGTGTATATAAAATATCTTAAGCATTCCCATATTAACACTTTTCAGATATTTTTTCATAGTTGTTCAAGTGAGAACATCAAGTAGCACTTGCAATATAATATATATATATATATATATATATGTGTATATATATTATAGCAGCAAAAGAGCACAAACCATTGCCAGGAACACACTCCTTGGTAGTAATAATGCATGACCCAACTTATCCCTTCAACATATTTCAAGACCTATGCCAAATAGAACAAAATTGTAAGATGCATGTTATCGGGAAAGATATATAGGAACACTAACAAATATCCCAAAACAGACTTGTAGATAAATGAACCCCAGCCCAATAAGAATGCATATACAATAACAAAACAAAGGATAAAAACATTGACATAACAAAAATCTTGACTAGGACATAGGCAGTGAAATAAAGAAAAAATGTCAAAGGACACCCTGTGAAAAAATAAACACAGATACCATGATCGAGCCTAGTCTAGAGAAATCAAAGACATAATAAGAAAGTGTAAGACGATATGGCAGCATTGAAGGACTTGAAATACTATAGAGCTAGTTGAATATCACAATTAATTTTCTTACAGCATCTTTTTGAACTCTCTCACGGTCATCATCGGTTTGAACCTCAAACTTCTCTGAGTAGTATCTCTCCTTCCAGCCATCTTCTCCTAGATTGACCTGCAGCGGGAATATGTTATCCTCTAACAATGAAGATACAAAATATGTTTATAGGCTAAAAACAAATGCAAGGATGGTTAGGCAAACCTTGTCTACCACAAATCTGTCCTTGGAATTTACATGGTTGGCTAAGATCCGACTCTTTTTCCCACTGGACTGATTCCAAAGTCAATAAGTATGAGTCTTAGAATCAACCAGATGCACCTTAAATAAAAAAAATCCAGATACAAGGTAAAAGATTGAATTATTACATTCATATTGGCTGCAAAACGTCTTGCATGTGTCTCCCAAGCCATTATATCACATTAAGAGAAAGAGAGGATCTAGTGCCATGCATTTAAAATTTATTGGCCCTTTTAATTAAGAATGTGCTAATGAACTAGTGGGCAAAGTACAACAGTTTAGGGTTCAATATAAGTAGGTCTGAAGTCGTCATAATAGCTTCTCAACAAATGACTACCAATATAGAATAATTAACAGAGCGAGCTGTTCTAGCCTCAGTGCATGAGGGGTAATACCTGCCTCCGTTTCTTGAAAATTGCATTCTCATGTGAAGCAAGAGTTTGCACAAAGTGCTCTACTCGTTCCAAATTTACCTAGGAATTAAATGAGATACAAAGGTCAGCAAATGCTGTCATTGGACTTAAAATTAGAAAAAGTAATTCATATTTATTAACTAGTTAAGAATAAATACTTTTCATGTTTCTACTAAGGAGATTTCTCTCCTGATAAAGTTATGTATTCCTTAGTAAACATCTTATAAAATAAAAGTAGAATATACTAAGGAATACATCAGGTGAGAAATCTCCTAATATCAAGCTAAACAAGCACAAACATATAGCTTCAATAAACTTAGCATGTACATAAGTTTGAGTTCCCAGGAATACAAGCAGCAACTGTACAAGTATCCTGTTAGAACTTAGTAAGAAAAATCTGGTTCTTGTATAATTAAACCAATAAAAGAAAGCAAAAAAAAAAGTAGCAAATAATTGAACAGCCTTTTCGGTTTGAAATCACCAGAGATGGTTAACTAACAGGATATGAAAGCACAATAAAGGCAAATGCAAGCTCTCTCGAAGAGCCAAAATAAGGAAGGGGAGGAGGCGGCCAATGCACCATATATAAGAAAATTGAAAGTTAACACAGTATATAGTCACACACCTCAAAAGAATCAGTGAGATAACCACCCATCTGGACGAACTCGCTTTTGTAGACAACCATGAGCAGATCAATGGCCCCCTACAAGTTTGGAGAAAAAAAAAAAAAGAAGATGAAACAGATGTTCACCAAAAACTATGTCTGTATGTGACAAGTGGGATTTGTTTTCTTCACTGGTTGGTAGGAGTGTGTGGGCTGTACTGCAATGTGACTGTGTGCATAGTTCAGTTTCATGCGATACTACTTTTACTGACGTATGCATTTAAAATGCCAACCTCTGATAACTCCAATGATGGCACGTGAGGTAGAAAGTCATTTCCAACAAATAGACACATGAAAATAAAATCATCTACCAGTCGCTCAAGATCAACTTTCACTGTTGGTATTCTTAGGCTCTCTGCCAAATAGTCCCGGAGTATCCACACATTGAGGAACTGTAAAGATAAAATAGAAAATATAGCTAGAAATTCAATAATTGGAATCTCATTATCGTACTACAGGCATGGAGAACTATACATGCAACTTCCTCAAAACACAGACTACGGATTCATGGGTTTGAATAGTGTGACACAATTCCATACTGTTTATCATCCATACTATCACAATGTTTATCAAATTCATTAAGAAGTATTCACCATCAATATGTATAGATATATACTTTCAATTACTCAGAATACAGAGAGTTGGTGTCTCATGTAGGTACAAATGTATACTGCTTGGCCACAATGGTAAAAAAGATGCAGGAAACTGCAATTGAGAAGACAAGAAATAGAGAACCACAAGCAAAAAGTTTGGCTTTATTTACGACCATATTAGTTAAGGGTGCCAATATGAACAAAATACTGAGGTATATAAAGGGTACAAATATTAGGCCCCGCAAACATGCTAGTAAACAAAATCAGGTGCTTGAATATGTAAATGTTAACAGCAACCTCCATTTCAATCATGCATAGGATAAATTGCATGAAGTTTTAGTTATACGGTTATACCATGACATTACGATTCTTTGTACAATGAAACTGCACAGTTATACATGTTAAAATACCAAATAGAAAAGACAAAAACCTGAAACTTCTGTTTTGATATAAAGTCTTCGAAATCTCGACCTTCACTAGGCCTCAACTTGCCATTTTCTGCTGTCTTTTTTGAGTTGTGATCTTCGCCTTTAGCAGGCACTCTTCGGACATCCTAGCCATAAACACAACACAACAAGCTAGTCAATAGAAAAGCACCCTTTCAGAAACCATCCAGTCCAAAACTTCCTAAATTTTAAATACAAATATGGCTGAAGGAACAGTTTATCTAGATTTCTGCTCTTCATGACATTTACATTACTGAATGTTTCCCCATAAAAAAATAACTTGAGATCGAAGACTAATCAGCCTGCTACCATTGTTGGGATATACAATGGTTAATGGAGGGAGGACGAATGCAATATATGGAAACAGAAACTAGGAACTTATGTGCTCTGGACAAAGTCAAATCTCTAACACTATATTTTTGCGATGTGCCACAACATGATTAGTGAAAGTGAAAAGTAATCACTTCAATTAACTGTTTTAGAAACATGATTCATATAGTGAAAGTGAAAAGTCAAATATAAGCACGAAGTAAAAAAAAAAATCAATATATTTGCATGTGAGAGTTTAATCGATGTCACAATCTCCTTTGGGCACATTAGTAAGTAGGATGAAGATAATGAAAACTAGGTTGAGCTTTTGTCCCATAAAAATTGGTTGCAACTCAGTAGAATGCAAAAATTAAAATGATGAAAAGTCAAGAACAAGGCTACGACATACCTCCCTTAAAATTGAGAAGTGAACTTCATGGCTAGCCAAAGCAAGCATGATTAAATCTGCATCCTGATGTTTTGGCACCAGAAGTATTAATCTTGTTCCGTTGCAGCATACTCAATTAACAGGTGAGATCATGAGAGTTAGGAAAACTAAATTAACTTCAGTTCATAATTTACCAATCCATATATACAATGCCGTGTATTTGGATCGAACCCGGGAAGATTTCTTTGCAAGCGGATATAAGACATTATTTTATGCTCTCCTTCTCCAGGAACACTAGCATCGGAAAGGATTACCTATGATCGTCAGACAGAGGAGAATCAAGTCAGGAAAGGATCCTCATACAAACTAATAAGTGACAATTGTTTACCTTTACTCCCTTCCAACCAGGATCATGGTTCATCCTCAAATGTATGTAATATTGAAGTGCAGATGACAATAATTCCATGAATACAGTTCCAGGCGTGATTACATTTGAATCAAGCCCTTTACTTACTGGCGTCCCCGCTTTCTTTGCGCAGTCACCTCTCTGTTTCTCCAATAGAGAGGCCTGATAGCAATCACATTTCAATTTTATTACTCCATAAACAAAAGGCAAAAGTCTTTTAACATTTTTTCTGAAACGCTAAAACCATACTTCATCAGCTGCATCTTTAGCAGCTCTGAATCGTCTTGATCGCTGCTGATTCATCTTAGCCCTTGGTGCAACACCATCTATGCAACATTAGCTATTGAGTTATTTAAAATGAATGGCAGGGAAGGCCAGTCTCTCCATTTTTACAATTATACTGTTCCATCAATCACATTTCTTCTCAACAAAAATTTGTATTTTTTTATCATCAATAACGACTAACATAAGGTGGGCATTCTAAAATAGGATCATGTTTCTACCACAAGCATGCATTTTATAGAATTCCACAGAGTAGAGTTGTAAAGCAACAAATTATTCCTCAACTGAAAACCAACTTGCAACAAACTAATTCCCAACTTACCAATTGCCATGTACAGAAGTTTACGAGGCCTAATCAGTGAAAAAATTCGATCAATATACTTGAACACCGCAACAAATACTTCATCATGACTCTGAGGAGAAGGCTACATAAAGTGAAACCCAATAATTAACAAAATTACTTCTTAAAAGCGCCAAAAAAAAAAAAGACCACACATGTAAAATATACCAAATTTTCAGGATGAAAACAGGGGTGTATGATGCCGTTCAAGTCGAGATAGAGATTGTCGAACTCAAAGCCGTTAGGGTTTGGCATTGTAGTGTCCACTGGGGTTTTAACTCCGTTAATATCGGCCGGAGAATCTTCCACTACGTCGACTATTGAACGCGGATATCTTTCCATTAACCATCGGTAAAATGCCGGAATTCCCATTTTCTTAAGCTGTTAAACTGAGTCTGAATATTTTTGGGGAAGGGTTTGGTTTTCGTTAGGGTTCATGAAACGAAAAAGATTGAAAGAACCTACTCTTGAATCGACGGGGTTTTATACCATTCCGTTTGTAGCTAGAGCGCGTTTTAGCTAATTAGTTAATTAATTAAAAACTTCATCTTGTATATCGCGTTTGGGGTTATTGATTGGAGCTGATAATATCCTTATCAGTCCATTTCAACCCATTTGGCATCAATGATAAGGGCCCGGTTGGAAAGGATGGGCCCATGAAATATTCCCAATTTCAATTGATTCTGGTACCCACCTCTGAGGTGGTATTATTAGTCCAGCCTTATCCCAAACGATAAAATGACTTTTATGCCCTCAAAAGTCATTTTATTATACCCATATTGCCCCTAAACATCAAGTAATTACACAGACTGCCATTACTTCATCAGCCTTCATTTTTCAACATTGAACCCTAGCCATTCCCTCTCCACAGTCGCCCACTCCAACGCCGCAGGTACGATCCTTCACTCGTTTTCACTTTTTTTTTTTGGAGAATATCCAAGGTAAAAATATGTTGAGAAAGATGCTAAAGAATGAGTAATTTCGGGAAAAAAAATTGAATCTTTAACGCGGTTTTTTCTTCAATTTGGGATACATTCCACACCTCGAAAACTTCATTATCAATACTCTGTTTTTGGGATCTCTCTAACTCAAATTGGTGTCTGGCGGAATAGCAGCGAAAAGATGACGATGTTTCACTTCCTCAACTGTGCAATTCTCACCTTTGGCCCTCACGCCGTTTACTATTCCGCGACCAAATATATATATGCTAGGAGTTGAAACTGGCACGTTTACAATTGTAACCAGGACCCTTTTACTGTCACTGCTGGAATTACTCTACCTCAGATGAGCCGCAAAGATTTCTGAGCTTTCCTCAATTTCGTGTAGCTTGGAAAGGATATTGAGCTCCAGGGTCTTTCGAACGGGGCTGAAACTGAATTTATTGGGCTATTTTTTGTTTAGTGCAGGTTGCAGATGAAAGAGGTGAAGAGGCAACCTGAGTGTTGTTTAGGTTATTAAAAAAGAAGGGGTAATTTGGTAAAATCCATTGTAGTCACTTGTTATCATTGTTGTCAAACACCAATATTGACCATTTATATTGAATCCAATACAGAATAAATCCAACATCCCAAACAAAAAGAACCCTATGAAGGATAGTGATAAATAATCAAATCATCACATATCCAGTATTAGTTATATAATCCCATCAATTTTCCCAAACGAGCCCTAATACAAAAAATTAATTTCTAATGCTCTCACTTAAGATGAATGTTTGAACTTCGACGTGAGTTATAACGTGTTCAACTTGAGACACACACAAAAAGGCACACCTTTAAGATCAATGATGGGAGAAGAGAGACAAATACAAAAAATTAGATGTGATTTGTCGTGCTTTCATTCGGTCTATTTTCATTTTCTAAGAGAATAGTGATGAATTTTTTTAAAAGTGAAAATTTGATGTGTACAGAAAAAATGATGATTATGTTGATGCGATAAAGAATCTTTTAGAGTTGTTGATTATTTGTGAAATAATTTGTGGAATAATAGTATAAAATATAATGTAAGAAAATTGAATAAAAATAAAAAAATTGATCCAAAAATTGACAATATGGATCTGATTTTATATCCTTTTGTTAATAATATTAAGAGAAAAATAATAAAAATAGTGATGAATTAAATAAATTATCGGAATTCTTTATATAAATAGGGAGATGAAAGAAATAGTATGGTTTTTATTTTTTTTTTTTTGGAAACAAAATAAATAGTATAATTGGGTATTGAGAAGTGTGAGGGATAAAAAAAATGAATTAATTTTGTTGAGAAAATCGCAGCCTAAGATTTTCGTTGGAAATTTTTCGTTTTTTTCACAAATAATTACATTCTAAAATTTTGGGAAAATATTTTACAGCCAATCACAACCTTTACATTTTAATACAGCAATTTCAATTTCTGATAGCCACGAGAAAGAAAAAGTCCAGCTGCATCTTTTGGTGCATGTGTGAAACATTCTCTTTATACCATTAGACAAACTATATCACATCTAACTATATCAATCAAACAATGGCCATAGCTTCAAATTGCATATCAAGAAATAAAAGAAAATAGTGATAGCTTGTATGTTTTTTTTTAGTTTTGCATCCGTCTCACTCTACTTTTCATGTGTTGGTTCCGTCATTGGTCATTAGTCACATGAAGTCATACATAATATTGGTCCACTCTAATTAATAATCTCGCTTAAATAATCAGTCTCAAATTTGGGACGTGTTAAATTAATAATCCACTAAAATTATAAGATAATACATACACAAAAATGTATATATAGACCACATGCAATATATAAATTAATAATTTCTTAATACATAGTAGACTTATAATTAATCTATGAGAATTTCATAAAAGACCTACTGTTATTTGTTTATTGTGGAAACTGATGTCACGTTTTAACATAGTAAGAAACTTATTGTAAATCTGGTGCGCCAAAATCTCTACATGTGAGCTAGGAGGTCAACCCAACTCCAAGCCCACAAGATGGCCTCAATAATTAGGCTCATTTGTACATAGAGAATGGTAGGATGATTCTAGAGCATTGTTTTGTAAATATCTTGTAGAATATTATAGAAATATTCATGAAAAAGTCTAGAGACTTACTCCTAACCGTAGGATCAAATGAATCACCATTGTCCATTTAGGAGGTGGAGTAGTATAAATAGGGCATGGCCTCATTTGTAAACCATCAAGTCTTGTAAACAAGTTTGAGTAAATATAAGAGTTCTCTTCCAAGTTATCCTGAGTGTTTTTTTCTTAGTCATCTTTAAATGTTCTTACCTAGTGAAATATGTTATCATAAACATTAGAACTTTTATTTTCACCATTAATACAATAAGTGTAGCAATATAAATAGGCTTAACCTCATTTGATATTGTTCTAACTTCTAAGTTAGACTTTTGATCAATAATATGAATTTGAGTGAATGATCTCTCAATTTTCTTTTTTTTTTTTTTTGAGTTTGAGAATAATGATCTCTCAATTTAGATGCAGCGTTACCCAAAAAACTCAAGTATGGTATAATAACTAATTGGAGAAATGATGTTCCAGTTTTCCATAAAAAGTTATCACTGGTTTTAACTAAAGCTGGCAAAATTGGTTCAGTCCGACGGCCCAGCCCAACCATCCCGCATTTAGGACTGGGCCTTCATTTTAAAGACCCAAAACAATTTTGGGCCTAAATGGCCCGGCCCATTAAGCGAGAAAAGTAGTTACGTTTAGTATCGTCGTTTGCTTTCACAAATTTGATCTTCCAGAATTTCAAAAGGTCACCCTTCACCGCTAGATTATCTAAAGATAAACCACCTAATGACTTCTTTTGAGTATGTAGAAATATGACAAAACGAATCATATCCCTAATGATATTTCTACACCAGTAGGCCTATCGGGCTGATCGGGTTTGGGCCAAAATGGCCCGTATTTTTCGGACCGGACCGGCCCAATACCAAAAAACAAAAAAAGGAAAAACATAGTGATTGAGCATACCTGATGGGCCGATGGCTTTCACTGCCCCTAAGTGCTCACTGCCTCATGCCCAATACGCGCTATGTATATTTGGATGGTGATTGAGGAAAGAAGTTGGGAAGAAAATGTGATTGGGGAGTTATTTGCTATTTCATATTTTTTATTTTATTTTATTTTTAAAATAACAATCAATAATATATATTATTAACTTCTTCCTAAATTTGACCGCAAAAGACATATATAACCTGTTAACTTGTTGCCTCCTTATAATTTCATCAACTTGCAAATACATGTTTGTTAATTCATTAAAAGTCATGCATTTGCTTAATAAATTATGTTGTCTTGCTATGCCTATAACCCGATACCATGTGAATTTTTTTTTTAATGTGTATTAATGTTTCATTTTTTAATCTAAAAATATATAAATTTTTAATATTTCAATTTGGGCTTTTTTGGCCCGATGGCCCGTAACCCATGGTAGGATTGGGTTGGGCTAAGAAAATCGAGGCCCGATGCAAACTTGGGACGACTCGGCCCGGACCATTTTCGTGAATTGACCCGACGGGCTTGGGATGCCCGGCCCGGCCCGGCCATTGCTAGCTCTAGTTTTAACAAGGCCCATTGCTAGATGTGTGGCATGTAAATAATATTTACATTTTTTATTTTTCTATTTTGTTGGCTATTCATCTAAAATCAATATTTGTCTTGTAATCGATAATAAAAAATTTAGTATTGATTTACATAATTTCTCAATTAAAAGGTGGTTTGAGCTCGATTTGTTAACATATTTTTGTCAAATATGATATAAAATTTGGCCCGAGTTCAACTAGATTAGTAAAAATAGTATAAAATATATGCAAAATTATCAAACTACTCGAGTCTGATTTGTGTTCAGCTCGATGAAAACCCGCTTACATTCAATTCAACTAATAATCAAACCAAACTTAAATACAATTTTTAAAACTCAATAAATTACTCAAATAAACTTGAACAATATTGTTCTCGGCTCTATCAATTCATTTACATCCCTACTTGATATTTACAATATATAATATAATGAAATAAAAATAATAATGAAATCAACTAAGTTAATAGATCATAAGTTAAAAAAATTGAGCAAGTTTGAGTAGGTGACCCAAGTCCAAGTTGTTAGAACTGTAGACTGTTGTAGGTAAAGAAAACTCGCCCAGGTTCCCCATAAATTATAATTATATTATGCCAATTTTTAAGTAAAACGAAAAATCTATCATTTGTCTATAATTACATATTGTCCAACACGGTCTACCAAACCACCAAATATAAAAATTAAATAAACTTAGAGTGGATGTGACATACAATATGTATCTATTAGAAATAATTGATTATTAAAATTTAAAAATATATATTTATATTAATTATTTTTTACATATTATCTACTATTGACAAAACCAATTTTTTTTTAATTAATTCTAAATTGATGTGGTGTTGTGATATTGTCAATAACCAACATAAAACTGCAGTTTCAATATCTATCTCAAATAAAAAAAAGTCAAAATCTTGTTTCTTAAACACCTATACATTAAATTAAAATCACGATTAGGATAAAAAAATTAAAAAATAGAATACTAAAATGAATATAATGACTACAAACTTAAAAGAAAAAAAGTTTCCACGTACCTTCAAACTCCAATACAAAATATTTTATATTGAAATACTATTAAGATAATAATAAAATAAATAGAAATAAGAATATAAGATAACAAGGAAAATAAATTGAACAATAATGTGAAAAATATGTGAGAGGAAAATGGAAGCAACACCAAATATTGTTGTGTAACAAAAAAATTATAATAATATGAAAGGGAAATTTTAACTATTTTATGGGGGCAATATTTTGTATCTCAATTCCCAACAAATTCAATCATATATCATAAATACATGTATGTATATGTACTTGAATGACGAGTGATATCTTTTATGTTTCATCTCCTATTTCACTGCACGAATGATTTCAACGTGTATAAATGTTATTATATTAATTTTGAATCATAAATCAAGTTTTGTAACTTTTAATACGACAATTATTATATTTTAATTTTGATAGTCTAATAGCAATATCAACACTTTAACTTTTAAGGTCATAGGAATTTTGGATATCTTAACTAAAACACAGGTGCATCGAATCTTGACACTTTTATTAAAACACCTGTTTAGAACTAAAACACAAAATCAACACTATAACTCTTTAAAATTGCCATAGGAATTTTTGTTTAAAAAAAAGATTTTTATTTTAACTAAAAAACAAAGGTATCGAGAGAACAAATAAAATATTAAAACTACTTTTTCACCAAACACTAACTAAATTCTCAACACAAAATTAAAACTTGTAGGACCAAATGCATGAATTAAAACTTATGAAATCAAAATTGCACATACAAATCTTACTTATGTGAACAAAATTACTACCTAAATAATTTAGAGGACCAAAATCGATAACTATCTATAGTTAAGGGACCAATTTTGCACATAAGCCGTATTGGACATATCTCGATTCTTGACCCCAACCTTAATTTCAATCCAACTCCATCTGTTTTCCCGTTTTCCCATTTTCCCATAAGACCCCCAAATTTCATTAAATGTTCAATCGAAGCATTTATATTCCATAACAGGAAACTAGGAAAGGAACCACACTATTGGCAATCCGCTGCAATCCATCCCATTAACCTAAAATACTGCATCGGTTGATCGGACGGTCAGCATCACCAGATGGGGGACTCGCCGGAGGAATCGCCGTCCGTTGGCGGCGAGGTTTCGAGTCTGGTGGAGCAAGCCAAGGAGTTGCAGGAAACGGCGTCGTCGCTCGTCTCCCGCACATCCCGCGAAGAAGACGCGCTTCGCCAGCGCGTCGCCTTACTTGATTCTCACATCAACTCCGTTCGATCTTCTCTCCGCAGCTCCAAAAACCTCGACAAAGTATGCATATGTAGATATCTATACATGCATGCGGGAATATCCTTATAAATGCATTTGTTTATGATGATTTTTTTCTTTTTACCTTGTTTGGATTGAAGTTTGAAGAGGAGTTAATTAGAGCGAGATATTTATTGAGTGAAGGAGATGCAGCGGCGTTTCTTCCGAATAAATCTCATGGTTTGTTTTTCTGTTCTGTGAGGTTCCTTTTTTTTTTTGGTACTTTTTCCAAAAGTACTGCGTATGTAAAAATGAATGAGAATTATTGGTTTTATTTGTTAATTGTGAATGTAGGGAGCTTTTTGAGGATGTTTTTGGGGCCTATTAATGTCAAGGCAAATAGGAAGGATGTGCAGTTGAAAGTGAAAGAGGAATACAATAATTTCAGGGTATGATTTCATATACAGCTTGTGAAATCTGTTTATGTACTGTGCTACTTGACTTAGATAATATTTTACTGGATTGTGGTTACGGCTTATTGGAGTCATATTTAATGTTGACGATATCTGATATGCATGAGAATTTTGTCCAGAAAACATATTAGGGAATTATGTAGTTAGTTTCAGGTTTTCTTGTCCAGGTGTTAAATGCTTTTCTTAATTAGTTGATGGAAAACCATCTAGATTTTCCCAGTTAATGGACACTCTTGTACTGATGGCAGGATAGAACAGCAGTTTTGTTCCTCTGTTTGCCATCGCTGTTGCTTATGTTAAGGTCATGGATTTGGGATGGATGTCTACCCGCATTACCTGTTCAACTCTACCAGGTACTATCTGGCAAGAATTTCTTCTTCTGATTTTGTATTTTCTTGGGTACTACGCACGTTTCCAGAAGTATATTTAGAACTCATAGCAATGAACTCAATTTTTTCTTCCAGGCATGGTTGCTATATCTGTACACTGGTTTGGCTTTGAGAGAAAACATCTTGAGAGTTAATGGCAGTGATATACGCCCATGGTAATTAATATTCCTCAAACTCTTTTTGATAAAGATAAATAAGAAAAGATTCGATAGTTCAACTTTGTATAATAGCAATCTGGACACTCAAATGTGGATGGAGGGAGTATGTCATTCTGGAGAAATGTTATCAAGAAGATGTGATTAGTTTTACTTAAACTAGCACATAGTTATTGTGCGTTAGCTTTAGGGATTTGTATCTGTATCTAAGATTGATGTCTATCTCGAGAAGGATGCATGAGTTGACATCGCAATGTGTTCACACGTATTATATGGGTCCTGTGGCATGGCAGTCTGAAGCATCACATTAACATATTCTTGGTAAATTGTTGCATAAAACTTGAATTTTCAAAAGGAATTCCTTGTTAGTTAAAGTGTTTAAACATTGAGTTCAATGTACACCTGTTGGTATCTTGTGTAAATAAAATGATGAAGGGTCAACTTCCTATAACTTGGAGCACTTTTTACTTTTTAACTTTTTGTTAAAATTCTTTTTTAAACACTTGGTGTATACTCTGTATCTGCTTTGGTTAGTTGGATTATTACTTTCAACTGGTCATTTAGAAAGTCACTCAACCCCAAGACTCGGGGGGAGGGGGGGAGCAGTTTACCATGGCAGGGTGGCAAGATTTTTTTTTCTTTAACAGGAAAATATTTAAACCCTTCATGACATGTTATTTTTGTAAAAGAATTAAATGGTTATTAAAGAAAACAACCATCCTAGCATGTACTTGTTATGTTTTTGGATCAGTTCTTTACTTATCAAATACTTGAATGAAAGTCCAAAATCCTCTACCAGTGGTGGAGATTATGGCCTCGAATAGAGCTAAGCTCTGTGACATTTATGTACAGACTACATTGAACTCGAAGTTGCGTGCTTTTTTTTTTTCTTTCTTAATTTGCTCGATGAGTATTTGTTCTATCTCCCCTAGTTGCTGGTATCAGCTTTTCAGAGAGAGAGAAAGAGAGAAAGGGAGAGAGGAGAAAAGAAGACTTCTTCATCTTGGTTGTTGATTTTTGTTTTATGTTATCCAAAATTACCAACTAATGATAGAATAAATTTCTCGACTGAAGTTTCTGCTTCAGTAATACGGATCTTCGAGATTTTATTTTTCTTGGACATGGTTCTTTAATATTCATTGTTCTAAGGTTTGGATGTAACAATTGGCAGATAGTTTAAGTTCAATTAAGTTATGATTTTACTTCTGCAGGTGGATTAAACATCATTATTGTGCCATGGCTATGGCTCTCATTAGTCTAACTTGGGAGATACAGAGGGGACCTGATTGTGCTCAGAAACAGGTGGTCAGCTGAAAAAGAACATTCACATATATAACTTTCTTAGATTCCTATGTGTTTGTCTCTTCTTCTCTTTTTTCTTTTTCATATGATTGAAACGTAAACGATCATTGCAGAGAGGTGTTCAGCTGTTTCTGAAATGGGCAATAATGCAAGGAGTTGTCATGATGCTTCAGAATAGGTATCAACGGCAGAGACTTTATACACGTATTGCGCTTGGCAAGGTAATATTTTGAGCTTCTCCTACCATTACTGGATGCTGTACCACTCGCTTTCATTTTTTTCCTCATTGTTTGTCTGTAAAACTTTTGACTCCTTTCTTATACCAAAAAGAAAAAGTTATAGTTATTCTTTTTAATGCATATTGTTGCATTTGTAGAAGATTTCTTAGACACATGAACTTGTAAAACAATTAAGTCTGATCAGTTATTCATTTGCGTGGGTTTTTGTCCTTTTGGGTGAGAAGTGACTGACATATTTCCCTTTTCAGTTTTGACTAAAGTTAATTTGATTTCATTTTTCATCATAGCACAAGTCCTAGCCTTTTTTTTTCATCTTATCGTGATATTTGGCATCGTGCTAAGCTATTATTTACTTTTGGTCATAGGCCGGTGTTGGAGTTGTCCAGTCTTTCACCATATTCTATTAACAGTTTCCTTTTTCCCCCCCTTGATTATAGGCCAGGAGAATGGATGTTGTTTGGGGAGAAACTGCTGGAGTGGCTGGTCAGTTACTGCTGCTGTGCCCTATACTTTTTGTTTTACAGGTACATTGACTTTGCCACTTTTTGCTATCATTAATAGCACAAAATTATTTTATTATTTTCTAAATTTTATTGAAATTGCTCTCCTTTAGTACAAGGAATATTTGTAAGACCTGCTCAGTGAACTTTGGTGGACCCATTATGTCTATAACCATGAATCTTATGATAACCATACCTGTTACTTCTTCTGGATGGTTATGCATATGATTTCATTTCAGCTCAACGTTTTAACTCAGAAACTTATCTAAATTAGTAAGTATTATCCGCTCTGTTTTCAGGGCTTCGAAGCCTATGTTGGGTTCTTGTTGCTTAAAACTGCTGGATTCGGTTCTGATTGGCAGGTAAAGTAACCATCTGAAAACTTAACTTGGTTACATTTTCTCTAGCAATTTTTCTTTAAGTACAACTAGTGGAGGTGTACTTTGATATCTGGGTTCGAATTTTGCTCAAATATTTTTCTGTTACATTGGTATCATATTCGATTATATACCTATTCCAGGTAATTACATGTGGAGTTCTTCTCATAATTATGGCCGTTGGGAATTTTGCTAACACGGTACAGACCCTCGTAACAAAGTCGAGGGTTAAGGCAAAAATTAAGAGAGATAAAAGCAGGCAAGAACTGCATCAGGGATCTGATGACAAGAGTTTGTGATTAAAAAGACACAACTCTCATTGCTTCAATGTTGTAATAATGGGATGGAATGAGTTCGTATTTGTGCAGGTTTTTTTCCTGGCAGAGGGTTTTGACATTTATGTTTAGGGTTTTGGAGTTTGAAGTTAAAACGAGTTTCCTACTCTTGTACCAAAATGTTATTATACACTGTCATATGTTTTTTTTTTTTGTACTTTATATTTAATGTTTTTGATTTCATCTAAAGAGAAGGTTGTTCTTTACATATAGTATTTGCCTTCGCTATACCAAAAGCTTTAATTGTCACAGCAGTGCATATCCTTTACTCCATATTTGGTGACTTTGAGTACAAAACTTGGATAGTTCAGTTGCTCCTTTTCCAATTATGTACAACTCTGATATGTTGATGCAAATGAAGATCACGACCAAGAGTGACCCAAAAGTTTTCATGTTATAAATTAACGATAATTACAAAAAAAAAAAAAAAACACTTAAGGTATGGGCTAATTACAAAATATTGTAGAGATATTTCAAAATTACAAAAAACCCTCTCAGGTTTGATTATGCCTTAAGTTTAAGTGGGTAATTGTGATATTTCTATAAATTCCAAGGGTATTTTAAATGGTTTTTACTAAGGGACAAATATAAGATGAAATCAATCCTGAGTTTTTTTTTTTTTTTTTTTTAATTTTCAAAAACTTCTGGAGTTTTTTGTGATTAGCCCCAACTTCAAGGTTTTTTGTGTAATTATCCCTATAAATTATAGTGATGGATTGGCCTTTTGTTAATGGAAATTATGCTACATGGCACACATTGGGAACTCTTTTCTTTTCTGGAAATCACCTACAAAGTCAATGACATATTTGAATATTAGTTGGTTGAGGTGTCGAACGTCTTCAAAATGTTTCTGACATTCTCTTATTTATTAGTAACGAAGAGACAACAAAAACACAAATCTCACATCCCAAAGTCGATAATATAAATATAAATCTTACACAGATGTTACGCGCACACTCAATGGGTTGATGAAATTGGGTCAATCAATCCCTGACAGAACAAGATTCTACCACTGCAATACAAGATTGATCCCATAATAATAGCTGCAGTTCATCCTCTGAAGATGCTCTGACTTCCTAATTTATGGCCTAAAGTGTCTTGACAAAAAAGAGAAGTTTTTATAGATGAATGAAAAGCTCTCTCCAAAAGCAATTTAGAGAGTAAACTGCTTTGATGAGATGAAAAGGTAAAAGAACTCCAGAAAGCTTTCAAAGAACAAGGCTTCTCTTTATTATAGATGGATGAAATGTTTCTCCTTGAACAATTAAAACTCAGTTGTACACTACTTCCAACAAAATTTTCAACCTTCACACAGGACAAAAACATTTAAAAAAAAGGGCATTCATAAATTTAAGAAACTGCAACAACAGACATATAAGAAGAGTAAAATGAACCAAACCAACCATACAAAGAATTGACATGCTTGTACTCTCCCTCAGTCCCTCTAATCTGCAAAAAAGATCTTCAACATTCAGCCCAAAAAACTCAATCATCCATTTCCCAAAACACTCAATATGAAGCCCATGCTGGTCCTGTTGGTGTCATCTTCTCAGGCACAAGTAAATTAGAAACTGGAGTACTCGGCTCGAACAGCCCAAGCTCCGTCAGGAGCCGTTCGACTAACTCACCAGCAGCGTACGAAACGCCCGAGACCATCAACCCCAAAATGACAAAGGTGATAACCGATCTCAAGTAAGGCTTTGGGGGTCTCCGTACGTGGGCCCGTCCGATAGCTAATACGACTATGCATAAAAGGGAAGCTGCTGCCACCACCACAAGCTTGAATTGTTTGTCGTCAGTTTTTCGGAACGAGAAACCATAAACGACCGGAGGGACTAAACCAAACACGAGGTATGACATTATGGCAACTACAGCGTGAAGCATGAAATTCTGTCTCCGGCCGAGGAGTTCTTTATAGCGATCTCTTTGCTCGGCTACTTCATGGGAAACTTGATTGGCGTATTGCTCTATCGCGCGATCACTTTTTAGTTCCCAAAGCTGTAAAGTCATACATGTGATGAGTCTATGATGCATGAAAAATGAGTACCAAAGGGGAGATTAAAAAATCCAGGGTTCATTACAAAAAATATACCCATGAGGTTCAGTCTAATTTACAAAAAAATCCAGTTATTTTTCAAAATTACAAATATCCCATTGCAGTGACGGATCCAAGAAATTTTTATAAAGGGAGCACAAAATAAATACAATTATAAATTACATCAAAACTTGTTCACATTTGGATGCAGAACAAGTTGTGATAAAGTGTTTTGTGACTCAATCAAGTGGTTACGTTCTATCCGGTTCCTGAGTGGTCCTGAAAGGCTGAATATTCTTCCTCTTGTGATATAATTTCGTTCATGCACAAAAGGAAAAATACATAATCTTGATGTTCATAAATTTTAATTTTTTCTGTGCTGATATAACTAAGTGATACGAAGATGTATACCGGATGCAGCTTAATGAAAGAGATGAATAGCAACACAACTTACATTGTTACAGAGGATGAAAAGCCCCCCAATGAGATTTGCCACTCCCAGAGCTAAAATATTCACTGCAGATGACATGGAAGGAAAATCAGACAAAATAACAATCATGGTGGAAGCATATAGTTACATACAACGGCAATACACCGACATTATCTAGTTTTCTTTTCAATTATGCGGAGTAAGGAACTGATATGGATGAATTACAAACAACCGTAACTTAATCTTCTGAAATTATGATTTGAGGTAATAATGCAAAATATTTTACTGAGACAAATTATGTTCCAACTATCTAGAAACACATAAAAAAATCAGCAAACATTAACAAATTAGTCCATCTTGTACAACAAACCTTGTACCAACAAAGAGCGAAAACTGTTAATTTTACAGCATACTTACATGTTGCAGCACCACCACCAGCTGCAGATGACACAACACTTAGGCTAGTAATCGACTCGGCTAGTCCACCATATACTATGCTTTTGACCACTTCAATTTCATATTCTTTTCTCTCTTCACTTGTTTCCCTACCAGCAATATTAATTTGAGTCGTCGATTGTAATAAACTTGTTGTTTCTGTCAAGCTGGTAATATCTTCCGAGGTTTGAGATAATTCAGCCGGCTGTTCATCTATAGTTATCACAGTTTCCTTGCCTGCATCATTTTTTTGATAATTAACTCGAGAAGTATGGAAAACTTGAATTTTATTCTTTTGACCATGAGTAACGAAATTTAGGCATATGCTTAATATTTTATGTTAATTACTCTACCTTGTGCAACTGGAACACCTTTTAACACTGAAATATTGTCAACTTTCAGTGTCTCGCCTGAGTGGACTTCAAATTTGGTTTTGGTGATTATATGCTGAGACACTTCAGTGGGAAAAACATGACCTGTCGACAGAAAGAAAATTAATTTGATGATAGAACAGAGATGACAAACTGACAATTGAAAATTTTAAGTAGACAAGAAGAGTGAACAGTTACCGCTATCAATGCTGCTGAAATTCGTATTTTTATTTTCGAGAACAGATTCGGTTAGAATAGTGGCTCTAACGTCTTGCTCCTCGTGAGGAATAGATACTGAAATGTTCAATTTGCCATCCACATCTGATGCTTTGAGTACTGAACCTGATGTTGATGAGAGCTGGATAACATCCTTATCTGTAGATACAGCATTTGACATGCATGAATTTACAATGATAGAAATGAAATTTACACGTCGTGTAGTATGATAACTAAAAACATTATGGTTGGTGAAATAGGAAATGCAATTCAACAAATTTTGTCTCAGAAATGCCTGTTAAATTTTGTCTAAGAAAACATGATGATGTCCTCATAATTTCCCAAGGTCACATATTTTAGGGATATCACGAAAACTACCCCCGAGGTTTGAGCTAATAACACACAAAAAAAAAGCAGAGGTTTTTGGAAATTACAAATACCCCCTTGAGGTTTGATTATGCATTACACTTTGTCCCCTCATAAGAAAAAAACATTTCAAACACCCCTTTTACATTAGTGAAAATATTACATTTACCTCCTTACATTAAAGACAAGAATCAAACCTCAGGGGGATTTTTGTAATTTTGAAACTTCTCTGGGCTTTTTTGTAATTACCTCAAACCTGAGGAGTAGTTTTTGTAATTATCCCCATATTTTATCAGTTACAATAAAATATCAAAACTCCCAAATTCATTTGTGATACGTGATACGAGAAATCAGATGCCCTGATGAAAATTAGAATGACAAGACATTTTTCTAGCATGAGTTTCATTTATATGAAAGTGACCGTTCAAATATAAACTTCAAACCCGCACCTCCTGATTGCATCATCTGATTTGTTTTTATTTGGCCTTCCTCTGAATTTTCAAGTGTCTGAGATTCTTTATTTGAGGAAATCAGCAACTTTAATCCACCACCTTGCTGTGAAAATGAGATGGAATCCTCTGCAGATTCACCATTAGTAACTTGAGTCCTCATAGGAAGTGTTGATACTGATAAATCAGTTTCACGATTGACGTGGACTTCTTTGCTGGATTTTGATTCCTTTAACTGATCTTCCAGAGATGTTTCAAAATTACAAAAACATCCCACATATTTGATTTTGTCTTAAACTGTTCCATTGTAACATCTGTAAAACCAGCGCGGCATTAATTATTATAGCATCCATCTGAAAACTAATCGAAAGTGATAAAAAGACTTTTTACAGAAAAATAGGATTCAAAATTATACCTACTGTCTCTGTCGTTGACATATCTAATTTATCTTCAGCACCAATTATTAGTTTTCCATTCAATGAAGGTTTTTGGTTTGGAAAAGATAAAATCTCATCTCCGCCTTTCAGAATACCATTGTTCCCAGCCGTCCCCACAAGTCCTTCAGAAGCATAAGCAGGTGAAGGAGCATTTTGTAAAAATGATGGCTGACCACTTTGATCACTTATGTTAGACGACGATATGACTCCAATATTGGCTTTTCGCGCATCTGTCTGAGAGCTACTTCCTGCATGTGACAGAAGCCATGAGGCTGTAAACATATAAAGTGTAATTTCAGACATTGCTTTCACAAATGAACTGAAAATAATTTTGATCATTTTGGTTTGACTATTTTGTTTACAAATTAGATTAGCTAAAGTCTCTTTGCATCCATAGTAGTTTTTCTGTTTGATGCTTCATTTTGTTTAAATGCAAATTAATGATTAGCTGGACAATGCATTCTTTTCCATTTTTTGTAAGGATTCTGATTACTCTTTGCACTCCATGTCTTTCTGTGACTTTTTATTTTGTCTAAGGGATCTCCTTTTAACCTTATTATACATTGTGGAGGTCAAAAAGAAGATTACAAGAAGGTAATTACTCTAGAAAGAATAAAGGTATGTCTAACTGATAACTAAAGAAATGCACCATATTCATCATTTGCTCAGCAGCCTTTTCCTGCTTATTTGATGCAAACATGGAGGCAAACCAGTTCTTTTTTATACTCGGTGCTTGTTCATCCTGGAGTTTTTCTTTCCCACTTTTGTCTCCAAATATTTGGAACAACTTGAACCCATTCCCTGAATATTCGAAGAAAGGTCACAGTGTTATGTGCTTTTCAGAAAAAAACATACAACAATACTGTGAAAGTTTCGTATTGTCTCTCACTCAATAAATAATGACAATGGAAATTTCACAATATGAGATCTCAAGGATAACATGAGCAGATAACAAGTTGAGGCAATGGAGATGACAGTTACATACTGTACTTATATCTTTAAAGCCAACTATATAAAGAGAAAGGAACTAAAAAGGGATATAAATAGCATGAGCACTTTGGCATAAGATTTATTATATACTATGTAAGGATAATTACAAAAATACCCCTGAGGTTTGGGCTAATTACAGAAAAACTCAGACATGTTTCAAAATTACAAGAAAACCCCTCAAGTTTGATTCTTTCTTAAATTTAAGGGTGTAACTGTAATATTTTTATAAATGTCATGGGGGTTTTGAAATGTTTTTTGCTTGTGAAAGGGAAAATGTAAGACAGAATCAAACCTCAAGGGGTTTTTTGCAATTTTAAAAAATCTCTGGTTTTTTTTTTGTAATTAGCCCGAACCTTAGGGAGTTTTTTGTAATTATCCGTACTATGTGTGATATTTAATTCAAGACAGAACAAATGAAGTATTTTGGTCTCAAATATAACATATCTACGTATTGTCTCCCACTCAATAAATAAGCACAACGGAAATTCCACAATGAGATTTCAATAATGTAGTGCATAATAATAATATTATAGCACAAAGTTTCGTAAAAACAGAAAAAAATTCTTACCCGTTGGAATGAAGAAACTGAAGCACGATAAGCATCTGAATATATCAGGTCCTCTTTCACGTTCATCTTCATCTAGTAATGGTATTTGAGTATCATTATCTTCAACAACATCTGTATGAAGAACTTGATCCCTTGATGATTTAACCGAACCCTTGCCTAACAATGATTCAACCGCAGATTCTGTTTTGTTTCGCTTGATCTCTTCGTCAGAAATTCGAATTCTTCGTTTTCTTTTACGAAGAATAACCCTCTTTGTTATACAAGAATTGCAATTAGGACAGTACAAATCATGTGTCGTCTGCTTCTGTATTACTCTTTCGACGTCTAATTCTGTTACTTCCACATCGTCCCCATTTATCACGTCAACTTCTGCACTTTCGATCTCTGTAGAAGGCTTATAGCTTGTGTTGTCTTCGTGAGATGAAATTTGAGAAGGCTGATGATGATTTGAACTGGCAATGGCAAAACTATGATTCTCGAGATCTTCCTCGTGTCCATTGTTTAACGCGGAAGTAGAATTGTTCTGAGCAACGAAATCGAGAGATGAGATGTCGAATTTCTGAGGTCCGGGATTTTTCACAATTTGGTTTTCTCCGAAGTATGTGGTTGTAGATTCAGCACCTGAAATCATAATTATTAATCCTTTACTTGCTAAATTTAAGTTAGACAAGTGAATTTGAACTGGAAGTGTAAATCTACGTACCAATGCGAGACAATTAATTGCAACATAATACAGTTTCTAAAGCTATATGGGTGCAATTTGCTCATTGAACTTGAAGTAAAGACTATAACTACTTTCCCCATACCAATCATTTTGTGATCATCAAAGGCTGCAACTTCTACAATATTTTAACCATGATTGTTTTCTTTAAATTGTAATATCTACTGACCTTCAGATTCAAGATTATTAGTTTTGAAATTCATCAGCTTATGCAATTGCCCTTTATGATTCTGAATATGGTCAAAACAGACACTTCTTCCATTCCGATATGTCCAAGTGCAGATTCGACACTTCCATATTCCTTCAGTCAGAAAAGAGACAAGTGATTGCAATTGTGACAATTGCAAATGGTGCCTAATTTATATAGACAATTAATAACAAAAACTCCACTCAAAAGGTCAAGAAAATTGATCCTTTTCAATTTTAGTCCATCAATCATCAAACCAATGGTACATGAAGAGAAAGAACAGAAAATCTGGACTTGAAAACAGCTTAGGTTAAATCTTCATGTAGTCATAAATCGTAATTATCTAGTAATTTTATCTTTAAAGGTCTAAGGGCTCATATTTCTCACTCAAGCAACTTATACAATGAAAACATATGGATCTAAATTAACAACTTTAATTCAAACTGCAATTAACTGCACCAAAAAAAATACCAGCTGGCTGTTATCCTCTTCACTACTGTGCTACCACTAAACCAACCATAAATCAATTATAATAAATGCTCAAGTAAAATAACTTGAAATAGTAGATCACTGAGATTATTACATATTCCAGAATACAAATCCACAAACATACTACTAAAGAAAATTATCAGAAGAACACTTTTGATGACAGTTAACAAAAACTCAGTTACCTCCAGGCAAAAAGAAATTTGAAGAGCAATATGTGCTATCCCAATGGTAATAGAAAATCTCACTCAGTTTTCCCAGATCAAGTTAGAAATAGACAAAGGATTTAACATTTAAAAAAAAAAAAGAAGAGGGCCATTTTCTTTATTTATAATTTACAGACAGGTAGGGTTAAAAAGTGGGCATGGAGTGGGGTTATGGAAGAAGAATATCATGGTACTGTTCATTATAGAGACACTATCTCAATAACCTAGTAAAGATTGAGCAATAAAAAAAGTCCAAAAAATCTAAAAAAATTAAATCTTGACAAATTAAAAGCACTTGTACAATATGTACTGGCTTTGGCTTACCTTCAAGTTTGTCAAAGAAAACAAGATTTTCTGATTTTTGCTCCCCATTTATGGCTTCTGATGCATTTTCAAGAACCCCATCAAGCTCCTCTATTTTCTGCTCTTTTCCATTTGTTAATAATAAATCTTCATTTTCAAGAACCCCATCAAGCTCCTCTACTTTCTGCTCTTTTTCATGAGTTAATAATAAATCTTCATTTTCAAGAACCCCATCAAGCTCCTCTGTTTCCTCCTCTTTTTCATGAGTTAATAATAAATCTTCATTTTCAGAAACTCCATTAATCTCAGAAACCCCATTACTCACTTCTTCACCTTCAACATCAGCAATTTCAGTGATTTTGCTTTCATTCCCATTTCTTGATTTTCTTAGTAACAGAGTATTTTCCTCTTCTTCTTCTTGTTCCTCAATTTCAGCTTGCTCCCACTTTTGCTCTTCCTTTTCCATCTTCACACACACACACACACACAGAGACAGGGCAGAAAAAATTTTTGCTTTATTTATAAATGGGATAGCCCACGTCTAATTATGGACAAGAAAGCTGTCAAACACATAGCATTGCGTGCAAAATGCTGCAGAAAACTATAGAAATCTTAGTTTATAAATTTTTTATAGTTTTTTTATTACAGCAGCTGGAGAAGTAAGAGGAGAGAGCCTTATCTCTATAAGAGTTGACAGTTATGCATTTACTACCAATTTGAAGAAATAAATGGTGTTTTTGACAATGTAAACAAGATTCTTGCATCATAGCCACCAAAGTGATAACGACATATTATTTAAAAAGATATGGCCTGGAAGTGGGGCATTGAGTTCGTGAGAGCTATAAAAGGGTTTGATGTGAATCATTTTTGCTTATAGCATTTTCTTGAAGCAATTACAAATGCACATAAAGTTTGTATTTTTATTTGAACTAATTAAAACACCCCAAAATTGATGAAAGTAATAGAGGTGAATCATGTTTGCTTATGCTCCTCCGTCCCACTAAATATGTAAAAATGCCATTCCAAATAATAAAGACTATATTACACCTTAAACTAAATAAGTTCTCAATACACTTTAATGCAAAAGCAAAATATTATTATAATCCCAATTATATTTATTATATTTTCTTAATAAGAAAGTTTAATTTTTTTTCATATAAACCCTAATGGCATTTTCTTGAAGCAATTACAAATACATAAAGTTTGTATTTTTATTTGAACTAATTGAAAAATTATTTATCCTTTAAAATAATGAATGTATATTGTTTATTTTATCTTAAAATATGTTATTTCAATGCATCATCAAGATGGAGTATTTATAATTTTAAAAAAATAAATGGAATTTTTGTAATTAAGCTAAAACTCAGGGGTAGTATTTGTATTTATCCCCTTTTAATTTTATTTTAAGAGAAGACTCTCGAATCATTTTAGAGATGCGAGGAGATGCATTTTTCTGTTATAGCAAAACAAAATTAACATTCTTGTATTTGTCGATTTTGATTTTATAGAATACGGTGATAGGTTTTCTAGAGTGAGCCCCTATATAAATATTAAAATAAATAAGTTTATTTAAAAATTATTGTTTCCTGAGTAAAGAAATAAGAAAAGGAGAAGAATGCCTTGTGCAAAAATGGCTAATTTTAGAAATAGATCAAAGGAAAAATAAATTCACTCGTCATAATTGTAGCCCACATGGGAAAAAAAAAATTATTTATCTTTTAAAATTATAAATGCTATAATGAATTTATTTTTATCTAAGAAATTGTATCTCTATTCATCACCATCCGAACATGACTAGTTGTAATTTTAAAAAATAATTAGAATTTTTGTAATTAAGCACAAATAATGGAAACTCAAGGGTAGTTTTTGTAAATACATAATAAAATTTAGGCTTTTTTATTTTTATCTTACAAATTGTATCTCAATGCATCCTCAAAATGGAGTTTTGTAATTTTAAAAAATAACTGGAATTTTTTATTTTTGGCTAAAACTCAGGGGTAGTTTTTGTAATTATTCTTTTTATTCTAAGAGAAGATCAGAAGACTCTTTAATTATATTATATATGTGAGAAGATGCATTTTTATTGTTAAGCAATACAAAAAATTGAAATTTTTGTTTTTGTCGATTTTGATTTTATAGATACGGTGATATTTTATAAAGTGAGCCCCTATTCGTCTTAATTTATGGCTATATATATTCATAAATAAATAAGTTTATTTAAAATTATTGTTTCCTGAGTAAATAAATAAGAAAAGGAGAAGAAGGCCTTTTGCAAAAATGGCTAATTTTAGAAATAGATCAAAGGAAAAAAAAAAACTCGTCATAATTGTAGCCCACATGGGAAAAAAAAAAAATAAAAAGAACCTTGTGGGTCCAATGTCGCACTCTTGAAAGTGCTATAATGATGAAACTTATCAAGATGTACAACTTTAAATTACACCAAAAAAGACTATTGAGTGTTGAGTAGACTATAAATGCTACAAAATAATGGAGGAAATTTATATTTTATAATAATAGTACTAGTAGTAGTAAATACTTTTAACGTTATGATTCATGTGAAAATTTAGACTTTTTTTCCAATCTTTTCTTATCGTGTGAACCATTAGAAATTTAAGAACTTAGAAGCCAGTGCTATATGTTGCATCACAAAGTTGTTGACCTACAACTTTTGTTGGAACTTCAGAAAAAGAATATATATTTTTTTGGGAAAAATCACCATAATAATCTCCTTTGAGAGGTCTCACTTTCAGATTAAAAACTTTAAGAAAGTTTTTATTATTTCAAAAAATATATATTTGATGATATTGTCCATTTTAACAACCATCTGTCATGTTTAATTCGGAAATATATATGTATATACGTATAAACTACGAAAATAGCAAGTCCGTTTTAAAAAGCTGATAAAAAATATGAGCATTAAGTTTTTTTAATTAACTATGCGATTAACTTAAATTTATTTAAGTATTACTTTTCCCCAATTTTAGCCTTTTTAGAATTGTCTTTTTGGTTTGTTCAGATGGTTCCTTGAATTTTTTTTTTATTTTTTTGAGTATATGGTTCTTTGAAAATTCATGTGTGTTTTAACTTTTAATACTGGCTTATCAAAAAAAAATAAGTTAAATTAAGATGAAGGAGAAGAAAGGGTTTTGGGCAAAGAAATGTCAAAATCTAGGGAAAAGACAAATCCGAAAGTCTTTATGCAAAATTTCTGGGCCCAATGTCTGGGCATTACTCAAAGTGATATAATTAATAACGAAAATTATTAACGACGTACATCTTTTATTTGCATTACCTAATTTCACCGTTGATCATTTCTTTAAAGTACCATCCATCATTTATTCTAAATTCAGTACATGTAAATGAGTATCAAACTTACGCTCCAATGTAGAATATTATGTTGTAAAAAGAATGATTAACTTCGGATTTAACTCATCCAAGTGGGTATATCCCTTCCTATACTATCATCAATTGTACTAAAAAAAGTATATATAAATGTTTTAACATATTGGTAACAAGTACCTAAAAGTAAATATAAAAAAAAACCACTAGGTAATCGACTTAATATTGATCATTATATTTTTTCGGATTCAATATACTAACTTGAAAAATTAAATTTGACATAACCTTATTTGATAACATTTAAAAATCGACTACGCTCCATTCAAATTAAAAAAACACAAAAATTTATGTAAAAAAAAAAAAAAAAGTGAAAGAAAAAAAAGATTTTTTCCCATCATTGTTCGAGAAGGTGTAACTCAAGATACGAAAAGCTTTTAATCACGTTTTCCACGAACCACATTTCTTTACAAGCAGCTTTTCTTTTTCAGTGTTTTGTTTGCTTATAGGGGAGAATATTATGGCTGTGGACGGTCGGATTTGATTCAGATATCCAATAAATCCATTAATTAACTAATTTTAGTTTGGAATCAATTTTTGTCCAACTTATTTTGTTTTAAAAAAAAAAAAGAGTTCACTTATCTGTATACAATGTCCTCTTCAAAGCCTGGACCTTATAATTTTCTATCAACGCTCTCTTTAAAAGTTTAACCAGAATTAGAAAAATATAAAAGAAACTCTACTAACATATAACTCTAAATCATATTTAATTAGAATTATTTTAATAAATTAACAATGCATATTTGGTGATTATAAATCTTTAATTTGTCACCTTTCATATTTAAGTTACACAAAACATGCAAACCACAAATTCATATTATAGTTTAGTGGTCACGAATATTATTCACAATAACTGAGGCCCAACTTCGAATACAGAATAACGGGACTGAATTTCTAAAAAAAAAATATATTATAGTTGGCCAAACATAACATGTGGTTGATACTTGATAGATAGGTCGCCGTCCTCATGGTTCATACTACTATCTCATCCACGGCTCCACCTACCCACTTGTGTACACTAGTACTAGAACCCTTCAAGCAGTTCAACCCCCTCTCAGCTTCACAATTAATGTAAGATTTTTTTTTTTAAATTATTTATATTATCACATCTCGAATTGAATATTTATTGGCTGTTGGCCAACCGATTAATTAGTATTTTATGTTAATTGAATAATGTATTAAATAACATAAATGGAAGAAACAAGCAAATGACTTAATATGTAAATTCTGATTTTAGTATTTGAGATGTGAAAAACTAACAAATTTCCAATTTAAAATCCATTATAAAATGACTCCATCCAAACAACCTCAATAAATTTATTATTATAGATTTGAAGCCCATAACTCAAATCCTTCCATCCTAATAGAGCCTTAATATTTGAACAGTGAAGACTAACACAATAAGGCTAGTTAAAAAATAACATAATTGATACATAACAAGCGACAAATTCGTTTTGGACACAACTAAAGATATAGAATTCTATCGTCTTGAACGTGATTAAAGAAGTACTGACTAAGTCTACTTTAGTTTCCCTTATGCATGTCGCCATTTAATTGGCTTTGATGGCTTACCTTATAATAATATTTTGGGCTAATAATTACAAAGACCTGTCAACTGCACTTGAAAATAATGTAATTAATAACTATATCCCTCGCTCTTGTTGAATTATGGAGATCTTCTCTCTGGTGTAGTTTACAACGTTAAAAAACCCAAATGGAAGTTGTTCAATTACCAAAATACCCTCACTAAAAACTTCAAAAGATGAGAGATGATTTTTATTTTTTTAAAAAAAGCAATTAATAAATTGTTGCATTAGTTAATATAGTCTGTTGTTAAATAAATATTTTTTGCTTAGCACAAGTTTATAGATAAATATATTAATAAATCAAATAACATATGGAAAGAAAGAAAGTCTTGATTTATTGATAAAAGGAACGCTTATACATCAAAAGAAAGGAAAATACCTGAAAAGAGAGTTTTAAGTCGGAATTTTTTTTTTTTAAAAAAAAGGACACACCAAATAGTTCTAAACCTATTGCAACTTTGACATACTACTAAAGACGGTTCCCTTCAAATTTCCAGACTAGGTCAACAACAAATTAACAAAATAAACTTAGATATTTTAATTTTTTTTGTTCATGAGACCCGTCCCAAGACCCGCCGCGTTGTCATCCCTATCAATAAAAACCTTATAGGAAGGGACAGTTTGGGCAGACGACAATCCGACATAACTTGAACGGGAGATTTTGACAATTTTAAAGAAAATAGCTAATTACGTTATTTCTCCCACCCACAAAAAAAGAAGGCAAAAACAAATTGTAATTAACCTAAACTATCATAATATTAGTGGAGATGTAGTCATATAACCATCATTACATTACCTAAAGTGAAAAACCCCGATTGACAGGGACAGCAGATCCTCATAACTTCATATCCACCACTGAGCACTGCACCAAGGCACATTGCAAGCCATTATGTCCATAACCTAAGTCAGTCATCAAACACAACATTAAGGAATGGTCGAGAAGTAATATTTAAACTTCATTCCCTTAACTACCACCATTTATTGGAAGGTTGTATTAATTCGAGATGGGCTTTTGTTTGGTTCAAACACAAGTGATTTATACTAATCATGCAATAATTGTTCAAAATGTTTACATCCCAATTCCCAAGGTACTATACTAATTACAAGACATATAGGCCGATCTGAACATAATCATATCTTAAAAATTGAATCTGGCTAAACCTGATCAGCTATTAAAAAAAATTAATCATGTTTGACTTTTAATCTAGCCAAATATGTTAAAAGACTAAGTTGAGTACTAGAGAGTCTATATTTGAGCTCGACTCGTGTTTGATAGAAGTATTCAGAATTCATTAAGGTAGCAGAAGAGAAATAGAGAATCTAGCAACAAATAAATCAAACGATGAGATGTTGCTAAGATTCTAGCATAGGCCAGACTCATTTAAGAATCACAATTTTGCAAAGCCTTGTGCCGAACTCCTGGAATTTGGAATCTGCAAATATTTTACTAAAACTCAATATTCATAGGACTTAATGAGCTGCATATTCTCGTCTCAAATAGGAATAATCACCCAAAAACCGCGCGAGTGCATTGCCTCGGGAAGTTTAAGGCAACATTTAGTTTCAGAATACGACACCAAAATTTTAAGGTTCCTGTTCAAGGAACAACAAAAATAATAAAATTGAAGAGAATGGGCTCCTGCCATTACAATAATGGCAATCAGACAATTTCCAGGTTATCAACCCAAATTAAAAAGATTTGATCCTTCATCCAGATACCTATTCCAATTCTATAATTGCAAACATACCTCTAATAAAATAACAACTCATGTGTTTGTTCTGTGTGTCTTTTTTGCAACTTAGCCGCTATCAACTTCAAACTGGGGTAATACCAAAGAGGAAAAGACGTTCTATTTGCATGTCACCGATAACTATATAACAATACCAAAGGATATCCAGAAAATATTCCTTGTTAGCTGGGAATCATAAAAGCTATTTAAATCAGAGAGGCAAATCTAACATTTTCCAGCATAATTGCATGCAAACCTCAAGGTGTAAAGATTAATAATCACTCAAACTTTAGAAACTATGCAGATTGCAGACGAGAATAAAGATGAAAAAGAGATTTCAAAAAAGATGTAGCCTCAAACCTTGCCGTTTTATAAACTTTTGAGCCAGGCAGATCAGTTAGATTGGATTTTGATGGCTCTTGGTACCTTGGGTTCCATTGTCCATGGGCTTGCACAACCCATTGGGTATCTTCTGCAGATCAGCCTTAGACATCAATCATTTTGATGGCTCTTGGTTAACAAGGTAGTTCCATTGTCCATGGGCTTGCATACCAGCCCATTTGTAAACTATCTTCTGCTGCTAGAGTCTTAATAAGCCCTTGATGCCTTTAGTCAAAATTAAAGGAGGTCGTTGAAATAAGTAATCACATCAATAATAAAAATGATGAAATGGTTACTGCTCTTAACAAGGTAGTCAAATTAATAACTGTCAGAACTATCCAAGTATTTTTTTTTTGGATTCAATATACCAGCAATAAAGTAAGAGGGTGTTTGGTTTAGCTTATCTAAAGGATCTTATAAGCTCCTACATCTTACAAAATATTTTTAGTGCTTATAAGATGTTTGATCTTATTTAAAAATACGTTGTTGAAGTGTTTGAATAAAATAAGATAGTGGAGTTTTTAAGATGTTGGTAAATAAACAAACAATGAAAATAGTCAAAATTAAAGGAGGTCGTTGAAATAAGATTTTTTTGAAAAAGGGTGGGATCCCCTTAATTTTTAAAAATAGCTTATAAGTTCTTACACAACATTTTTTAGGATCTTATAAGCTCTTCCAAAAATAAAAATTACCAAACATAATTAACTTATAAGCTCTCAAACAACTTAAAAGATGTTTTGTGAAGAGCTTAAATTTTTTTGTCAAACACCCTCTAAGCCTGATATCCTTTCTGCTAGATCAGGTTGTTCCATATGTGTGGTACATGGCTTTCAGCTACATTTCCGGCTGGAATACTAGGTAACTTCCTGCTATTCTTGTTATTCTTGTGATGAAGCCTAGTCCTAACAAGACAAACACTAACGATGTCAACTCAAAAAGAGTCAGCTATTAAAGCAAATTCCATGGTCAAAATAGTGGTCATCGTTCAGTTTTTCGCTGTGGAATCAAACTAGTGCAGCAAAATTGTCCCTTAAACAGAGTTGTTATTTTACATGCAGAAATAGGATGCTGGATGTATGCAAGTGAAAGACAAGTAAGGCGCTTAAGATTAACATTTCTAAAAGCTGTCCTCAGCCAAGAGATTGGGGCATTTGACACTGATTTAGCAAGTGGAAAAATAATCAGTGGAATTAGCACCCACATGTTTATCATTCAGGATGCAATTGGTGAGAAGGTAACTAGCTGATGCTTGTGTATCTTTGAACTAAAGCATTTGTCAATGCTCATCTTTTAGTACTGCACATGATTTTGAAAGGTTAATATCACTTTATTCCCTCAAACTCTAAGCCGATCATGTGTTGCCCCCTTGTTTTTCAATTGCATCACTTTACCCCTCAAGCTCTTTAAAGTACTTTATTTATTGGAAGGAGTTAACAATTGAAGTAATTCTAAGTGTTCATGGGGTAAAAGGGAAATGAAAATTCACGTACTAATTTCTAACAAAATAAGAGAACAAGGAGGTAAAGTGGTTTGATTATTTCTATTTGAGTCGTTTAATGTTTTTGTAATAAGAAATAATTTTTATGGTAGCATAATATCATAATTTTAAACCTTTAATTTAGTTACACTGTGATGGTTTATTTTTTTTGCTTATTATTTTTTATTTGCATCAACTAGTTATCATACAATTTGTGTGGTAAGCACAGTTTTCACAATATATTATATTTGAAGAAAAACTATTGAAGTAATATTAACAATTTTACCAAGAAACTTAAGAGTTTTTTAGCAGTTAATTGTCAAAAGACCAAATTAGGTATTTGTTCCCAGTGTCAACAATTAACTATGTAACCAATGCTGGTTTTGCATTGCTGTTCTTCAAAGAATTCATTACATCATAATATGTAACCTTTAAACATTCATAGTTAGAATTAAAATTAATTATGATACTTATATACAAGTATCCTGTGGTTTTGATATTGATGAATAGTACAACTTTGTAAATCTTTTATCTCTTATTGTAATGTTGCTCAACTTTTTGGGGTGAATTCCACTTTACCCCTTTGAGTTTTGAATAGGTCTGATTAGCCCGTAAATTTTTGATTGTACCACTTTACTACTAAAATTTTCAAATTGTTTGAATGAGTTAACGATTGAACCAAATTGAAAGTTCAAGGAGGTTAGGTGATGCATAAAATTGAGGTTATGTGATGCATGCAATTGAGATAACACAACCTTTCACTGGCTAAGAGTTCGAAGATTGGAATCTTACTCAATGATCATTTATATTGACAAAAGTAACACTATATTATTTGATTAAACATCTATAATGACAAAGTTTTAAATCTCTTGAGAATACTATTGCTGAATTTTCTTCATGCATATTCTCTGCAAATTAAAGTGATGCTATAATACCCGATTTTGTTTGGAGAGCATTTCACTCACTGCACCTGGCTGACCTAACTTGATTTCAACATGGTCCAGTCCAATTTGATGGTTCCTGTGTAGCTTATGACAAATTTAATACACAAATAGATTCAACATCATATGCAAGCATAATAGAATGTTAAAAATACAGGCAAAGAACAAAGACAACTCACAGATATATGATCTGATTTTGACTTACAATGTCTGTTGCTGGGCAGTTGGGACATTTCATATCATGCTTTGCGACTTTCTTCTCCGGCGTCTTGATTGCTTTCATATCCTGCTGGGAAGTGTCACTTCTAGCAATATTTGTTGTCCCCATGATTCTGATAATTGGGGCTACATACACAAAGAAAATGAATGCTATTTCAGCAACAAGGATGTCATTCCTGTCGGAGGCCACTGCAATGGTAGAACAGGTAGAGAATCAATAATATCAGCACTAATTTGTCGCAAGCCATAGACATGTGGGTTTTGCTGAAATTTGAGGTCCATTTACATAAAAATACTCTTGCTTGCTATATGACAGTCAATTTCCCACATCAAAACGGTGTTTGCATTCGTTGGAGAGAATTCAGCAATTAAATCATTCTCAGAGTGCTTAGAAAAGCAACTACGTATGAGCAAGAATGAAGCATTCATAAAGGGATTTGGGACAGGTATGTTCCAGGTTGTGACATTCTGTTCATGGGCTCTTATTGTATGGGTTGGAGCCGTTGTTGTAACAGCCGGTAAAGCACGAGGAGGAGATGTTATTGCTGCAGTTATGAGCATTCTCTTTGGAGCCATGTAAGGAAAAAAAAATACACAAACTACCCCAGAGGTTTAGCCTAATTACAGAAAAACCCAATTATCTTTAAAAGTACACAAATTCCTCCTCCCCCCTCCCCCTCCCCCCCTCCGACATTGGTTTTTAACTTACAAAATTGCACCCTGAATAAGCCCTCAAGAAGGGTGTATTTGTTAGGTAAATACAAACCTCAGGGGATATTTGTAATTTTGAAAGATAAGTGGAGATTTTTGTAATTAGGCCAAGGGTAGTTTTTATACTTATCCCAAATAATTATTAATGTATATATTATGCTATGACTATCACTCATTCAGCCAGTGTCCACAAACACTACATCAAAGAAGAAAAAACATCTTGTTAGGCATTACAACCATTTTCCCTTTGCAATTTCAGATCACTCACATATGCTGCACCAGACATGCAAATCTTCAATCAAGCAAAAGCTGCAGGAAATGAAGTATTTCAAGTGATTGAAAGAAAGCCAACGATATACACCAACAGAGAGGGAAAGACACTGGACCTGATCAATGGCAGCATAGATATTTATGATGTGCACTTTTCTTATCCATCCAGAAAGGAAACTTTAGTCCTTCAAGGTTTTTCATTATCAATCCCAGCAGGAAAGGTAGTAGCACTCGTTGGAAGTAGTGGATGCGGCAAGAGCACCATCATGTCATTGATAACAAGATTTTATGATCCTTTAAAAGGTACTCCTAAGAAGCGATAAGTGTAGAAATTTATGCATTTTCAATATCTTCATGATATGTGAATAAGTGTTTTGCTTATTTCTGCATGCTGTATAATAGAGCAAGACAAAGCATAAAATCTGTAAGTTATGATGGCTTCAAGTAAGTCAGAAGCCTAACTGAGTTTGCAACCCTCAGGTGAGATTCTTATTGACAACCACAATATCAAGGATCTCGATTTGAAGTCCCTCAGGAGAAACATAGGACTCGTCTCACAGGAGCCATCACTATTCTCTGGCAACATCAAGGACAACATCAGGGCAGGAAACTCGAATGCAGATGATGATCAGATCCATGAAGCAGCTCAAATGGCAAATGCACACGCTTTCATTTCCCAATTTCAAGAGCAATACTTGACCGAGGTCAGATAAGTCAAAACTTAAGATCTTTAAATACTACTCTTCACATGATGAAAACCTCCCTCAACTTAGATTACTGAGAACAAAAGAACTATAGATCTATCCATTACTGCATGGAAGATGAAAAGCAAAACAAGAAGACCGAGTTAACTTGAGCAAGTGAGGATAACAAGGGCCAAAAGCAAAATGATGCATTAATAACACAATTGAACACTTAGCTAAGCTGATTGATCACTAAGAAAATGAAGTTCAGGTATTACTAAAAAAAATCGTTTAATCGGTGAAAACAGGCCAAAAGGCCATAAAGCTTGCAGCACGCTCTCTAGGATATGCCATTACCTTTTCAAATGTCTGCCACCATACACCTGCAATATTATTTTGTTTATGCATATACACGTATTATAATATGCCATCAATTTCAAATTCGAAATTGCCATGTATGCTCAAGTAGCTTTGTTCTTCCATTAGGTTGGACAAAGGGGAGTCCAATTATCAGGTGGACAGAAACAAAGAATTGCAATAGCACGAGCGATCCTAAAGAATCCTCCAGTTCTTTTACTAGATGAAGCCACCAGTGCCCTCGATACAGAATCAGAAAAGCTAGTTCAAGAAGCCCTTGAGACAGCAATGAAAGGGAGGACAGTCATCTTGATCGCGCACAGATTATCCACCATTGTTAATGCGGATACGATTGCTGTTGTAGAAAATGGAAGAGTTACAGAGACAGGAACACATCATGACTTGCTACTTAACAATAAATTTTACCATAGCTTGTTTGAAATGCAGAATATCAGCCAAGAAAGTGATACAAGGTTCATCGCAAGTCAAAGTTACTTATAATTTCAAAGTAACGATAGACTGGGAATAACATTTTTCTGTTCATGCAGAGTAGAGGATCCAATGGAAGAATTAGCAAGTATACAGTCAGAGATTTCATCTCAGTTCGTGGACCAGCCTGATGAACCTAGGGAAGCAAACAGAACTCCACAACTCTCTCTCAAGAAAGAGGAACTGAAGGAAAGAATGGAAAAGTCTATTTTCTTCAGAATCTGGTTTGGCTTAAAGAAGAGAGAGGTTGTAAAGATTGCCATTGGTTCTTCTGCAGCTGCCATTGCAGGCATATCTAAACCTGTCTTCGGATACTTCATCATAACAATAGGGGTGGCGTACTACAAAAAGGACCCAAAGCACAAAGTAGGAATGTACTCGATACTATTTGCGTCTATAGGATTTCTGTCATTGTTCGCCCACACTTTGCAGCATTATTTATTTGGAGTGGTTGGAGAGAAAGCCATGACAAACCTCAGGCGAGCTTTATATTCAGGTATCCTTGTCATTCAAAACCTAGATATTGTGTATATACTCCATCAGCGTGAGAACTTTCACAGCAACCATTTGCATTCATACAAAGCAATTTTTATCTTGCAGGTATTCTAAGAAATGAATTGGCTTGGTTTGAAAAGCCTGAAAATAATGTGGGATCTACTACATCACGGGTTATCAACGAAACATCGACAGTCAAAACCATTATTTCCGATCGTATGTCTGTTATTGTTCAATGCATCTCCTCCATATTGATTGCAACAATAGTCAGCATCAAAGTTAGCTGGAGAATGGGTTTAGTTGCTTGGGCTGTGATGCCATGCCACTTCATCGGTGGGCTAATTCAAGCCAAATCAGCAAAAGGATTTTCAAGTGGTAGTAGTGCTGCTTACTCTGAATTGGTTGCCCTTGCTTCTGAATCAGCATCCAACATAAAAACCATTGCCTCTTTTTGCCTAGAAGAACATGTGATTGAAAAGGCAAAGGTTACTTTGAAGAAGCCACTGATGGAAAGCAGGAGACAGAGTGTCAAATATGGGATCATTCAAGGGGTATCCCTTTGCCTATGGAATATTGCTCATGCTGTTGCATTATGGTATACGACCATCCTTGTCGAGAGACACCAAGCCACCTTTGAGGATGGAATAAGATCATACCAGATATTCTCCCTCACAGTACCATCAATCACAGAACTGTGGACACTGATACCTAATGTTATCTCTGCCATCAGCATACTAACACCTGTGTTCCAAACCATTGACCGGCAGACTGAGATCGAGCCAGACAAGCCGAAGCAGCCACCAAATAAAAGCATTAAGGGGGATATTGAATTTCAAAATGTGCATTTTTCTTACCCCTCAAGAGCAGAAACAACTGTGCTTGACAACTTCAACTTGAAAATTGAAGCTGGATCAAAAGTTGCTCTTGTCGGACCAAGTGGTGCCGGGAAGTCCTCCATTTTAGCACTTCTGCTCAGATTTTACGACGTCAAAGAAGGAGTAGTACTAATTGATGGAAAGGATATAAAAAATTACAACCTGAGAAAGCTGAGAACACAAATTGGCTTGGTGCAGCAGGAGCCGCTTCTGTTCAGTTGCTCAATTAGAGACAATATTTGCTATGGGAATGAAGGGGCATCTGAAGCCGAAATCATGCAGGCATCGATGGATGCAAACATACATGAAGTGATAAGCAATCTGCCTAGAGGATACGACACATCGGTAGGGGAGAAGGGATGTCAACTTTCAGGTGGACAAAAGCAAAGAGTAGCCATTGCTAGGGTTCTACTGAAAAAGCCAGCGATATTGCTTCTCGATGAAGCCACAAGTGCACTTGACGCTGAGTCCGAAAGAGCTGTCATCTATGCTCTGGAATCACTAAAACTGAGAACAACACATGTCACTGTCGCACACAGGCTGTCAACTGTAATCAACTCAGATACCATATTTGTCATGGACAAGGGCAAAGTTTTGGAAATGGGTAACCATGCAACCCTAATGGCAACTAGTGACGGAGCTTACTCGAGACTTTCCAGGCTGCAGAGTATCTCCAAGAGTTGATGGGTCTACGATAGCAGCAATTAAATAAAAGTCAGAGTGAGACTATAGATAGAAGGAGTCTGGTTTGCTTCCTTCAGATTAGCGGACTACTTTAACTGCTTACACCCGATGAAAGGGATGCGCGCCTATATTCGGTTTATTCACCTTCAAACCTCCAAGCTATTGTAATAACTTCTGCTTGGATTCATGTCAGCTGTAATGGTATGGTTTAGATAGATGATATGGTAACTTAAATGAGCACAAAGTTCGAGATTACAAACTCAAAATTCATGACAATGCCATCTAAGGTCTAAAGCTTCTCCAACTCTTCAGCGTGTGCAAATTTGAGGATCAATAAAGCACAACCAAACATAAACCAACTATTATATTAAACTTATCAGGTTAGAATGCAACAAACAAGATTGAGCAAAATACATCTTAAACTGGTACTGCAGCTTCTTCAGTGTGTAGGCAACTCTCTTTATTAAATTTTCCATCCAACATTCTCTCTATTTTTTTCTATAAAGAAATGATTGCACCATCAAAATGAGGTAAAATAAAAGGAGCAAGAATTTTGAGCAAGTATTCTAGAAATATAAATTACATAAAATCCGGGAAGGACACCAAAGAATTAAAAGAAGCAAGAAAAAACCAGAAATCTGAAAATTTAAGGATTTATTAATTAAATATTACATCAATCTGCAGAATACGAAAGCACATCAGCACATGTTATAAATACGCACCTGTTGTTATATCGGCATCATAACTAAGAAACTGCTCTGAGAATTATTCAAATAACTAATTCTACATTTCAAGAAATCTTCAGCCTGCGCATAAATGAATGTAACATTACTTCTTACAGCAGATACCAATAACTGAAATATGCAAACAAGACAGAAATTATGTAAAGTGCCCAATCCATTGACTCAAGTAATATAAACTCTGCAATTTAAGTTACTGCCATAAATTGCATCTCCTGTTAATCATCATAGTCAATTTTCAGGCGAGCTCAGAAGCACAGAAAGATCAATCCTTATACATAATAGCTTGTTTTTAATCCTCCATGGGTTTTGACTTCGTCACCCTTGTCATATCTGGAATCCAAATTATGCCAATATCTGCAAGTCGATTATAGAATTCAAGGCGATCCGCACTCCATATTCTGGATGAATGATATAGAAAGTATTTAGCAGAATCATTTATTCACTATTTCTCTGACCTCTTTCCTTGTGCATCATCGAACGTATACAACAGATAAAACAAGTAAATATTCTTAATCGATAAAACTACAAGTAATACAAACATTGTAGATGATGCCCCAACAAAGGAAAGACGTTACTAATTGTTTGTGTTTTTCCCACGTATTAAGTTTTGAATTGCACCAATATTTCGTCCCAGGAACGCCTCTCCAAGAGAATGTGAAATCCATTCCAGATATTGTTAATTATCTTTACGTTTAGACTTTCCCAGTGGTCTTTTTTGTTAATTCTCAGTCTCTAGATCTCCTTAGTCAGTCCTAGCTTCATCAGTATCAAACCATATTGCAAGAATCAGAAATAAGAAAGTCATTTAAGCAATTACATGACATCCACAAATTGCGTTGAAACAATTCACAAACATTCCTCAGCTGCATAAAGAAAATAAACATGAAATAAATTTTCTTTCGGAAAATATATATACTGTTCACTTCTCGGGAAATGAGACTTCGAAACTGCTACAGAGGTTAAAAAACATGAGAATTTGACAAATGCATATAGCTCTTTATCACAGAGCAGCTGATTTCATTCTCATTCACCGAATAAAATTTAAGATAGCGAATGTAATCAAACAAACACGTACGCAAAATAAAAATCTGCAGAAATAAACAGGAAAGTGCAGATTACGTACGATCAGAAGTGGATGAAGTGAGAGCAATCTGTGGCGCGAATCCAAAACCCCCGGCATAACCTTCGTCTGCTACCATTCCTATGTTTCGGAAAATAATACTTATACACATACAAAACAGAAGGGAGATGAAAATACATAAAAAAAACCAAAAGGAAAACAACAACTACGGTATCATTCTATAGTTTGTGCGAACAAGAAGAATGAAGAATATACCTCATGGAACAGTTAGAATACTAATCGAACAAGCAGAATGCTCCATTATAGAGCTTTGAGATTGAAAATCATTTGTTTTTTTAACTATTTGGCTTTTATAGGTTGGAGAATTGTGTGACAAGCTGACTTTATTTTTTTATTTAAAATGGTATTTTAATTAGTAACACGCGTAATTGTATCTTTTAGAATAGGGATAATCATAAAAACACCCCTAAGTTTTGGGCTAATTACATAAAAGACCAGATTTCTTTGAAAATTACAAAAAAAAAAAAATGACTTGGCGGTTTGATTAAAATCTTATTTAAAGACAAAACGAAACCTCAAGGGTTTTTTTGTAATTTCGAAATATGTCTGGGTTTTTTTTGTAATTAACCCAAACCTCAGGGGTGTTTTTGTAATTATCCCTTTAGAATATGACAGTATATGCTATAGAGTTATTAATCGAAATTGATTTTTTTAGCTTAGAGTAAATAGATCTAATCTTAAGTGACAATATTTTAAGATTGGCGTCATTTTTGATTGGGGTTGAGGACAATTGTGTTTGTTTATCAACTCAGAGAATTATTAATAAACTTAATTTGGAGTCTTTCAACTAATTTTTTTTTTTTTTTTTTTGGAGATGAACTTAAGATCTTATTTTTACTACAATACTACCTACAAAGTGTTGTACAATACATAATTAATAATTCACAAAAATTTTGATAGATGTAGCACAATTTCTTTATACATTTATCTGTCCAAGTTCTATAATTGTATCAAGATCTTTGCATTTATACCTACACGGCTACACCTATAAATACATCAAATTTCTATATGTAGATTGTTTGAACATGAAGTAAATATGAATGCCAAAACCAATTCCATTCACTTGTAGGTTCAAGAGATTTGTTTGGCTAGTACAATAATTGAGTACTAAGTACCAACCACAAGTTGAAGATTTATTCTTCACATAATAAACTACACTGTATATTCATTATCCACTAGATGATAACTTCACAAAGTTGAATCCAAAGCAAACATGGCCTAAATGCTGTATACCATACTCCATTACAATATAAGCTCAAAATTTGAAAGATTTCACTACATTTCCATGGTCTACTCCAGCTACAAACATAAAAACCCTTGAAGCTTGGTCAAGAAATCAAGTCATTTCACTGATCAAGTAAATAATCTTGCTATATGTACAAAGTTCACTGGTTCTGTGTTCTCCTGTCTAAAAAAGACAAACCCCATACATGTCTTGAAAACTATGAACAGTAAGGCCCAACATGTAATGACATTCTAAATATTATTGCAAATTCATTTATCTTTCAAAGGCAAATTTATCAACATTAAAATCTATAAAAGCTAACTTAACTAAAAAACAACATTACAACACGATGTTGTCACGTCAGGTCCCGGTATTTTCCTTGCTGGCCACACGAGCACCGCTCTTGGAGAGTAGTATATCTTTCATTTCTTTGTAAACCTTTAGTTCTTCAAGGGCATCTGATGTTTTTCGAGGCTTGAAAAATTCAGAAGCGGCTCCAACTTCTCCCTCGATTTCGATCTTAGAGGAGTGAGAGGTATAATAACTAGAATCTTTACGAAGAGGAGGAGCCGTTCTTAGCATGTGAACAAGAGCACCAACGGCCGCATCCTGGGATTTCTTCGCTGTTGAGGATGTCTGAGAAGAAACGTCGGAACTGTTTCGTCCATCAAGATTTAGACTGTGTGGCAAAAGGAAACTGAATGAGCGAGTGAAAGCCACATGAGACTACATGAAGAAAAATATGCATATGGGTTGATTTCAAAAAATACCCTTGAGGTTTAGTCTATTACAAAAAAGGACCCAAGTATCTTTCAAAATTATAAATACTTCCTTGATATTTGTTTCATTATAAATTACAACCTCATAAGGGGGATTATTTGTTAACTAAATACAAACCTCAAGGGGGGAGGGCGGTGTTTGTAAATTAAATACCTTAAGGGGGTATTTGTAATTTTGAAAGATAGCAAAGGTTTTGAGTATTGGGCAACACTTTAGGGGTAGTTTTCATAATTTACCCCAGATATATTTGCTAATTGAATAAACTGATTATCCGACATGATTTTTACATGATATTTACTCTTTTTGGAACAAAAAGAAACAAGGCTAGTGCATGGTGGCTTTAGACCACTTGATATAAGGGGAGGAACTCAAACAAGACCAGTGATGTTAATTCCCAATTACTTCATCTTCACCATAGTTAAAAATGACGAGCTATACTCTCACATTTCATGAGATCAGATGTCTAAATATAGTATAAGATGAAATTTCATGTGAGAAAATAGTTGGTGAATCAAAAAGAACATTTCAAGCCCAACATGCAAGTGAATTGATCCAGTGCTCCTGTTATGATGCACAAAGAACATCATCATTCAGAAAGAAGTATAACATTTGAGAGTGAGCTAATCATCAAATAAAGGAAGACAAAACTCTTAACGATGCTACCCATATAACTTTGAGGAAAAGTAAAACAGCAAACACAAGTAGGCTAGTTTTCTATAATTACAATTAAACTGAAGTCAATCAGAAGCAGATTTGTAATAAATATCCGTTTTGTTCTGTAACTAAAAACTCAATTTTGGAAGTATCTCCCTAGTATGAGCCAATTCAGGTTAACCTTTTGTTCATGTCAAGAACTGGAAAACTCGACTGTATCAAACAATCAAGAGAAAAGAAGAGATACACTAAAACAAAATTTGAGGCCATGTGGTGTCCTAAAAAGAAAGAATCTCTAAAGCCGTCATGAGATTGACACTTTAAGTAATCAAGAAAAGAAGGAAATTCAAGAAATATCTTGTTTGGATGATACAAAATAATTATTTGGTATATATGATAAGTCCAGTATTATGTCATTATTTCAGCATCAAATGAAGTTAAATGATAACATATATTGCTCCGAAGAATCTCAAAAGCAGGATTAAACAAGCTTTAAAATAAAAGTTTTGATGAATATAATTGGTAAATAATAAAATTTCAACCAAATTATATACAATTGGAGCCCCAGAAAGTCAAAATGTTATTCGGAATTACGACCCAATTCACATGTAGAGTAAAATGTCATCCTGCTTCTGTAAGAGAAAAGTGAACTATATACAACACCACTCCACATTTTCCTATTCGCATGATTAATATGGTACTTTTAATTTCAAGCACTACTTAGCACGTTCGGAATGATAGCAGAATTACCTCGTTTGGCTATCAGGAGGATCCACATCATCCACAATAAATGGACAGGAGAAATCAGAATCGCCAAAGTCATCCTGGAAAGACAATCGGCTGGAACTCCTTGAGAAACCAACACGTGGCGAACTACTTGACGACAGCAAACTCGAAAATCGGCCAGAATCCTCTTTCGCATCTCGAGACAGCTAGAAAAAATTAAAAGACATAAATCACAGAGCATTTAAGGATCAACCAATAAACAACAAGAAGTGGTAACCAATAGCAACTCCGCGAAAAACCTACCTTCTGACTAACATTTATTGGGGTGTTACTCAACTCTCCAGCTCTCAGTGAATCATGTCTCCTCACTGACCTAATTCCGGACGAGGATTCATGGGACGAAGGATCATACTTCGTGTTTCTAGGAGATAGAGGCGGAAGAGAATGCCGACTTGGATCAGACAAATTAGGAGAAAGGTATCTTGGACTTCGAGCCATCATTGGATGTGGTATACTCATTGGAGCAGTTTCTGAACGCAGACGACTCTGAACATGATTTACACCATAAGGGTATGTAGGGGGAGATGGAGAAGGAGATGGTGAGAACGGAGGAGAAAGTAAGTCATCAGACGTTGTTTTATGATAAATTGGTGACCTTTGGTTTTGATCCCTATGAATGTATGCTTCAGTAGGTGATGGTGAATACTCGTACGGTGAACGATATAAAGGTGGCGATCCACTAAACGGTTGGCTTTGTTGTGTAGAAACATCCCTGTGGATCCCACTTGTCCAGCTGTGTGGCCGTTGAAATGGTGACGAAGAATTTGATTGCTTCCCTCTTATCGGGAAGGATGTAGGACGACTCTTTTCAGACGAGGTAGACGGAAATGCCCTCATAGGGTCAGTAAGAAGGCTACCTACATAGTCAGTAATGATCTCTAAAGGACAAGATACAAAAGCATCAAGATTGAAATCAGACAGATCTTCACGATAGATCACGGATACAGAAAGACGGCCTTGTTGGGCGTCAACAGGAGTAAAACTGTATTTCTTCATCGACTCTTCCTCCTCTCTTGAAAACGGAGAACTAAACGAACAGATTTTGTAATTGATCTCGAAATTACAATTCTGCTTCGAGGAACTTTGTTTACGAAAGGCCTTATATGCTGGAAGGAGCCTCAACGTTGAATAAACCGAGCGTAACAGTATTATTGATTTCTTGTATGTCTTTTTGTAAGATGCATCGCCAATTTGAGGAGCCAATGACCTCTGAGAGTCATACTGAACTATCCACCTCTCTACAACCGTCTCGGTAAACATATCCGTTGACGAAGAGTTTGGTGATTCTTGAACAAGTATGATATCAATTATCATAGGTTCCATCAAACTTCTATTCCAAAACTCAAGCTATCCATGGCAGCTGGACGATCCCCTAACGCCAAATTAAACCATTTGTCGCTCTTTTTTATTTCACCGCCCCGACTAGATGGCCGGTTGGCAGGAACCCTTGAGTCCAATATAATGTGCAAGCTTTTTAACAGAAATTGATTAAGTATTTGCTCAAACCTTCCATGTTCAGCCTGAGGATAACCATGCAAATCCATATCCTTGTTGGAACCAATTCTCAGAACTAGGTTTCCACCATCAATTATACCAGGGAATTATGATTCCAATTATTTTCAAAATTGATCAATCAATCAAAAGATCCAATGAAAAACAATCCGGGTTTATCTACAGTTTTTTTCTTTTTTGTCTATAATTTTCCCAAAGCCAACCTCCGTGATGCATGCCTCTAGTTTTTGTATATGAACACCTGAAAATAAATCCCAGAACATAACAAATTAAGCATATAATTGAACTGGAAAAAGAGAAAAAAAAAAAAAAAAAAAAAAAAAACAGGCACACACAAACACACAGAACCGTCAACTAGGTAATCACTAATGCGCAGATTAACAAACAAAAAACAAGAATAAAATATAAACAGAACAGATCGAGAATTTCGATTAAGAAGAACACATCACCATTTACTATCAAAACTTCAAATTCAACTATCAGATTAAACAGAAAAAGAAAAAAAAACTTAAATATCAGAAAACGACAGTATTCCAAGATTCAGAAATTGAAAATGGTGTTTCTGAAATGACGAACTAAAAATGATTTATTCAAATAATTACAACTTACTTGAGAAAAACATAAATTCTTAAATGATGGAGTCTTGAGATCAAATTGGCAGAGGATAGAGAGAGAGATTGCGTAGGCTACTATCAGAGAGAGAGAGAGACAAAAGCTGTTCTTTTATAGGGGAAATTAGGGAAAATATCTACAAACAAAGGGGTATTAAGGAAAAATGCACCTTCATTATTAAACAAGGAAATATACCTTTTTTTCCTCTTGAAAAGTCTATAATGCCATTTTATGTAAAAAAAAAAAAAAAAAAAGAGGAAAAAGAATATAAATAGACGGGAACAGTTCATTTGCCCACTACTCTCTCACACGTCCGATCTTCTTCCATTCTTCTCATCTTCCAAACCCACCTCACGTCCGACTCCCCTACTCTCTCGACTTATGCTCCTTCGTTTCTCTCTTCGACCCGCGAACGTCCCCACGAGCACCTGTTCCGATGAGTTCACTCTATCACTCGCGATTGTTAGACGTCTGAGGGTTTGAAAATCAAAGGTCATTCTTCGGTTGAAAATGTTTGGTTTTTCATCTTCTTCTCTTATATGTATATTTTAGTTAGTTGTGTTGAAGGATTTTGGGTTTTGTTTTGAAAAAAAATACTAAACAGTTTAGGGTTTCGTTATATGACTGAAAACGAGATTTAACATTAAATGATTCATGTTTTTATGGAGTTAATGATGTGTTTAGGTTGGAATGTGCGTGTACTTGGGTTTAATCGAACATTTTTTCTGTTGCCCACTTATTTGTCATGTGTTTTGCCCACATGAGTGCCCACGTCTTTGCCCACTTCAATGCCCATTTCGTTGTCCACTTGTTTCCCCACTTTGTGGAGTCTGTGATGTGTTTTGTGGAGTTTATGATCATCTTCTGCAGAGTCTATAATGTGTTTTTAGGTTGGAATATGTATGACTGGTTTTTTCTGGAATTTTTAATCTTGCCCACCTATTTGCCCCCGCACCGCCCACTGTGTGCCCACTTGTATCTAACACTACTTTTCATTGTGCGATTCAAGAAAGATGGTGTTTGTTCCATGAAAAGGATCAATTTACAAATGAGATTAAATGGTCGTTGCAATTTCAATAAGGAATTAAACAAAATAATTGGTTGTTTGAGCGATCGGAATAGAGAAAGGTTCATGCAATCTTGCTTTGACAATTCTTGATGTACAAAAATTGAAATTTCAAGGTCGATTATATCTCCACCTTCTCTTTAGACAAGACAAGTCGATGTCATTGGACAAGATAACATTCCACTTGAACAACAAAGAGGCAGACTTTGGAATAACTTCGCATTGATCACAGGACTTGGTTTTGGGTCAAAGTCTACTATTCCATCATCATCGTGGATCTTCAAGAAATACTTTAGGAGGTTTAATCCCCTTTGTCTGATACACGTGGAAAACGCTTTGGAAGAATTGTCCAAGAAAGAAAAAGGGGACGGAGATATGACCCTGAAGTTGGCCTTGCTATGTTTCCTATACGGTATTCTTCTTGTAAGAGACCGAAAAACCAAAAGAATTGTGGACGAGTATATTCACCTTGTGGATGATCTAGAAGATTTTAATGTTTATCCATGGGAATGAGTTGCTTTCAATTTCTTGGTAAAGGAAACACGTGCCTGCATGGCCGATCGAGTACAAGGTTATTGGGAAAGAAAAGAAACCAAAGAAAAGCATGATTGTAAAAACTTTGACATCTACGGCTTCCACCATGCGCTACAAGTCTGGGCATATGAGGCGATCCCAGACGTCGCCAAATTGTGTGTTGTCACAACCAAAGCTGCTAAGAATAGGGTGCCACGTATTTTACGTTGGTCAATCGAAGCCGCCGTTTTTTTATTTGATAAATTGAAAAGGACAATCTTCAGGACTTTGCTTCCGGGAGATGATGATACTGTAAGATTTTTAATCAATTTTTATTGTGTGTATGCATGACTGCTATTGTGCCCACCTTGTTATTGTTCATTCATTAATATACACCTGCCCACTCATGCCCATTTCACTGCCCACATGAGTACCCACATTGATATTGTTCATTCAATAATATACACATACCCAATCATTTTCCCACTTGTATGCCCACCTTGATATTGGTCATTCACTAATGTACACCTGCCCACTCATTTTCCCATGCTACTACCCACATGAGTGCCCACTTGTATGCTCATATTGTTATTGTTGTTTCGCTAATATACACTTGCCCACTCGTTTGCCCACTTCACTGCCCATTTGATTGCCCACTATTGCATTATTTTTTGACTTTTGTTTATTTGTTTGTAGCTTGTTGTTCACAAACACCTGAGACCGTCCAAATTGGAGCAAGATACTGAATCCCTAAAAATCTTGTTGTGTGGGAAGATACCATTGAAAAAGAGAATTTGAGAAAGAAAAATGAAGAAATAAAGAAGAAAAAGAACTTTGAAAAGAAAATTGTTTTGAGGAAAAAACAGAGGGCGAAGGTATTGATGAGGAAAAAGGAGGGCCAAATCCGCCCATGAACTTGTTTGGTTTGTCGAGGAGAGTCGACAAAATAGAGTCCATGCTGAAGACAATTATAGAGCATTTGGGATGCTCAATTTCTGAAAAAGGTCGGCAAAGATCAAGCTCCATCAACTACCCACCGTAGTGCTGACCATGGTGCCGACAATAGTTCCGACAAGGATGGCGACCGGGATGCCGCCCGCGTTGCCCAACAGGGTGCCGACAGTGGGCACCACTTTCGAAGAACCCATAGCTCTCCACCCTCATCCCCTCCCGATGTTTCCTCCAAAGGGCATGATGTTGGCCCCCGTGTTTGATGACACTACTTGAGAAGAAAAAGATATACCAGACTTTTTGCCGCTTTTTCGCCAAAGAATGACGCCCAACCCATTACATTTGTCCCGCACAAAGCATTTGAAGAATTAATTGCCAACCCTTCAAAACTTGATGCATTACTTTCAATGGTTCAAACCACTGAGGTTGTGGGTTCAAATCCAACAATTACTGCCGATGGTGAGGATGGTGCATCTGAAAACAATGGGGACAATGCCAAGCCTGCTTTTGTTGATATTGGTAGTCCTGTCAGAGTCGGATCTCCAAAAATTGATGACATTGTTTATCAGAAACAGAAAATGACGATAAGACCTGGCCCCACGAAGAAATTGCCTTTTACGGATCCAAGTCATCATGTCCTACCGAAGAATAAAGGTAAGCTTGTTCCGGAAATTTGTCAGTTGCAACTCTATGATCTAATGGGCCTTTACCCACAGGCCTTGATTGCAGAATTTGAGAAGTGGTTTGCTGAAAACTAGGACAACAAGGACATATTCGTTCATTGTTCAGTTGAGGAAGGTCAAAAAATTTATGCCTCATGGTTCTTGAATATCCGTGACCCAGAAGGATGGTTGGATGATCAGGTATGTTCACAAAATCACTTTCATTTTTCCTGCCCACTTATTTACCTATCTTCCTACCCACTTTTTTTTTTTTTTATTTACTTGCATATCATTTTGCCTTACTGTGTGCCCACATATGTGCCTACTTTGTTCATTGCAACAAATGGACATGTTGATGCGCCTCGTCGCGTATAAATCAAAAAAATGGCATGAACGTTTCTTATCGAACTGGACAACCGTGGATATGCTATTTTGGGTACGTAGCATCATTCATTACACAAACATGTCATTCATCTTGTTTTTTTGATATAAATTTGTTTCTGACACTGATTTACTTTAATTTGACAGAATAATTTGACTATGAAATGGGCTAAGAAGTATGCAAAAGCTTCAAATAATAGAAAGAAAGACTGGTCTTGGTGGAAGGTTGACGAAACTATAATGAAATATTTGGCGGGCGTATATACGCTAGACGGTATTGGGAAATCATGGGTCAAGTTGACAAGGTTACAAGCATGGCCACGCCATCGATAACCATTGGGTGTTATATGAGTTGGACTTGAAGAAAAAATTGATCGTTGTGTATGATTCAATGTCCGAGTCCAAGTCATTTAGTACTTATATTGGACAATTCCGTAAATTAGCGTCAATGCTACCAAGTTTGTGCGAGGAAGCTCGCATTTGGGACAATAGGGTCGAGCCCCCCAAAAGGATTGGAAGATTGAACGGTATGAGCATCCCCCGCAATAATTGAATACCAGTGATTGTGGCATAATATGCATGAAGATGGTGAAGTCCTTGGTCACGAGGCGTGGCATAGTGAAAATCAACGCCAAGAGGTGCGATGAATTCAGGCTTAGAATTTGCGCAGAAGAAGGCAACATTAGATGTTAATTAAAAGTTTAAAACATCAAATTTACTTTATTCTAGTGGCCATATAAGTCATCAATAAAGTGAATTTACTTTACTGCCCGCTTGAATTTATTTTCCGACCAAATAATTAGCAATTTGATAAAAGAAAATATCTAAATATTTCTAATATTTTCAAGTTATGTGCATTTCATTTGATAATATCTGCTCAATTTTAAGATTTCCAATTTTCCACACAGGAAAAAAAATTAAAATAAAGAAAATTTGAATAAAAATATTTCCATGAAAAATATCGATAAAATGGCAAAAAAGAGAAATAAGGAAAAATCATTTAAAAGTAGGAAAATTATGGGATAATTAGTTTTCATGTTAGGATCAATTAATCAGTTCTTTTTATATTGAAAACTTGAGGAAAATTGGAGAAATCATGGAAAATACGAATAAGAATTTCCACACGAATGAGACAAAAATCGTGTTCCACAATATTTATATCGTATATTAATGGTTTGGTCGAGATCGTGGAACTATCACTCCAGAAAATTTGGATTTGGTACTTCATAATTTCATATTAGTTACATGATAGAACTATTTTTGACACTCCCATTAATTATAGTTTTATATTATTAATAAATTATTGTTAAATAATTAAAAAAATTCAAGTTTTGAAATCGATATTCTTATTATATCAGCTGCTATAGTTTCTTTTGCCACATTTAGTTACTTTCAATATTCTTCCTTTTTTGTTTCCTTTTTAGGTCTATGAATATTCTATATAATAATCATCGATGTTGATTTTCATAGTTATTTTCTACTATATTTTTTTTAAGAAATGCAAAACTTTTTGTTTTGGCAAACATTACATTTCTTCTTTTTGTATTGATTAGAAGTTTTACGTAAAATCTTTACAAATATATATAAATGCATGAATATATACATATGAATATAAATTTTAAAAAATCATATTTTTTATTAACCCTACTGAGAAATTAGTGGATGAAATTATGTTAATTAATTTAATAAATTACATGAGGTGAAATTCTCGAGGTACTTTTGAGGGAAAGGTGTTTTTAAATTGATGAATTGGTTTATTGGATTCTCAAATATTTTCCCTTTTTAGCCTTGAAAACATTACAGCTCAAAAGATTCTGGCCAGTGGGCCCGATGCTGACCAAATGGACAACCAATTTATAAATAATAAATAAATGGAAATTTATAACTTAGAAGCAAAATCACAAAGTAAGGATGAAGATGCTACAAAAATTCAACTCATTGCAAGTTGTACGAGTTGAACATTTATTCATACCTTTGGTTGAAAGTGAGAGATAAATTTCAAAAAAAATCAAGATACTAGTTGAACTTTGGTTAATCTTTTTAAAAGGGTGAGTGATACCACTTAAGCTACAAATTATTGAAAATTGAGCAATTTTGTTTTGTAAAGAATCTAAAACTCAATTTAAATTAAACTCAACAAACAAGATTAATGTTTGTTCGGTTTCTTAGATAATTAAACTAAATATAAATTTCATATCCCTTATCAACTTAAAATCAAAACTAATAATGTTTTCTCATGCTATATATTTAATTAATAAATAATATATTTGTAAATTGTAATGTGGGTGGCTCCAGCCTCTAAAAAACATTATGCAGAATGAACATTCTTTACACTTTGAATAATGAAATTACATGTTACAGTGTTGTTCAATCACAAAATACAAAAATAAATAAATAAAACTAAAAATAAAAGAGCAACAGAAAAAACATAAAATAAAGTATTAACATGACAAAAATAGCAAGTAATGTTATTAAATTTACTAAGTTTAATAGACCCCATATCTTGTACTAATAATAATGGTATAGTTAGACACGTAGACAGAATAATGAGTCGTCACCAATTACATCCATTTTTTATTTTATAGTTTTTTTTAGGAGCAATGGACTTATTATGCGAGATAATATATGGGCGTATGGACCAACTATATTATGTTCACTTATGGACCAAATTTGTGATTGACTTTAGAGGCGTTTTTTTTTTTTTTTACAAATCAATATGTTTTTTAGCCATTTTTTTCAAATACATTTTTTTAGCCATTTTGGGGTGTAAAATGACATTTATACTCTTCTAGCATATTTGTTTGATATTTGAGTTATTTCTCTCAATGTGTGATATATAACTGGGTATGCTGTAACTCGAACATGACTCGAAAAAAATAAATTTTTTAAAAAAATCGAGTCACACTTGACTCGAAAACAAAAAAAAAAAAGTTTTTTCAAAAAAATCGAGTCATTCAGTGACTCGATTCGAGTCATGTGTGACTCGAAAACAAAAAAATTAATTTTTTTTTAAAAAATCGAGTCACTATGACTCGAATTGAAAGTCTGATGACTCGAATTCGAGTTACTGATGACTTCAATTCGAAATCTGATGACTCAATTGTAACTCTCGAATTCGAGTCATGTGTCACTCGAAAACAATAAAAAAAAATTTAAAAAAAAAAAAATTTAGAAAAAAAAATCGAAATCACTATGACTCGAATTCGAGTTACAACATGACTCAATTTCGAAATTACAACATGACTCGATTTCGAGTCACTCAATGTGTGATATATAAAATAAAGTTCGTTATTATATTCAAAAGGTTTGTGTGGCATAGTGGTTTCTTCAATGTTTCCTCACTATTAGGTCATGATATTAATACTCACCGACCACAATATGTTATACTCCCTCCTATTCACAATAAGTGTTCTTTTAAGAAAAACACACATATTAAGGAATGTATTAAAATCAAGGCGAGAAATCACTAGCGCCCGGTCGGGCGACAAGAATCGGCGCTACGCTAGCGCTGGCGCTAGACGGCGCCTAGAAAAGCCCAAGTTTTTCTTTTTTTTTTTTTTTTTTTTTTGTATTTTGGCCGATTTTTCCCGATTTTTGGCGATTTATTCCGCCTGAACCGCCTGACCGATTTTTTCCCGATTTTTTCCGATTTTTTGCCGCTGCGCCCGCCTAGGTCCCTTAGCCCGCTAAGCGGGGGCTAGGGCCGATTTTTGCCCCGCACGATTTTTTGGCCGATTTTCTAAAATCGGGTCGGGCTTTAAGGGCGCTAATGCTAGTCGGCGCTAGGCGGCGCCAGGCCGATTTTTACAACATTGATTAAAATACCCAATATACCCTTAATTAATCATAAATATTGTTTTGAAAGAAAACAAAATTTAGACATTATTGTAAGGGTAATTTGGGAAAATCTCTTTTCATTAGTCTTGAAAATATCAAAAGGACATTCTTTTTTAATAATTTTTATGTATCAAAAAGACACTTATCGTGTGAATAGGAGGAGTATATCACACATTGAGTGACTCGAAATCGAATCATGTCGTCCTAATCCGAATCAGCCATCAGAATCAATTGAGTCATCAGAATCAATTCGAATTACATTATACCCAGTTATTTTTTTTTCCAAAAAACTTCGAATTCACATAACTTTTTCGTTTTAAATCCGTTTTGCATGTATAATATATCAAATTAATCCTCTTTTCGATATTTATAATTTAACACCTATATTGCATATTTAAAAATGAAAAATACAGGTTCGAGTTTTAAAAACAAAACTTGAAAGAAAGAGTAAGAGAATACATAGAAATAAGTGAAAAGAGATGTATATGACCATTAATATGCTTAAAGGGTATGCATATCATTTCACACCCTAAAATAGCTAAAAAAAATGTGTTTAAAAAAATTAGCTATTTTTAATCTTTACAATTTGAAAATGGCTATTTTGTAAAATTTGCAATTCACTTTATATTGTGGTCCAAATGATTATGGACCAATTAGACGTCTCTTGGTATGTTAGATGAACTCTAGAAAAAAAAAATTAAAGCTCGTTAGTGTTGGGCTACTTAATGGATAGTCAGTCAATCCATTAAATAGATGGGCGTGCTTAGTGGCCCATAACGTTAGATGGGTCCCTGATAAAAGATCAAGATCACAACCTTTTTTTATATGGCTTATATTTCATACCCAAATAGTAGGGGTGGCAATCCTGACCGGACACGATAACCCAACATGAAGTTATTGAGAGAAATCAGAACACGAATACAACTAACACGATGTTATCAATTTGTCTAAAATATAATTATTTTATATTTTAATTAATTTTTGATATATTTTAAGCATAACCCAAAATCATCCCGAAACCAAATACAAACCCGATCTGCTGACCCGAATTGCCACCCCTAGAGAATAGTTTCTTTGGAAAAATCTACCCTTCTCGAAATTCCTCAACTCTTCCATTGACTTTGAGGGGTAATAAAATTGACCAAATCCAACTCGTCAAACATGCAATTGCGAAAATTGCTTATAAATTTCTCTTTTTCACATTGACGACTTTATCAATGTAGAAGATTTTCATCCTATAAAACCTCCTAATTAGTGTGAAACAATGAAACAAAAAAGAAAAACTTCAAAAGTCGCTTTTTAAATAATAGCAATTTATACATTAACTTATTTATATTCCTTTTCCTTTATATTAATTTTCCCACTCAACATTAGCAAATTAAATCCTTCATTTATATATAAACCTCTTGTCTTTTTTGCTCCTCTCACTAAACATGAATCCAACCATTAATATTTCACAACCCACCGGAGCAAAGCGGCGACACGTGGCGGCGCCGCCACCGGAGAACACCGAAACGCTGCAGAAGAGAAACGAAGAGCTGGAGAAAGAGCTTAATAATAGCCTGGAAAGAGAGGAGAAAATGAAAAAAGAATTGCAAAGTACTCAGGCGCGGCTGAGGGTGGCGGAGGAGCGGCTGTGCTTCCAGCTGGGGGAGCTGGAGGCGGAGGGTGTGGGCCATGCAAGGGAATATAGGGCCCACATAATGTTATTAATGGAACAAATTTCTCTTGCACAAAAACTTCTGCACCCCACTCAAAAATTATGATCATCATCTCTATTTTTGTTTATCTTGTACGTGCAAATAATAGAACGTAATTTTTTTCTTCTTTTTTAGGGGAAAATATGGCTAGTTTTCATGAATATATTTATACATTTTTGTAATTCAATTTATACAAATATTCAAATATTCTCCATTTGTAATACATATTTTTTACTGAGTCCGTCGGATTTTTGTCTTTTTCTCCATAACAAAAAAAATAGCTATATTTTATCAAAAATATATTTTTTAGCCACATTAGAGTTCAAATGTCTACTTTACCCTTTTTTCATTTTGGGAGACTGGTACATAACTCAGTGACACGCTAGTTATGTAACTCGGTTTGTCACTGAGTTATGTACCGCATTATTTTTTTTGAAAAATAGTCAAGTACCTTAGCAGAGCATACACGAATGGTATAACCGTCAATTTTAATCAAAATGACTAAAAAACATGTTTTTTGAAAACACATAACTATTTTTCATTTTCACAAAACATATCTATTACCACTTTTTCATTTTGTATTTTGATGGGTGTGTTATGTTTATTTCTCTCATTGATCAGTATATAACTTTAAATGTACATGTCAATTATTATTATTATTATTATCATAACTAATCGTGTGCAAATGAGAATATTGATTTAACTTCATATTTCTGACAAGACAACTTTAAATATGCTCACGCAACCTATATATGAAATGAAATAAGGGGATCTGGTAAGACCTTTTTTTTAAAGTTGAGCATATATATATATATATATATATATATATATATATTCCAAATTTCAATAATCAATATCCACACACTAATTGACGAAAAAAAAATCATATTCTACGGTAGAAAATGACTTTTTTCACGTAACGAAGCACTAGTTTAATTTAATTAATTATAATTAATAATGCCTTTAATTTTAAAAACTAATAAATGTTTCCCGTTTGAATCAAGCTTATCAAAAGAAACATTATGATTTATGAATATTTAATCAGTCTAGTATTGTATATGTATTTCAGGCTTAAGTTTTGACAATAATTCGTCACTGATTACTATAGGGCACTTAATGACGAATATAAAATGTTATAATATTCATAACACATAAATTAGGTTGCTCAACACAAAGAAAGTGATTTTATCACGTTATGTGTCTTTTCAACCTAATTTTGGGCAAGCCGTCCTAACTAATTGATGTCTAATGAACAATCATATTTTATATTTTTTATATAAAAAAAATCATGTGAAAGAGAATCGTGCAATTAAATTTAAGAAGTTGCTATTATTATTATTATTATTATTATTATTATTAGGGGGAAACAATGAAATGAGATGTCCTGGGAGAGAGAAGATGAGATTCGAACTTGGCTCTGTTTGTCCAGTAACATGTACTACATATGAGAATTAAGAAGTTATAAAGAACTAAAGTTAATTTGCAACCGATCTCGTGGTTACTCATATTATACCTCTGTGTTGGTTGTGACAGTCAGTTCTGTTGGGGACCACCCACATGTGAATGTTTGGGTTGGCAGCCAACATTCTTGAGAATGAAGATTAAGTTGTCAATTTGACAACTAATTTGGCACCGTCCAGCCGAAAAGCAAGAAGAAGTGGTGCACTGCCTAATTATGCAGACCACACCAACATGTGGAAAATTTATAGAGATTTCGCCTATAAATAGGCACCATTCGGAAGAGGTACAAACACACCGAGAAAGAGAGAGAGCTTAGAGTAGCCAAGAGAGAGTTTGGCTTATTTCTCGAGTGGAAAAGTTATCTCCAATTGAGGGGGAGTAGTTGCTCCAAAAATAGTGATATAGAGATCACTATAAATATTTGACTGTGTGTCAGAAAATTGTGGGGTTGAGTTTTTCAACACTGTGTGAGCTTTGGGGAAATTTGTGGGTTTTCTTTGGGGTATTTTATAGTGTTGTGAGATACACCAAAAGAGAGTATTTTTCCCATTGTTGTAATTAACACAAGTTTTGGGCAAAAAACTTGTGCTATTTTGTAATCACTATTTGTTAGTGGATTCTTTGTGGGTATTTGCCCCGTGGTTTTTCCCCTTATTCTTTTGGGGTTTTCCACGTTAAATTTTGGCGTCTTGGCTTATCATTTTATTTTCTTGGTCTTCATTTTATTTGAGATAATTATTCGTGTGTGCGGTTGTTATTTTAATCGGGGCCCATCCACGCTTCCCAACAAGTTCTTGCCAATTTGGCTCTTCAATAAAATTTAATTTTCCTTTCAAATAAAAAAAAACTTTTGTGCCCAATTCCTACTTGGATTTTAGCTAATGTAGCTTAGCATTAGAATTTAGATGGCGTGTGAAAGAGAATTTCAATTATTATTGCTATTTAGGGTGATAATAGTGATTTGCATACATATTTGTAATTTCTATATGAGATATATGAATTGGACCGTGGCCAATCCCGACTTGGATTTTAGCTAAGATACGTATTACGGTATAAGAATATGCCTCGCGAAAGATAATTTCAAATGATAATAGTGTTTTGCATTAATAGAAGTATTTTCTTGAGAGATATTTGAATTGGACTGATATTTAACATGGATTTTATACATACATTATAACTAATCAAATCAAGCCAAACGCGTTAAATGTTCATGCTTGGAAACTTTATTGAGCATCAAGAATTATGTTTGAGTTTGAATCAAGTCAAACTGTTGAGTTTTATATATTATCAGACAAATAAAAATGTGTCTATACTCAATTTGTTAAGTAAATGAACCGAGCTTAATTGAACTATGGTCATTGATCTCGAGTATCGAGTAGTTTAATCTGTTTTTCAACCTTACTCAAAATCAATTCCCATGTAACCAAAAGTCAACAATTAATGTAAATATGAACTAATGGCAAAGTAAATTAACAAAACAACACTCACTTTTCCAATGCTCCAACAATTTATTTGATTGAATTCCACAATTTGAAATAAATCACTACTAGAGGTAGTGAGTTTATGCCCAAAACCCCATTATTAGAAGAAAAAACTAAATTAAATACAACATTAATTAATTTTGTCCAGAAACAATTTCACAAGAGCATTTGCTTTTGTTTTGTCCAACATCCACACAATGACTTTTTCTGGGCATCTGGCTTGCTGCATACTGCCCCAAAACTATGAAGAAACTATCTTTTTGTCCATTTGAACCACATGTACCTTCCCTTGGAATATCAGGAGCACGATAATATTTGGGTTGTTGCCCTATAAATAGAAAAAAGAGAGAAAAAAGAACTTTATATGTTTAGATAATTAAATGAAATTATGAGATATCAATTATGGGATGATTACAAAAACACCCCTTAGGTTTAGCTTAATTACAAAAAAAATCGGTTACCTTTCGAAATTATAAATACCCCTTTACATTTGTTTTTCTTACAATCAAGGGGTGTTTGTAAGTTGTAACACACTATAAAGGGTAACTGTAATTTTAAAAGATAACTGTAGTATTTTGTAGTTATGCTAAACCATAGGGATGTTTTTGCGATTTTCCCATCAATTAATAACATATATAAAAACTTTTATGACAATTACAAAACTACCCCTACAAAAAAAAAATTTACAAAAATTACAAAAAAAACTGTGAGGTTTGATACTGTAATACACCTTTTCCCCTTCATAAGCAAAATCATTTTAAATACTCCTTACATTTTTGTAAGGATGTTGCAATTACCATTCACATAGAAAATTACAAAAAATCGTGAGGTTTGATACCGAACTGCACTTTACCCCTTTATAAGCAAAAACATTTCAAATACCCCCTTATATTTGTAAAAATATTGCAATTACCCCCTCACGTTTAACACAGAACCAAACCTCAAGGGATTTTTTGTAATTTCCGAAAATCTTTATTTTTTTTTGTAATTAACCCTGACCTTAGGGGTAGTTTCGTTAATATCTGTAACGCCCCGACTTTACAAAATAAAAATAGTCCAACTTTTATAGAAAACGCTATTATAAAAACACGAGTTTCAAGAAAATACCTTAATAAAACTTAAACATTTAACTAATACCAGTCACATTACAATTTAAATTTTATTACACGGGTTTAGGCTTGAAAAGGCTAATGATCAAATTTTCACACCCTAAATTGAATCTGCCCTAATTTCAAAATTTCTTAATATAATTTATTAATTATATTTTATTATATATGTAGGAATCGAGAATCACGAGGATTAGAATAATCACTTTTATTTTCTACGAGGATTTTACAGGAAACAGTTGAGGTAGGGATTTTAATTCCTATATTTGTCTTTATATAATGCTTCGTATGAGTATTTTCATTTATATATGATATGCAGAGGAACTAGTCAGGGACCGTAAATAGGTCCGAGATTAAAAATATCCTCGGGTTAAGCCCGCCGTACTAAAATTATTAACTGGCCAGTCAGAGGAAATTACAGAGGAAAATTACAGAGGAATTACATGTTTTATTATAAATGTTTATTGCTTGTATGATTTATTATGTATTGACAAAAGTTGGTCCCTACTGAGCAAGTGGAAGCTCACCCCTTCATTTTTTATAATTTTTCAGATTAAGGAGTCGGGCTGAGGATACGTCAATGATGGATGGAGACCAAATTAAATTTTGGAATTTGAATAATTTTTATGTTATGTCTTGGAATATTTTGATAAAATTTAAATTGTAATGTGACTGGTATTAGTTAAATGTTTAAGTTTTATTAAGGTATTTTCTTGAAACTCGTGTTTTTATAATAGCGTTTTCTATAAAAGTTGGACTATTTTTATTTTGTAAAGTCGGGGCGTTACAATATCCCATCTAAAGCATTTTTCGAAAAGAGCGAGAAATATGTAAATGTTGGTGGTATAAAATATTTACCTAGAGACGGAGTGAACATAGCTAGCAAAACTGCTAAACAAAGCACGGAGATCACAGCAGAATGTTTCATCTTCTTTGATTTTACTGTTTTTACTAATCTTTCTCAATGGATTAAATAGGTTAAGAAGGTGATATATGAACTGTGTTATATAGAGCTTGGAGTCTTTTTGTTAATAAATCCCTTTTCTTAAGGGAACTTGATTTGTTGACTTACTTTTACCATGTCCTTAGGATTTGTTAGACATGGGTTTACTGAGTTTTTGCTTTCAGTTTCTTTTGTTAAGGCTATATAATAGCTCGCCGTTATTATTCAAATAAGGGATAGCTAACAAGAAATTAATTAAAATAACTTGAAATTGTTTTTCATGTCTTATGATAATTTATGCCAAACATGTCTACATTACATAAAGTAGACACTATTTTGCATTCGACAATCAACAATCAGAAATAATGTCGAATTTTGACCTTACTAATTATTGCTAACAAGAATTATGCTTAGCTCTAATCACCTATTATTATATATGACTATATATATTGTCATAATGTGATTTTTTTTTTCTCAAGGAAAGAGAAAAATAAGATAAATGATCAAAAATTCGTAATGCGACCCAATTTCAGCATATTTAAGTTTTTAACCATGACACATTAATTATATTGTAATTTTAAAACTTGTTTTGTGAAATGTTACTCATCATTTAAGTCCGCGACTCGATCAGCCAGGCCCAAAACCAATCACATGTCAGGATCAAATGATACCTAAAATATAGTCAAGCCTAATCCGTCTCATTTACAATTTTTACACTTCAAAAAAACTCTAACTCTAGTCATTTGGGATTTCTCTTTAGAATTCTAAATTTCTAACCGATCTAAGTATCGAATAGGCTTTTCCGGATAACTAAAATACTAAATCAATATGGAAAATACTTTTCTTATGTTTAAAACAAGGAACAATTACAAAAACACCCCTGGAGTTTGGGCTAATTAAAAAAAAACCTAGAGATCTTTGAAAATTACAAAAAATTCCTTGAGGTTTGATTCCGTCTTACATTTTTTCTGATGATTTTCAAAAAAATTCAAAAAACCTCCTGACATTTATAAAAATATTAGTCAGCCCCTTAAATTTAAGACAAAATGGAACCTGGATTTTTTTTCGTAATTTTGAAACATCCCTGAGTTTTATTGTAATTAATCCAAACCTCAGGGGTGTTTTTGTAATTATCCCTTAAAACAATAAAGGATCCTCAAAGCGTAAAAAAATAGACAACAAAGAAATAAAGAAGTAATGTATAAGAATTAAGTGAATGGTTTTGTTATTGTGAGTTGTGACCATGAAAGTGGCGTGGTCCCAAAAATTAGGACCGCGTAGATGGAATATTAGAGTGCGCATATTAAAAGTGGGACAACCATTTACTTTTAACGCATTCCATGACGTTTTATTAGAGTCCAGTAGTCCACATATATTAAATTTGGATGATGGATAATATTTCATTCTTTTTTATAATATGAATTATTATTATCACTTATATACTAAATGATCAGTACACAAATTAAAAGTAACACGTACATTACTCAAATTCATCCTTAAAATACCTCCACTGCCACAACAAATTTTTCTGTATTTTTTCCCCACACATCATGAATTTAAAATTCCAAAATATTTTATTTCAAATTTGTATTCAAATACTAATCAATCACACAGTAAATATTATTTATAATTCAAATTTGTGTTTGGAATTTGGATTGAAATGTTTAAATCGACTTACTTTGTAATTTGTTGGATTAAAACGTATTATTGATTAATGCAGAAGATTAAGCCGAAACAAGATTGAAACCTCACAAATAAAAAGATCCAAATTCAAAGCAGAAAAACAGATACATTGAACCTGGACACTCCAAGTTTCCGCCTATAAAACCTCACGCACGCAAACTACTCTTTCCACAAACACCACACATTCATTACATCGCGTACCTGAATTACTTCTTTCAATGGCCCCAAGCATCGCAATTCCCTCCGCCGCGCCGGCGCAAAGGAAAGGGGAGGAGGAGCTGCGGCGGAGGAATGAGGAATTGGAGAGAGAGCTGAAGAAAAGTTTAGAGAGAGAGGAGAGAATGAAGGTGGAGTTAACGAGAACGTTGGAGCGGCTGAGAGTGGCGGAGGAGGCGGAGGAGCGGCTGTGCTGCCAGCTCGGCGAGCTAGAGGCGGAGGCGGTGGATCAGGCTCGGGAATATAGAGCTCGAATTATGGAGCTGATGGAACAGCTTTCTGGTGCGAAAGAACTCCTTCAGAGAAGTTCTTCATTTTCCAGCACAAATTCTCAATGACCTTTTTAGTTTTTTTGTAATTTTGTACCATTGGATTTTTTTCTTTTAATTTCCTTGAGGATATATGTAATAGAATAAACACCAAATCTGCGTATTTGATTTTGGTGTTTGGATGGCGGGAACAAGATGTAGGATTTTCGTAATGCATGGAGTGCAGTTTTTAACGTATGAGAATTGGTATAAACGGAAATACAGTTTTAAAATGGAGTCTCCTTTATTGGAGTGGATAGTTTCTCTCTCTTGAGGGAACCCTAGTTTTTCTGTTTCCCTTTGTGTTTTCTGGTTGAGTTTCCTGGCGGCGGATCTACTTTCAATCACCATTGTAATCAATACTAAGCTTTAGATTCACCAGGATACTAAGAGTTCATATGTAAGGCATGCTAAAATTTGATATAGTAACATAATGCTCTGTTAACCTCAATATGCGACCAATAGGTAGTATATGCATTCATTCTCTGTTCATGGGTTGACCGCATTTATTTTGTTCTAATATTAACCCAACCACCTGTGATTCTGCTTTTCTTAAATCCTTTTTAATAATAGTGGATATTTGGTGTCTGATTACGGTCCCCACTTGTCTTTTTATTCTCTCTCATTTTTGTTTTACTGTCTCCCCCACATTGGTACTGTTTCATCTACCTCCGTGTTTTTTTGTTTGTTTGGTTTTGGTGTCCGTCTCTTTACAGGTGAAGGGATCTGGGTCATTGGGGATTTCTGAAGGCTGTGGAATTTCCTTGAGTATGGATAAAGAGATTGTTAATAGGCTCAAGAGTTTTTCCTTGTCTTCAAAGGAAACAGAGGAAGTTACCTTGGAAACGACAGATGTGGCTATTAGTTTGGATGAATGTGGAAGAAGTCTCATTGGGAAAGTGTTTGGAGCAAAGAAAATCAACTTTACAGGGCTCAAAATTACTACTAGTAACATCTGGCAAACCAAGGAGGGCTTTATAGTGAGGGAGATAGGAGAGAATCTTTTTCAGTTCATTTTCAGATCTCAGGAAGACAAGCATCGTGTGCAGAACGGTAAAACTTGGAGTTTCGAAAACCAGTATTTAATACTCAGGGAATGGTCCGAGGAACTGTTGAAAGATCTGAATGCTATCAACTCGGTGGAATTATGGGTGCAATTGTGGAACATTCCCTTTCACTGGATTTGCATGGAAACGGGAAGGAAGATTGGGAGAAAATTTGACAAGATATCCGACATTGTGATACCAGAAATGGGGAGTTCTAAAGGTAGACACATCAAGATATTGGTGGAAATTAATCTGGAAAATCCTCTAATGCGGGGAACGAACATCAATCTGGGAGGGGAGGTGTATTGGGTTGAGTTTCGATACGAGAATCTACAAGGCTTTTGCTTTTATTGTGGGCGGATTGGGCATAACGATCACATTTGTGTGGGGAAGAAAGAGGATCTGGCTAACAATCGTATTATTGAGGGACAATATGGCGACTGGCTTAGGGCAAATGAATTTGGGAGTAATAAAATAACTCCTAAACAAAGAGACAGTATGTTTACCAAGGATGATGGGACCTCTAAAAAAGTGTCGAGTGCGGATGAGCCTAATTTAAATCTAAAGGAAAATGAGGCTAAGAAACCGCTGATAACACAAACTGCGACAGAGGATATTGTGAGCAAACTGGGTATTCGCTCTGAGGTTAATGAGGAGATTCGTGAAATCAGTAACCCAAAAATATACCAAGGAAAAGAGAACATCGAGAGTGCTAAAATCCAGGAGAAAACGCAAAATCCTGCCAGAAAAGAGGAGAGCAGAATTCCCCTGAAGGAAATCCAAATCCCTTTGCAGAAGAACGGGATGAATGCTGAAGTTAGTACCAGATTGGGCAAGAGATACGTTAGGAAAGGTGATCAACATATAAGTAATAAACCAATGGAAACTGCAGAAGAGAATGGGATGGTGTGGAGTGGGCATAAAAGGGGATTTCAGTTGGTTGATGAAAATGAGAAGCATGAGGGGGATAGCTGCAAAAAAGCTAAAGGAATTGTGGAAACTGAAATAATTTTCCATGATGAAAATATGGTGAAGGTGGCCAGCCAAAAATGGGCCCAAATTGATCAATGAGTATTTGTTTTTGGAACTGTAGAGGGTTGGGAGGACCCTCTACAGTTTCTCAGTTGAAGGAGGCTATTCGGCTCCACCTCCCGGATTTATGTTTTGTTAGTGAAACAAAAAAAAAAGAAAATTTTATAAAAACTGTGTGTAAGAAACTGAGACTTGAAAACAGGTGCTCTGTGTTAATCCTACTGGATTGAGTGGAGGTTTATTCCTTCACTGGTCTAATAGTGTCAGGATTCTGAATACCAAAGCCTCTAATTTTTGTGTGGAAGTGGAGTTTTGTTTGTCGGATACAAGTGACAGTTGGTGGGCGATTTTTGTGTATGCAAGCACCGATAGAGTCGTGAGAAGGGCTCAGTGGCAATACCTTGTGGAGGCTAGTGAGAGTTGGGGCAAGAAATGGATTATGGGTGGTGATTTCAATGACTTGGTTTGTGAAGAGGAGAAGAAAGGTGGTAATATTAGGAGTCCCGGATCCTTTGAGGATTTCAATAAGTTTATTGGAGATATTGGAATGGGAGAAATTCAAATCAAAGGACACCCGTTTACGTGGGCAAATAATCGGGAAGGGGAAGGGTTCGTTGAAGAGAGACTTGACCGTGTTTTTGGATCCCCGGAGTGGCTGCTACAATTCCATCAGGCCAGTGTTCAACATATAGAGAAGCAATCATCGGATCACTGCATGTTAGTTTTGGCTCTGAAATCTATAAGTACTAGAGGGAAAAAAAGATTCGTGTTCGACAAGAGGTGGCTATTACAGGAAGGGATTGAGGAGGTAGTGGACAAAGCGTGGAACATGAGGGTTAGGGGTACACCACTATTTCAAGTGCAATCCAAAGTTACTTGTTGTAGAGTGGCCTTACTCAATTGGAATAAAGGACTGAAGCTAAATTCTGCGAACATCATTGAGAAATGCAAACAAAGACTTTCTGAGCTTAAATATCAAGGAAATCATAAGAATTGGAAAGAATGGGCTAACTTGAGAGGGGTGCTTGATAAAGCATATAAAGACGAGGAAATTTATTGGAAGCAAAAGGCTAGAGTTAGCTGGATCAGAGAGGGTGACAAGAACTCCAAGTTTTTTCACGCATGCACCATACAAAAGAGAAGAATTAATTGCATTGAAAAAATTGTGAGTGATAATGGGAGAATTTGTGAATCTAAAGAAGAGGTGGAGCTTGCTGTGGCTGAGTACTATGAGGATTTGTTTAAGACTACGTCGCCTAATATTGATGATTTCATACTTGAAGGAATTCCACAGTCTATTACAGCTTCAATGAACCAAGCCCTCACCTGTCAAGTGGAGGATTCTGAAATCAAAAAAGCGCTTTTTGAGCTCAGCCCATCTAAAGCACCAGGTATGGATGGTATGAACCCCTTATTCTTTCAAAAGTTTTGGCATATCACTTCGAGAAAATTTGTTGTCTTTGTGAGTAATTTCTTTCATGCTAGGAAAATGCTTAGGAGTGTTAATCACACTCTTATTACATTAATTCGTAAAATCAAAAACCCCTCCTCTATAGCTCATTATAGACTGTCGGTTTGTGTGGTACGATCTATAAAATTATTTCAAAAGTGATTGTGAATCGTATGAAACACATTACGTAAGTGCATTAGTCTAATCAATCGCTTTATTCCGGGGAGACAAATCCTTGATAATGTTGCTATTACTCATGAATGCATACACTACCTAAATGGTTGTAGAAAAGGCAACAGAGCTTTTATGGCACTTAAACTTGACATGTCTAAAGCATATGATAGAGTAGAGTGGAGTTTCTTGGCTTCAGTATTGAGTAAAATGGGGTTTGAGAGGAAATTTGTTCAATGGATTCTCAACTGTATTAATTCAACCTCCTTCTCTTTTAATATAAATGGTCATGTGTCAGGTTTTGTGATTCCGTCTAGAGGAATTAGGCAAGGGGATCCACTATCCCCTTACCTGTTTATTATTCTCTCCGAAGTCCTTTCTAATCTTATTAAACAGGCTCAAAGATGTTCTCTTTTCCAAGGGTTAAAAATCAGCAGAAACAGTCCCATCATTACGCATTTATTTTTTGCTGACGACTCTATTGTTTTTTGTGAGGCTACATTGTTTCAGGCACTTAGTATCAAGACAATTTTGGATAGATTCTGTGATGCATCAGGCCAACAAGTTAACCTAACAAAATCTGTTGTTTTCTTTAGTAAAAATGCTTCACAACATCTCAAGAATAGCATTTGTGAATTATTAGATGGAGTTAAGGAGCAGAATCATGCTAGGTACCTAGGGCTGCCTATGGTTGTTGGCAGGTCAAAGAGAGAAATATTCAAATTTGTGGTTGATAATGTGCAGAGGAGAGTGAATAATTGGAGCAATAAGTTTCTATCAACAGCTGGAAAGGAAGTGCTTCTCAAAGCAATGATTAATGCCTTACCAACATATGTGATGGCCTGCTTTAAGCTACCTATCCAGGTGTGCAAAGAGGTGAGTCAAATTGCTTCAAGATTTTGGTGGGGTGTGAACTCAGTAGGAGGGAAAAAAATATCTTGGGCTTCTTGGGGGAAAATGGCAATCTCTAAAGAGGAAGGGGGGCTTGGATTCCAAGACATCACCACCTTCAATGAGGCACTTCTTGCAAAGCAATTGTGGAGGCTTATAACACAGCCAAATCTGCTATTAAGTAAGGTGTTGAGAGCCAAGTATTTCCCTCACGGGGGTATTTTGGCTTGTGAACCAAAAGGAGGTGATTCATGGATGTGGAAGTGTTGGTTGAGTGCAAGAGAGACCCTCAAACTGGGACTTAGATACAAAATTGGGGATGGGCATTCAGTGAGGGTGTTTGATGCTCCTTGGATTCCCACACTACCAGCTTTTAGACCAACTAAGTGCACACAGAATCCAGGGCAGAGGGAATGGGCCTGGGAGTTTATGGTGGAGGGAGGTAAAGAGTGGGATGAGGAGATCTTGCTGCAGTACTTCAATGTTGAGGATGTTAAGGCTATTTTACAAATTCGAATCAATCCTGAAGGAGGTCCTGACAGACTAGTGTGGCACTGGGAAGGGAAGGGACAATATTCTGTTAGATCAGCTTGTAAGCAAGGGCTTAGGGTGAAGCAGTTAAAAATGGATCTTCCAGAATCTAGCAAAGGGTCTAAGGAGAGCAACAATATGTGGAAAAGATCTTTGGAAGCTAGAGGTGAAAGGCAAGTTAAAACATTTTCTGTGGAGAGCCATTAATGACAACTTACCAACTGCTAAAAATTTACACAAAAGAGGAATGAACTTAGATATTATATGCAAAGTGTGTGGTGAAGCAGTGGAAACGGGGAGCATATTTTTTCCAATGTTACGGGGCTCAAAGGTGTGGAAACTTTCCCTGTACAATGGTTTTATACTCAGCAGGATCATTTTCGATTAAAGGCGTGGTTGCATCAAATTTGCAAAGATCAAAGTAGATAAGGTTTGTCAAGATCGAATCCAACCGTCGGTCTATTTGCTTTGGTGGCTCGGAAGACGCGAAACCTTTGTATCTTTCAAGGAGAAATATTGCGGGAGAGCTGGACATCGTACATTATGCAATACAAGAATGGAATGAGTATCAAGAGATTAGTGGGAGAAAGAAGCGGGTTGAGCAGTGGCGAAGTGGGAGAGATACGAATGAGATGTCAATAATTTCCAACTTAACTACGATGGACACTTTTTTGTGATCGATCTTTGTGGGAAGGGAGGAATTAATTCGCATTGGAGGGTGGATCGGGGATGAGGAGGGCATGCAGTGCGTGCGGGCTTTTCTAGGGATTACTTTAATCCGGTGGATGCGATTCGATTGGCATTAGACAAGGAATATGTCTGGCTTCGAATTACAACATTAAGAGACTCAAGATTCAATTAGATGATGAGGATATAATCAACAGACTCAATAAAAAACTTCCTTTGGAGTTTGAGAATGCAAAAATAGCCGACGACATCTTTTTGATGAGTTACCTTTTTGAGAACGTTGTGTTTTGTTTGCAAGACGATAAAAGCAAAATATGTTGTAATAGACTAGCTTTTATTGCTTTGGATAGTGATGTTGACGTGAATTGGGAGGACCAATTCCCCATTTGGCTTATTTGATGGCCAAATTATTGTTAGCTAGTTGGCTACGGTGTAAGTTCGGGATTATGTTTGTGAGTTTTGATATATATAAACTATCGTTGGAAAAAAAAAAAAGAATTGGTATAAACGATCTCCCTTTTCTTTTTTCCTTCATTTGTCGCTTTAATTAGCTCATCTGGAATTAAAATAAAGAACCTGAATATTTTGTAAAATTATTCTCTGTGTGAAAAGGCCTCTACTGGCGAGATTTTCTCAAGATTCCAACCCGACCCTTAGCTAGCCTGCAAAAGACTAACCAGAGAGAACTCCGGCATAAGCACTCCGACGATCAAGTTAGTGGAAGGGAAAAAGAATAAAGACAAGTGTATAAAATATAAAAACTGAATAAAAATGCCAAGCCTCTCTCATTTCTCACCTTCTTCCTCCTTTTATACCCAAGCCCTCTGGTCCTTTGAGGTCCACGTGTCTAATCGGGATTGGGAGATAGATCAAGGCGGGAAATCGCCATGTTGACAAAAAGAACTAGTCACATCATCAATCGTCCCACGGGGATAGTTCTTGCTGTCAAATCCGCTTTTTAGGATATTAATTATTTGTCGTCTCTTTCTCTTGGAGCGATTATTGCGCGCAGTATGACCTCGACATTTAATAACTTCATGTCGGTCATCCACCTCTTTTAGTAACTTCCCGCCAGGTCGACCAAGGTTTTAGCCTTTTGTAGTCAAGTCAATCGCATCTACTAAACTATTAATCGTGTCGGTCGTCTTTCTAAATTACTCTCTGTCCCGGCTCGGTGCGTCTTTTCTTACTTCTCTGTCACTTTTGGCGTGCCTTCTAGTTACTTCAGTGCCGCTTCGGTCGTGCGCTTCTAGCTCTTTCTTTGTCGGTCGGCCAAAGCTCTTAGTGCTCTGTCGGCTCGTCAAAGCCCTTAATAATAGTCTTATCGGTCGGTAGAAGCTCTTAATACTAAAGAGGTCGGCCAAAGCTCTTAAGATTTCTCGCCGGACAAAGCTCTTGGTGCTCTGTCACTGGTCCAAAGCCCTTAATAGTCTTATCAGTCGTAGAAACTCTTAATACTAGCAGAGTCGGCCAAAGCTCTTAGTACTCTATCAGGTCGGTCGAAGCTCTTAATACTAGCAGGTCGGCCAAAGCTCTTTAGTTACTACTCAGCTCTGTCATATACTCTTTGTTTAGGATCGCTCCTTTTATATGTACTTAGATACGCCGAATCAACTAGTCCCCCTACTCTCCTAGTTTGAGCGTAGGTCTAAACTTGGAGAGTATAAAATGCCAGGTCTCCCTAAATTTATATGCACTTAGATACGCTGAATCAACTAGTCCCCCTACTCTCCTAATTTGAGCTTATGTCTAAACTTGGAGAGTAGAGTACAAAATGACAGGTCTCCCTAAATTTATATGCACTTAGATACGCCGAATCAACTAGTCCCCTACTCTCCTAGTTTGAGCTTAGGTCTAAACTTGGAGAGTAGAGTACAAAATGCCAGGTCTACTCCTTTGGTCCCCGTCCCCCGCTGGGTCAGGTACGTCGTGGGTTTGTTCCTAGAAACGGGCGGTTATTTTTGAATTTTAAATGGCTCTTCGATTCTCGTGTATGACCGGTGCATTTAATGCCTTGTCAAATCAAGTCACCTCATCATCTCTCCTAATCTTAGCCATTGATCCATCCATCATCCGACGGCCCTTGACTGGCCACCCCCTCATCTTCCTTACCTTTGCAAAGATAAAATAACCCTTCCCTCCCATTCTTCCTCTTCTTCCTCCATTTTTCTTCCTCAAAGCTCTGTGGTTCCTCCATATTTTCGCGTATTTCCTACCATTCAAGCTTTTTAATACCCATTACATTCATCATCCTCGGAGCATCCATGGCCCATCGATCAAGTAAGTTTTAATTTCTCCTTTTTTCCATTTCTCTTCTTTTTCCTCTTTACTCTCCTCTCCTCTCTCTTTTTTTTTCTATATATATATATATATTATATGTATATGATGGTGTATGCATCCATCCTCTCTTCCGTGTACGTTTCGCCTTCCTCGTTCCGACCGTGACCTCTTGATCGAATTCTCTACTCACTTTCCCCCTTATTAAAATGGCTTCTTCGAGTAACAACCCACTCGGCCAAACATCTATAGCACCCTTTCGGAGGGCTCCTTACATAACCTTCGAATAAACGCTGGTATTCTCAAGGCGAGTACGAGCCGCGCCTTCCGGGCTACAGACGTTCCTTATAACCCTTCCCCAGGCTTTACCACTTTTTTGTTGAACAACTTGGCGGCGGCTACGCTTCCCCCTGTCCCGACCTACTAGGTCGGGTCTCCCGTAGTTTCGGCATTCCCCTTACTCAACTAGTCCCCAACTCCATTAGCCGCTAGTTAGTTTTTCCATAATAATCCAACATTCCCGAAGAAGAGCCCACCCCCACTCACGGAGGACATTCTACCAAGCCAAGACTTGAGCACTCCTGGTTCTTCTATTTCACCAGCCAAGGTTTGGCCAAATTTATAGATGGCACCCCTTCATCTAATAAAACTGGAAAAAGAGATTTTCTACATTTCTTCTCCCCAGCCCTGGCCCTTCCCGACTCGTTGGATTGACGACCTCCCCCATCAAGGTCGGGGTGGAAAACCTACTCCGGCTATTATTTCTCTAGCTCGGCGTTTAAATACGAATCCCTACCACGCCCAGCTCTTGGTCGATTCGTGGCCTTTGTTATACCATTTTCACTTGAGTCCGGGCGGTGGGAGCTTCCCAAGACCTGGTATATATTGCTCCACTATTCCCCCTCATTTTTCCTTTATTTACTCGTGTTAACTAATTCTTTTTGCAGAGCAATCGATGGCTGATCGCCTTGCCGCCGGGCGATAACCGGAGGTCTTCAGGTCAGCCAATCCACCCTGAGGGGGAAGGTCACATTCCTCTCACAAGCAACCCTCGGGAGCAAGTCCCCCCTCTACTGGCGAGATCTTCTCAAGATTCCAATCCGACCCTCAGCTAGCCTGCAAAAGACTAACCGGAGAGAACTCCGGCGTAAGCACTCCAACGATCAAGTTAGTGGAAGGGAAGAAGAATAAATACAAGTGTATAAAATATAAAAACTGAATAAAAATGCCAAGCCTCCTTAATGTTACGAACGTCTCTCCCAGATCTTCTATATGGTCCTTCTCCTTCCTATTCTTTACTAACATGTCGTCCACATAGACCTCCATGTTGCGGCCCAATTGGCTTTTGAATACTCTATCCATCAACCTCTGATAGGTAGCCCCGGCATTTTTTAGCCCGAACGGCATAACTACGTAACAATAAGTCCCCGAGGAAGTGATGAAGCTCACCCTTTTCTCGGTCCTCTTCGCGAACCTCGATCGATGATAACCTTGATATGCATCCATCATACTCAACAACTCATATCCCGCCGTTGAATCCACCAATTGATCAATCCGAGGTAACGGGTAATGATATTTGGGACAAACCTTATTGAGGTCTCTGAAGTCGATACACATCCTGAACTTTTCACCTTTCGGAACTAGCACCGCGTTAGAGACCCATTCCGGGAATTGGATCTCCCTTATGTGTCCAGCTTGTAACAATTTTTCTACTTCTTCTTGAATGATCTGGTCTTTCTCATACCCGTACGGCCTCTTCTTCTGCTTGACAGGTCTCACTAAAGGGTCCACGTTCAAATGATGTTCCACCATGCCAAGGTCGACCCCTTGTAGGTCTCTAGATGACCAGGCGAAGACATCTATGTTTTTTCTTAGGAAATCCATGATTCCTTCAGTTAGCTCGGATCCCAATTTAGTTCCTATTTTGACCACTTTTGACGGATCTCCGGGGTTAGCTCTACCATCATCAACTCTTCCTCGGGCCCGACATCGAGGTGTCGGATCCTTTTTCTTTTCTTTTTTCCTATTTTAATGGGTTTGGTTTCCTTGTCCATTTCTTCCACCTTTCTTTTGGATTTCCTCTGCTCTCCCTTCCTTACTGCCTCAACGTAACATTTTTTGGCCACCCGTGCATTTCCCAATACTTCACCTATCCCATCCCCTACCGCAAACTTAAGTTTCATGTGGAATGTAGATACAACGGCTTGAAAAGAATTAAGGGCGGTCTACCAATTATAACATTGTAAGTGGAGTAAGAGTCCACAACAAGAAAAGTTACCATCCATGTTTTTGCATGGGAGATCTCCTAGAGACATAGGCAAGGTGACTGTCCGAGTGGTTCCACCATTCCTCCTCCAAAGCCAAACAGGCGGTCTCTACCGACTTGATCTCCATTTCGACTCCATCCTTAAGAGTTCATGGAATAGCACATTGACTAAGCTTCCTATCCACCATAGTCCTGGCTACCTCGTAATTTGCTATGGATGTTGTGATTACCATAAGCGTCGTTATGCGCGCGACGGACACTGTTCATCTTTCTACCCGAAGGATATTTCCGGGCCTTCCTTTTTCCCCAATCTCGAGCACCTCTCCCGAACTTCTAGCGTCGCGCTTCCGCACTCGATTTGAGTCTCCATCCGTCGGTCCTCCTACAATCATATGAATAGTTCCTCCGGATGGGCTTGGCCGGCGGGTGGCCATGTTTGCCTTTCTGCAGCCTGCCTCGTCTATCGTGACTTTTATCGACCACTGTCGTAGCTCGTGCTCTGTTTAACCCGATTCCGCAACCATCCTTTTCTCACCATGCGCTCGATCTCATTTCTTAAGTGCCTGCGTTATTCTTGATGGTATGTCCATACTCGTTATGAAAGTCACAAAAAAATTGGGCCAGGAGCCTAACGAGGATAGAGTAGTTCCCGGCCATTTCAACTCCCTATGCCCCATCATTGCCATTAACACTGTGCACGGGGCGATCAAAGCGTGTACTTTGTTAGGTCGGGCGCCCCGATTTAATAATCCAAATCTTCCTTCCGGCTCACGAAACCGCTTATGTCCTACCGACGGCACCTCTACCCTATCCTTCCTCTTTTCCCTACTTTCGTCCTTCTTTCCCTTTCCCTCGTGCTTCTTCCAAGTTTACGTCTTTTCGACCTTGCGATAGATCGTCGAAATTTTTGGCGGGTCGCTTAGCTATTGACTTGAAGAAATCACTTTCCTACAATCATTGAGATAAAGTAATCGGATAGCACCTCTTGTGTAGGCGAGGTACATCCATCTTTGCCAATGAATCTCTTCACATACCCCCTAAGGGGTTCATGCTCTCCCTACTTTATATCGAAGAGAGTCAGAGCGGTCTTTTGATGTTTCCGCGAGCTTGCGAATTGGTGCAAAAAGGCTGAGCTGAACTCATCAAAAGAACCAATGGTATCGTTAGGGAGTTGACTAAACCATTGTTGAGTTGATTTAGCCAGGGTGGTCAGGAAAACCCGACATTTCACTCCATCCGTGTATCGGTGCAGCAAGGCTGAATTCTCGAACCGACACAAATGCTCCCATGGGTTCGTGGTTCCGTCGTAGTCATAACTCAGTGCCCTGAAATTAACGGGAGATCGTCCGCCATGACCACTTCCTTGAACGAGATTCCTCTCTTTACCACATCTTGCCCTGACATTCGCCTTCATCTCTCACTCCGCCTCGCACCTAACTTCTCTAGCTCCGACAATGGTTCCTCCTCGGCGCTACCCTATCCTCCGCTCGCCGCCCGCTTTCCATTCAAAGAATACCTCCTTTCGCCCATAAGGTATTGACCGCTGGACTATGGATGACAATCGGTCCCCTAATTACAGGTGACTACTGCGAACAGGGCTTCCAAGCTTGCCACCGGCATCCTCATCGTAATGAGTGGAAGCACCCGATATGGTGACTCCTCCCCGCCAAAGGGTCGCCTCTGCCCTGTATAGTGATTCCATCTCCGCCGGCGGGTCACCCCTACCCCTCGTAAGATTCTCCCGTGCAATCACCTTCTTCGCCTTTCGAACCTAAACCCGACATCCTCACGTCTTAAACTCAAGTTCCCACAGACGGCGCCACTTGAAAAGGCCTCTACTGGCGAGATCTTCTCAAGATTCCAACCCGACCCTCAGCTAGCCTGCAAAAGACTAACCGGAGAGAACTCCGGCGTAAGCACTCCGACGATCAAGTTAGTGGAAGGGAAGAAGAATAAAGACTAGTGTATAAAATATAAAAACTGAATAAAAATGCCAAGCCTCTCTCATTTCTCACCTTCTTCCTCCTTTTATACCCAAGCCCTCTGGTCCTTTGAGGTCCACGTGTCTAATCGGGATTGGGAGATAGATTAAGGCGGGAAATCGTCTATGTTGACAAAAAGAACTAGTCACATCAGCCAGGTCGTCCACGGGGATAGTTACTGCCTGTCAAATCCGCTTTTTAGGATATTAATTATTTGTCAGGTCTTTCTCTTGGAGCAGTTATTGCGCGCAGGTATGACCTGACATTTAATAACTTCATGTCAGGTCGTCCACCTCTTTTAGTAACTTCCTGCCAGGTCGACCAAGGCTTTAGCCTTTTGTAGTCAAGTCAATCGCATCTACTAGTAACTATTAATCAGTCGGTCGTCTTTCTAGTTACTCTTTTGTCACTTCGGTTGTCTTTCTAGTTACTCTCTGTCAGCTCGGTTGTACCTTCTAGTTACTCTGTGTCAGTTCGGTCGTACCTTCTAGTTACTCTTTGTCAGGTCGACCAAAGCTCTTAGTGCTCTGTCAGCTTGTCCAAAGCCCTTAATAGTCTTATCAGGTCGGCCAAAGCTCTTATACTAGCGGTCGGCCAAAGCTCTTAGTACTTTCTGTCGGGTCGGACAAAGCTCTTGGTGCTCTCTGTCACCTCGTCCAAAGCCCTTAATAGTCTTATCAGGTCGGCCGAAGCTCTTAATACTAGCAGGTCGGCCAAAGCTCTTAGTACTCTATCAGGTCGGCCGAAGTTCTTAATACTAGCAGGTCGGCCAAAGCTCTTTAGTTACTGCTCAGCTCTGTCATATACTCTTTGTTTAGGATCGCTCCTTTTATATTTACTTAGATACGCCGAATCACTGTGGATGAACCATACTGTCTAGACTTTCATCATTTCAATCAGTTACGGATAACACAAGCCAATTTTTACAAACACTATAAAAATTGATTCTATTATATTTTTTAGTGTTTGGAAATGTCAGATTCTATTTATAATTTTGCTTTATTTAATTAAAATCAAAATATTGAGTGCTTTAAATTTCGATTTTGGTTTAATTACTATACACAAATAAAAAACTTTTACAACTTATCACCAAACACTCTCTTTCTCTTCTAACTTAATCAATTTTCAACTTTTACTTGCAAACACGATCAAAAGTTGATTATCGACTACTTAGGGCATCTCCAATGCCACATTTATAAAAACCTCTACAAACCTACTTTTCGGTGGAGCCCATATTGCCACCTCATAAAAACCTCAAAAAGAAAAAACCTCACATTTCTCTCCACATCAAAAAACCTCAATACAACTTTTTTGTGGACCCTACACTCCCCACTATTATCAAATATCTTTATTATATTTTACATTATATAATATATATTTTACATTATAAAAGAAAAAGAAAAAGAAAAAGAAAAAAATTGGGAGAATGCGGTACCGTGTTTACGGTACCGCTTTTTTGGGAAAATAAAAAGCTTACCTGTACAATGGCATCAAGTTTCTGTGAAAGGTTTTTCACCTCAAAAACCTATTGAAAAACCTCCCATTGCTTATGCCCTTATTGCTTTCACAACATTAAAACACCTCCTCAAAAAATAGAAATGTTTGCAAACACTCTCAACATCTCCGTACACGATTGCATCTAGACCTGACCACGAGCCAGTTAACCATTGGGGTCGACAGGTCCGACCTTTTTGGAGCTTTCCGGCCTTTGGAAGCACAACCAGTTCCACGGGTCAAATCATCTCCAAAGCCGAAAAATAAAAAATAAAAAATAAAGGGCCAACCCGTAACTGGACCAGACAATTGACCGGGCCTGGAATCGGGCATCAAGATTAACCTCCGGGTTGGCGGTCCCAACCCGCTGTGGCCACTGGCCAGGCCTATTGCACCATAGCACAGTGTATAAAGTGGTTGTACACCTTGGATTTTCATTGTTCAACTTTTCAAGGGCCACATTTTGGAGATGAGAAGCTCCCAAATCTCAATCATCAAAATTCAAAATCATTTAATTGCGGAAAATCATGAAAGGAAAATAGTGAAGGAAAAATCATGGTCTTCATCAAATTTTGAGTGTATGTATAACATAACATTCTACCACACATCATATCAATGAAACAAAAATTGTGGTCGTCACTTTATATCAAAGAAAAACCATACTTCAACGAGAACCTCTCCGCCTTTCTTTCACGTCTGGGTCCCTGCTGGCATTAGAACGCATTACAGGTTCGAGATTTTCAAGCAAAATCAGTAATGTGGTTCGTAGGATTAAGAATGTAATTACCTCTCTATATGATCAAGAATGAGCAACCTTGGTCCAGGAGGTATTTTCACATCTCTGAGGGCACTGAAAAGTTTTAACAGGAAATCGAAGGACACAAGAAGTAAGCAAAGCTCCAACTTAATATTTTTAACACAAATTCAATGATACCTCAGGACACTTACCTATCAGTTAGCAAAGGTAAAGTGGTGTCGGTCAACATGCCTTTCTTAAAATTCTTCTCATAGTTCTGCAAGCCGAGGTTACTTAACAATGATCTTGTCTTGACATAATTCGCATCTTCAACTGGTGGCTGTGAAAACTTCTGTCCCAACTGCATTGACCAATAACAAATGTTTTTAGGACAAGGGGTACTTTTAAAATTACTAATACAAAAAATCCGAAGAAAAATACATAAATGGATTCAAATTCTGAGGCAACAAACTGGGGAAATGCTAGTCTTAATACCAAGTAATGGATTAAAGCACCAACTGATAGAACAGTAATCTCTGTATGAAAAATAGATTTGCTATCCAGGGGATTTAGTAGTTACTATGAATATATATGGACAAGTTTTGCGGAATGTACACCAAATCACCTGGAAAATTCCACCTTGAACAAGTGCAAAGAAAAGGCCAGAGGTAACAGCATTCGCTGCCATATTTGGCCCGCCCATACCACTTACTAATGAAAACATGGCTCCAGAACCAAAAGCTGCAACCATACTGCAATCACCAAAAATGACGCAACCAGAATTAACAGCACAGGAGAGCAAAGATAGACAGTAGTAGAATATAAAAAAGGGCAATATAGAAATACTGCACTGGAGGACGAATAATAAAAGAGAAAACTGGTTTCTATCACGGACATATATATAGTCATAAAGCATCCAGCTAGAAAACTAAGCAATCAGCTCCAAATCATTCTTATGTCCTCACTTCATCCCCAACATAAGAAGGAATTTATATGTATAGCCTGTATAGCTGCAAGCACAAATTTTGAATTTTTGGAGAATTATTAAATCACATAGTTCTAAGTAATGTTAATTTTCTCACCACTAGCCCACATAGTATTTCAAAGTAGAATAAAGCCTATTAACCATTTGCATTCTTCCCCTTCATGATGAGGGAAGTGGTTATTATTAAATAATAAATAGACACCTGAACCAGTTATAGCAGCTTTGCCGTGCACTCTTAACAAACAATATTTGAAGTTACAACAGCTATCTCGATCAACCGCCTATGAAATTTTTGAACAAAACAATATAAATAAAATTGTTATTATTATTAGGCAGCCCCATACATTCATCATCAGAAGTACCTAACTGCTCAGGATGATGGACTTAAAAGCAAATTGTACAGGTTAACATCAAATAAACAGACAGCAAACAAAAATCTTCAGATGGGCAACATGTCCAATTTCGAGAACAAAAAGAATACAGGGAAAGAAGAGCACAATTTAAATTGCACAAACATTTAATTTTTGATGACCAGATAGCGTGTGGAATTAATGGCTGGAAACAATACTCTCCATTACATTTGGTTTTTCTTTTCCTGTTGCAGCACCTCTATAAACATATATGAAAAGGGTAGATAAAATGCTCCAGCAAAACCATACCTAGATTGAACATCCTCCTTGCCTCTCAATCTTCTCATGACGCAAGAAATACCAGCATTGACACCAGTCATGACCGCGAAATTGCGTGCTTGTACCAGGGGACCTCCAGCAAGAGCCTACTCACAAAATCACAGTATAAGTTTTCATTTACCCTTTCGCATAATCTATCAAATGTCAAGAGTCCAACACCTTAACTACTAGAAGTCCAATCACCAGAATTTGCTAAAGCATAATGAGTGTCAGAATCATTGGCTCAAACTAAGTTAAATTGATTCGCTAAACAATCCATCTTCAACGGAGCATAATTAGCAAATTACTTAAACAACAAAACTTTCACTAAAACCATCCACATTTCACAAGAGGATGTCACTTACATCATCATCCAACAATGGAAAAACTCATTTTACAAGTAATTCTATCCAGCTAAAAGACAAACCTAGACCACCACTAGTACAGCACCCCCAACCCCAAACAAAAAGACACTGTCCCCAACTCTTTACACCCCCAGAGAACAAATCAAATAATATCTAATCTATCAACCAATAAAAACAAATGTAAAATCAAATGCGTCAACTAATGAAAGATAGCAATCCAGAATATAATTAAAAAAACAAAAACAAAGGTAGACCTGAGCTTGTTTGAGCGACGCCATAGCTTCCGGATTAAAGTTTGCCGCGTTCGGCGGCGGCGTAATCAACGAGGAAGCATCACCGGTGAGCGTCCCCATGAAAGCGCCAATGGCGGCCCCTTGGGCGGCGCTGGTTGTGGTGACGACGGCCGCCTCCACCGGCAACGACTGCTTCGCCAGCCACCCCTTAAACCTAATCTCCACCTCCTTCAACTTGGCCTGCACCAACGCAACTGGGTTCTGCTGGGCTTGTCCCATCAAACCGTCAGCCTTCGTGGGAATTTCCACCATCATTACTCCTTGCTTACTTTCGCCCATAGTTTCCAATCAATTGTTACAAATTTCCTTTCGCTTTTTCTCTTGTTGAGGAATTGATGGCGAAAAGATTTTGCTAGATTGGGGCGAGGCTGGAGTTTTGCGGAGGTTTAGAGAAGGAAGAATTGGATAACAACATGGCGCTATTGACACCTTTTTTTATTAGTACACCCATCTTCTAAGTACACCACCCTCCACTTTTTCAAATATGCCACAATTGATGAGTTCACCCACCCTTTTTTCCAATTTTACTCTTTCATGAAAAACCCTAGGTAGCACATGGCACGATGGGCACATGGCACGATGACAAGATGGCACGATTGGTTTTCTGCCATCATGCCACATGGCACGATGGCAAAAACATGGCACGATGGCATTTTCACCATCATGCCACATGGCACGATGGCATGATGGCACGATGGCCCATGTGGCACGATGGGTGTGGCGATGGCACACACAATTTTTGTCATAAGCGGCGTGATCGCACCTTATATATCGCATCAAGCTCTATCTTGTGCGGCATGTATTTTTCAACCTAAAATTTGAAAAATAACATATTTTATCTATAAACTAAGAATATACGTTCATTATATGGGGATATGAATACTTTATTGTTCGAATCTTCAACAATTTGGGTGTTGGAAAAATCTAGGGTATGTATAAAGAAAATTTAACTTTCTTCGAGAAGAAGAAGAATGTGAGTGAATGATGTGGGTGTATTTAGAGATTAGGGGGGTGTATTTAGAACTTGGCTTTTAGTAAGGGTATTACAAGATTTTAACTTAATGCGTTTTGAAATTTTAGAAAGTGGGTGTCTTTCAAAAAAAGGGGTGTCAATAGCGCCACCCTAACAACATAGTATTGACAACTTTCATTTTCAGCCCATAAACCTTTTCTTAAATGCAAAATTTGACCCCATTTTTTCTGAATTGCAAAATTTGCCCCTATGTTTTAGTTTTTATAAGTTATTAGTTATTACTTATTAATTCGTCTTAAGTCCGTTTGAATGAACGAAAATATAGCATGGACAATAGAACTCTTTCCTCACTAAAAATCCAAATACAGTCGGTCGAAAATTACCCAAAAAGAAAAAGTAAACCCTGCAATTTTCAAACTTAACAGGGATAAATATGTAAAAACTCCGAAATCAAATGGAGGGAAAAAGTTCCCAATTTATTCCCAACACCAGTACTGCCATTGGAAGAATGCGCTCTCCTTTTTCAGCTGTAGGGTTTTAGTTAGCTTTCTCGAAAACCTTGGGCCGAGCTTCAAATGAGCAGCTCCAGAGAAGAATCTCCGGATTGGTTGCGCTCTTTTCAGGTACTTTTTTCAGTCCTTCTCACTGCAATGTTGTACAAGAATTAAGCAATTTACTTTTTCGGGTTTGCAGTCAGATGCAACAGTTTCATCTTCTGTTCGTGATATATCAATTTACGCATCGTAAATATTTCTTTGGACCAATTAAGTGATTGAACAATACTAAACCGGATTTGCAATATTTATCAGTATATAACCCAGTTTATTATACTAGCGTGCAATTTAAGTACAGTGGTTTTATCAAATCGCGAACTCTTCAGCTCAAAATTGAGCCTCCGGTTGTATTAATTAGATTAATTTAGCTGTGTTTAACGATGATTAATGATTTTATGAATTCCATGAATGTTTATGCAGAGCTGAAGCAGTTGATGGGTTTTGTTTGCAATGTGTTAAAATGTACATTTTAAGTTGCTTGAATTTTCGAAATCCTTATTTATTTATTTGATTACCGTTGGGTTCTGATAGTGAGGATTTTTATTGGTTTAATAGCCGCCAACTCAATCTACTATAGGACTGTCATCTGAGGAGTCCCTATTGGATCACAGTCCAGTAAGTGATGATGAGGATGGTCTCAACCTCAGCAAATTGTTTAAAAAAGAAGCAACACAGGTCTCAGATATAAATGACAACGATGATGGAAGAGAGATTGTAGTTAATAAGCCTGTCAAAGGGAAGTCTCCCAAGAAAAATGATAAAGTAAAGCTGACGCCAGGGAGGAAGAGGAAGAATGGTGATGATAGTGAGAGAGAAGGTAGTTTTTCGTAATTGGAAAATATATCAATTATTATGCTATTTGATTTCACGTTTATTGTTGAAAACCAAAAAACAGTGCGGTTGATTCAAGAGTAATTATTGATAGCAATTACATGATTTACAATTATGCAGGAAAGAGGGCCAAAGGGAAAGACACCGGTAGGAGAAATACATCTGAGAAGCATGGAAAGCCTCATGTAAGGAGCTTCTTTTTCTCTCATCTTTTTATGGAATAACTGAGGTTGCTACATCATATGGATTTCTTTGAAGGTAGAAACTGAGTTAAGGCTTATGTGAAAGTACCGTTATAACATCCATGAAGTGCTCAGAGAGATTTGTCTTCATTCTAGAGAGGAGTTGATAGTTGCAAATATGCACAGAATGGGACTTATATTTTCCTAGTTTCTTCCTGCAATCTTTTTTTTTTTTTCCTGTTTGGATAACTGGAGCCTTTAATGATAAGTACTAATAATAACTGGAGCCTTCTTAAACAGGAACAGAATCATTCCATTTGGTCATTGTCCTCTGATTCTGAGTCTTCTCCAGATGCCCGGCTTGTTAAAAATGACAAAGCCACAAAGAGAGAAGTATCTGCAGATAAAGATCTCATTACAGAAAATAAAGAGGAAACTGATTATATTCTCCTTGACCATATCGGAAAATCTCCAAAGAATCAAGCCTCAAAGGTGAAATCTCCCACGAAAAAGATGGAAAAAGTGGATGAGAAAACCTTAAAGACGTTTGATGTGACCAGCAGTATAAATGGAGGTAAGGAGCCTATATTTGGGTCCTGATGTTTTTGCAGACATCATGGAATAACGATGAAATACTCGTTACCTCTTTCGAGTCGTAAACAATGTCGATGCTCCACCTAAAAACATTTTTCTTTTTCATAATTCAGAGAATGATACTAAAAACAACTTTGCGAAGGAAGATATCTCCAGGAAGCATCCTGGGCCTCAGGTCAGAAGCCTTAGTAGCCAATCAAAGTTTAAAACTATTCATGGTGAAGTAACATGCAGTTAATCTACAAATGCAGGCATCTTCGTCAATGTTGCCATTGTTGCTCTCAGAGAAAGTCCAACGTTCAAAGGTTAACCAACCATGCCTCATTAACATGACAGTTTGGAATTCCCTTTTTTTCCAGCATTGATTGTAAGATTTAAATTGTTAAAATAATTGATGGCTTTGAATCAATTGTATAGTTTTGTATCTCTACCCTTTTCGTAGTTTTTATATGAACTCCAACGGTGGGGTTGTGGATTACGACTGAAGGACGAGGATGTTGCTGAGATTTCCATTGATCAAGAGCCTCTGGACCAATGTTACTGTTGATTCTTGTTTTTTTTTTTTTTTAAATCTTCCCGTGCCTGCCTAATAGTGTAATACTGTAATATGCATCAATGAAAATTTAGATTCACATGTGTTGTCAACTGTTTATCTTCTGTGTGTGTGTTTTCAATGCTTGATTTAATGTTTTTCTCGATCAATAGATGACATGTGTGCTGGACTCTTTTGTTTTGCAGGCACTTGTTGAGTGTGAAGGTGATTCCATAGATTTGAGTGGTGATGTGGGTTCTGTTGGACGGATAGTAATTTCAGATGATCCCTCAAAAATCATGAGATGTTCTTGGATTTAAAAGGCATGTGTATCTTCCCATCTGCTACTTTGTTGTCACTTTGACCTGCGATCTTAATAATGTGAAGTGATTCTTGTATTTACCAGAATGTTAACCTCTTAGAGCAGCCAATGAAAATTTATTTGTGGGCTTTTATTTTTGAATCAGCTCTCACTGAAAATATAACAGAAGCATAATTTTCGTCCTGCAATATCATTAATTTTGACAACATAATTTACCTTCACTTATTTCCTATTTTAGAATCAGAGTATAGTAGGGCAATTTATGATTTTCATTTGCTGTTTGGGTATCTTACCAGATTGGTTAAGTCGTACAGGTTTTCCCTGATTATCTAATCCGATCAATACAATTTTTATTTCAGGAACCATATACAAAACAACCATAGTTCCATCAAGAACATTCTGTGTGGTATTTCATCCATCATGGACTCCTTCACCCAACCCATCCTGCTAAACTTTGCTTTGGGATATGAATTTTCCATTTCTTTCTTTTGCTGATTGTTTTAATATATCTTTCATCTTCAGGTAAGCTTTGGCCAATCAGAAGCAAAGGTTTGTACACTCCTCGAGAAATTAATATTTGTCTTCCGATCAAGGATGGCTCAAATGAAAAGAAAATGTGGAAGAGTTGTTCTTTTTCTATGTATAGTTCATTTGTCATTTTTATGACTTTTTATCAGATAGAGGCTATCATGAATGACTACATTCAGTTGAAACCACAATCTAATGTATATGAGGCTGAAACTATGGTTGAAGGTTAGGAATTTATTCGAGGACTCGTTATAGTATATATGTGTTAACTATATGACTTTCAGTTCAAGTTTGACTGCTGAAAAGGTATAGGCCATTCATTTAATTATTTTTTTGCTGCGTGACTAGGAACACTGGATGGATTTTCATTTGATTCCGAAGATGAAGCTGACAAAACCACTGCTCAAGCCGATCAACACGAGGCTGCTGAGGAACAACTTGACGGAAAAACCAAAAGAAAACCTGACAAAGCATCAGTATGCTTGTTATTATTCCTTTGATTTTTTTTTCTCTTACTAGTCCATTGTGAACATTTTGTTATTAATAAAATCTCGATGCAGGGCTTGGCAAGGAAAAAGGGAAAGCCAGCAGGAGCAAAGCCGTCAAAGAAAGTGAAAAAGAAACCTCAAGCTTCTAAAAAAGGCAAAACCAAGAAATGAGAAAGAAAAATCTCACTGCAGTGCTACCCTGACATTAGTTTCTTTTATTTTTATTATTTTCCTAAACACATGCACTTTTCTATTACCTGTTCCTATGCTGACACGATAGTGACCAGCAACAGGGATATCAACCAATAGAGGATACTAAATTTGTATTTCTTGTTAACTTTAGCTTTAGTGAAACAAAACAGTCGAGTGCTATACTGCTATTTGCTCCTTTCCTTGAGAATAAAAATATTAATGTTCAACACCTATTTTGCTTCGAATTCTTATTTTTCAGCATGTTCTTGAAATGAATGTCATATACTCCTTTCTCATGTCTTGATAAGCAGCTTTTGCTGGTTGACCATGGTGATCGCTCGTCACCCGCATTGCAAGAGCAAGCTTTCAGGTATCAGGTATGCCAATAATATAGAATGGTGAAGAGAGCAAATATTGACGCTGGGAAGGGTATTTGGATTGTTGAAGATGAAACAATCGGTGCATTCTTCCTAATACGGCTTTCTCCGACTGCTGGATCTTGTAATCCACCACCTATTCTCCTCATCCTGCAATAAAAAAATTTCATTGACTTCATTGTTGTCTTGAATTGATGGTCATGTTCCATGACCTACATGTTGATTTTACAATATCAATCATGTAATGGAACATGACTAGGAACAACTTGATTCATCTCATTTCTCCTTCGTAAAGGTTGATCCGAAAACTTTGCCACTTTGCTTTTTGTGTGAATTTGTAGTGTTAACTAATTTTAGACAATTAATTGACACTATAAACTTCACACCACCGACCCCACATAGTGGGATAAGGTGCAGTTGATGATGATGATGATGATGATGATCATTGTTGTCTTGAATTGCAATGCAGGAACAACTTGTTCATCAAAATTGAGGAAGAAGGGATAAAAGAGATCGAAATCCGAGACATTACCCACTATTGGGGCAAAATATTATGGCATACTCGGAGGCCTTGCATGTAAAAGTGCTGGTTCCATCATCAAATGCATAGCTATAAGCTCTTGGGCAGGCTCTCTTGAAGATTCCTGAATAGAAAGATGGTCTGCACGTCGTCGGGTTAGCAAACTCCCCACTGCAGCAGTACTGGTCTAGCCCGAATGCTTCACACGCACTCTTGCACGCCACAACTCCCCCTTCCCCTTCATCACTGCCTATCACCTGAAGTTCTCTAGGGCAACCTGTTTGATTTCAGTACATATTTATACTTTTTGCTAGGGATAATTACAAAAACTACCATTGAGCATTGTCCTAGTTATATATATTATTTGCTAGGGATAAATACAAAAACTACCATTGAGGTTTGATCTGATGACAAAAAAAATCCAATTATCTTTCAAAATTACAAATACCCCGTTAAGGTATTACAAATATCCTGTTGATGTTTGTTATTTCTTAACAACCACCCACCATTGGGGATGCATTTTGTAAATTAGACAAATGTCAATGAGGTATTTATAATTTGGGATAATTACAAACCCCCCCTAGGGTTTGGGATAATTAAAAAAAAATCCATAGATGTCTCAAAATTGCAAAATACCCAAATGGTAGGGGGATTTTTGAAATGTTTTTGCATGTGAAGTGGGAAAATATAAGACGTAATCAAACCTCAAGGTTTTTCTTTTGCAATTTACAAAAATCTATGGATTTTTTTTTATTGTAATTAGACCGAACTTTGGGTTTTTTATTTTAATTATCCATTATAAATTTGAAAGACAGCTGAGTTTTTTATATAAACTAAACCTCAAGAATGTGTTTTGTAATTAACCCTTATTTGCTATTATAAACCAGAAAACCCACAGTGCTAGAACTTAGATCAATTTTTTCATTACCCATGTTGATATCTGCTACACAGCCAGTGGCATTGCATCCACCATAAACCCCTCTTGGTCCAGCAACTAGTGGCAGATTGTAACCATCAACGATGCTAACGTCGTAAAAATCTTTCTGGTCTCCGATTCCGAGGGTTATCTCAAAGAGTGACGCTGGTGGTGTGGCACCAAGTCCATTACATTCTAGCCTCCCACCACAATCTCCAGTTTGGCACGACCCAACACCCGTTGCATCGAACGTGCAACCGGTCCGGCCCATATCCGGCCCGACCATCCAGGAACTGTAGGGATTGCGATGGTATAGCCGAATCCAATTGGAACCCGTTGCTGGGAGTTGCGGTGTACCTGAGCGGCTAGTGTGCCGGGCCATATTGTGTAAGGGCAGTTGTTGGTAATGGTGAATATGAAAGCAAATGAGTTGGTGAAAAAGGAAATGGTAATCAAAGAAATGGGAAGTTTCAAGATGCCATGAGTAAAAAAGGGGGAGATTAGCATGGCTGCATGTTGATATTTGTACCTTCAGAAATTCATCAGCCGCAAGATTGTGCATTTGGGTTTAGCATTTCTTGTTATCTTGGATGGCCTCAAGGAGAAGCAATTCCTTTCTTTAGCAGCTGATTATAGCTTGTAGATTAAAAGTGGGATTTGGGAGATTAGAGAATTGTTAATGCATAACCTTTTCAGCAGTTTTGGACTCAAATACAATATCTTGGGATGGAATCAATTTTGGGGCAATGCATAAAGAATATCTTTATGAAAAGGACATCCTAGGATTCCAAGTAGAAAGAAGTTTATTCATTGTCTAACTCGTTTTTAAGGTATTCAAAGAACTCAGAAGAGCTTGTCCTCAAGAGTAGGTGTTTGTGTGGTTACATCTTTGTATTTTGTGGGTATTTACATGAACAAAATCTTAAGGTTTAGCTGCAAAACCAATCAATTATTATTATTTTTTTAAAATTACAAATAACCACTTGAGGTTTAATAGCATTCTTATAGTTTGTTTTGTTTTACAAATACCTCACTTAATATGTACAATTTGTAAAATAGATAATTTTGAAAGATAGCAATTTTTTTCAATTAAAAAACTACTTGAGGTTTGATGAATTTATCTATTTTTATTTTTAGTATTTTGTTTTTGTTTTTACAAAACCTCAAGAGGAACATAGTTTTGTAACATAAAATAAATTATTCTTGAGATAATATTTAAAATATTTATAATTTGGAAAGATATCCCTTAACTCTTCTAAAAAAAAAAAAAAAAAAATTATCAAATATATTACAAAGGTAGTTTATGTATTCTCTATTTTTATTTTTATTAGTATTTTGTTTCTTGATTTTAAGGTAAACTAATGTTAAAAGATTAGCTAACAAATCTTAAGGGTACTTTTTGTTTTTTTAAATGGTGGAGAGAGGGTGGTTTCTACCAACTCCATCACTTTCATGAAGCAAATATTTCAAACCAAGATATTTTCTTTGGAATAATTCAAAAATTTTCTTGAGGTTTGTTAATTAATTACAAAAATATCCTATTATCTTGCAAACAAGCAAACAAGTGGGGTGTCGCCATAATGTAAATTACAAAATCTTGTAATGTTATTATCCTATTTTCTAATGTTAAAAGATAGCTAGATTTTTGTGATTATATCATCGAAATCTTGGGGAGAGATACTTTTAGTAGATTGTAATTACCCCTTTTTTTTTTACCTCGTGGAGAGGTTGGTTAAACCAACTCCATCACTTTCATGAAGCAAATATTTCCTACTGATAATAACATCAAGATATTAAAGTCGACACACTGCATTAAATTCAGCCCATATTTCAAAAAAAAAAAAAATTAATAGTGAGTGCAGAAAGTCAGTCCACAAACATTAAAAAACAGCTACTAGAGAAAATAATAATTTTTATTCAGTTCAGATAAAGATAAAGATAACAAACTATGTTAATGTCAGAACAATGAAGTGCTTTTCATATCACGTGAGCCCATAACGGTCATCTAAATAAGGGTTCCCCTTATTTGAATGAGGGGTTGTAAAAGCATTAATTTTCAGCACATGCAGGAACATAAAAGAGACAACATTAAAAATGAATTAAACTTTTCTTTAATAGATTATCAGAGTCAAAACATGATATTTCCATATCTAAGTGTTTACTTCTGCAATTGACAGAATTAAAATAAAAGTAGCAAACTGATCTTTTATCATAATTGCAACAATATGGATCTTATCCAAGAGCCACCTAACACTATCAAACTTCAGGGAGTTTGATATTTGAATCAAAGAACAAAATAAAATAAAAAAACCAGATGACTCCCCAGAAAACATGAAAATCCGCCACGGTCAGCACCCTAAGTTCAATGTTGCTTTGTTAAGCTCTTGATTTGAGGCGAGGCCAACGGATGCCCAATATCCCATTCGTGGTTAAATAAAAGCAAGGGATTATTACAAAAACTACCCTTGAGGTTTGGGTTAATAACAAAAAGACCCAAAAGATATTTTAAAAATTACAAAAAGGCTATTGAGGTTTGATTTAGTGTTAAATGTAAGGGGATGATTGTACTGTTTTTACAAATGTAAGGGGAAGGAGGTGCTTGAAATGTTTTTGCTAATGAAGTAAAGTGTAATACAAAATCAAACCTCAAGGGAAAAAAAGAATAGAAGAAGCATCTGACTACATGCATGCTCCACTTGGCTCGGGGGGATATAGCTCAATTGGTAGAGCTTTGCTCATGTGAGACCTGGAGGAGACTGAACTGTCTGTTTGTTAGTCTCGGATGGATTCGAACTGAAATGCTGGAATTATGGCGCATTCCTGAGCTGCATTAATTGATAGAAGAGCAACTCTTTTTCCTGCATGGAAAAAAAATGGAAATATATTTTTAGAAGCTTTCTCAAAAACCAAAACAAATTACCATTACTGTATCAATTATCAGTACAACAAACTATATTTTGAAACTCTCCTGAATGGCATATGTTTCAGCTCCTGCAAAAACGACATTATTTTAGGAACACAGATACCAAAACAGGAGAAGAAAAATAAAAAAAGAAATGAAGAAAATCGAAGACAAAATTTGTTAAAATCTTCCTCCTTGACCTGCAACACAACATAAAATCAAGTAAATGTTAATTGGATAAGCCTTCACCAAATAATACAGCTCCTCCTGACCTGAAGAACATAACAACCAAATAACATAGCTACGATTTATGTACAAATTACATCAAATCACTGAATGACATATCATACAGTTCGGCCAAAAGATTCTCATTAAGGTATTGAAGTTATTAGAATAAATAACACTCAACGGACTGGAAGCAAAAGGAATAAAAGAATAAATAGTTAAGGAGGGACAGAGTTAGCAGTGCACCATCAAATAGAAAAACTAACAGTTCTAATATAACCGTCTCAGCATGCTTCAAGGCTGAGATTGGCAATTAAATCAAACTCGAGCTTCATAATAAGTTCATAGGATATAGCATCATAAAATTCCTAGGAGTTATGAGTTCTTATGACATTGGTAGAGCTACAACACAAATAAAGGAAAGTTAAACATAGAGTTTTCCTACATAAAGGCAAGACAACGGGGTACTCAATGAGTCCTTTCGTCCTTAATTTATCCTAGGAGAAAGTAAGATCAAGGGAAAAAGGACAAGGATGTGAAATTAGCAGTTATAATATCTAGCTCATATCCATGCCATCGCCAATAGGACTGCAGATGGGACCCACAGCAGTAAATGATCTCTCAAACGGTGAGGGTTGATACTGAGCATCTCTTCTGCGCTTAAAAGAGCAGCTCTCTGTGGGGCAATTCTCAGAGTCGAGCTTCCTTCGGACACCTTTCACGGCCTGTTGCTCGACTGGTGTTAGAGGAAAAATCTGTTTGCTCACTCTGCAGAGGGAGCTATGGTTATCGTACAAAATTCTCTGGTTACAGTTTTTGTCACAAATGTGTGTCAGTCCAGTTAGCTTGCAGCGATACATGTTGCCACATACATGTTCGTTTTCACATTTCCAATCACACTTGTGAACAGGGTGAGGCCCATCCTGACCAAGAATACTTGACAAATAAATAACATTGGTATGACCAGCTACCATAGATTTGCCAAATACCTCCATTGCTTCTGTTCAACAAATGCTAACAACTTCAAAGAATCTAACACCCTCCCGACTCGTGGACCCAGATGTTCTGCAGACCCAAAACAAGAGGAGAATTATTAAGTTTGAAGGGTGGAAGCTAAGAAACGATGGATCATTTTAGATTTGGCAGGAGTTTTCTTTGATTCAAATGAAGAAGCAATTGTTTAACCCCATGAAGCTTTTTTATGGAAGAAATATGATGCTAGTTTGAACAATGAAAAATTAAGAAATGACACAATGAACATTTTGTGCTTTTAACCGCCCCATCTAGACATTTATTGGTCTTCCTTGTTCCCTTTTCCCCCAAAACTTATCTTCATCTCATACAACTCAACAAATACTAACATACATCAATCAGCATGTGTGGACTACTATTGCACTCACCAGTACAACAACAGTCTTGCACCATCATCAATTCAACGTTGAAAAGAAAAGAAATCAAATAACCTCGGTGAAGAGATCCACCAAGGGAAACAACACATAAATTGGGATTGTGACAACCAAGGTTCCAGCTTGAAGAATTTTCTCATTCACGTAGATATTAATTAACCACAAGCTATTTTTTTTTTCCTCCTGAATTTCAACTCTTGGTACATCCTCTGTTCATTCATATCATTTTCAGTTTTTTGTCATTAATTTTCACTCCTGAAAATAAAACAATACGTAAACCAAATACAAATTTTTCTTAAGCTAAAGATCTGCAAATCATGACTTGAATACAATCATCTAATCAATTTTTGATTCTAAAATCACCATAATGCACGCATCTATGTACTGTAGACAGGTACTTTCAGATGTTTACTAAGCTCACGAATAACGTAGTAAAATACATGAACCATGCTAGAAACCTCAGCTTTGGCCTTCTTATCCTTTTTCTTTTTCTTTTGAAGGAAAATAAAAGAAATCAATAAACCCACTTTCACTCAATTACACTATTCTTTTGCTTTCAATTTTCAACACCTATCGAACACAAACCAAAAACCAAATAAAATTTTAAAAAATAATAATAAATCAGATCTTACAGAGAAATCAAAACTTCAACACATTAACAGCTCAAATTCCTCCATGCAACACTCATGCAAACCCTCACAAACAGCATAAACATCTATCTCTCAGTCGCCATATATAAACCACAATTAATTAAAAAATACTTCAAAAATTGAAAGAAATTAGAACTTACACGGTGAAAAATAAGACAAACAGCAACCAACAGCACCAGCTCTCTCTCTCTCTCTCTCTCTCCCTCTCTCTCTCGTCTTTATCTAACATACACCGAATAACCAGAAGACGGGGCAGAAATTGAGAGAGAGGTGGGGGGTATTTATAGAAAAAACAAAAAGTGATCCGATTCTTATGTACCGAAACTAATTTATTAATTTCTTGTAGAACATATCAAAATTTGCACTTCAGCCCCTTGAGTAATATATCTTTGTGTTATGCCCCCACTAATTTGTATTTTTGTAGCAGTTTTCCTCTCAATCAATTTTGATATAGAGATTTTCCTGTTCTTTTTTTTTCTTTTTTTGCAACAATAGTATTTTTTTTTTTAATTATTTTTATTGATAGTTGAAAAGAGAAAGTGTTGTGGCCAGATATAATTGTGGTCAAATTTTATTGAATGTATTTAGACCAAAAGACTTTATTAAAACTTAAAAATTACTATAATATTATACTTATTTCAAATCAACAATAGTAAACTTAAAAAAAACCTTGGTAATTCAACACTATAAAAAACAAAGGCATTAATTTTCTTTTTTTTGAAACAAGGGCAATAAATTTGTTATCTTATGTTTGAATTTCTTGACTTTCATATCTCTTTAAACTAAAAACACTCTTAAATCATGGCGGATTCCGGGCTGGGTCCCAACCGGTCCCGGCTCAGGTGGGCCTGGGCAATAAAAATCAATATTTAGGCCCAATTAAAAATTAATATTTAAAAATAAAATATACATAAAAATTGATTTTTCAAATTTTTTTGGGGCTAAAGTGGGCCGGGCCTAATACACAAGGAGCCCATGCTCACTTGACACCTCTAGTGGGGGTATTTATAGAAAAAAAAAAGTATCCAATTTTTTGTAATGAAAAAAATTTTATGTCTTTTTTTGGAAAAAAAAAATTTGCACTAAGCCCCTTGAAAAAATTGTGTTATGCCCCTTTAATTTGTATTTTTGTAGCAGTTTTCCCTCAATCAATTTTGTAATCATCTTATTTTTTTCAAAGCAACAATAGTATTTTTCTTTTTTAATTATTTTTGGCTTGATAGTTGAGAGAATAATTGAGGAATAATTGAGGAACATAATATAATATCATCATAAAAATGCTTATTCTCCAAAACAATTCATGAGTTTTATTTGATGACCAACAAGGCAACTTTAGAGGCAGACAAAAGACTTAAAGTTAAGAACAAAGCACAAAAATTTGTAATCAAGTTTGAATTTCTTGACTTTAAAATCAATTTAAACAAAGATCACTAAAAATCAAATCATCCATGGGTGATTATGTAAATAATGTAATGCACCTAAAAAAAAAGTTTTATCAAATTTAATGAAAAAAAGGAAAATGCAAATTTTTGTCTTTTTTAGTAGCTTGAAAAATGGTCGGGGAGTTAATGAATCATAGTGAGTGCGAGTGAGACGGAAACTGCATTTATCTTATATCTTATCTCTTTATTAGTTCTTTCATAAACATAATAATTAATAACAATAATATAATGTCATCGTAAAAATGCTTATTCTCCAAAACAATTCATGAGTTTTATTTGATGACCCAAAGCAACTTTAGAGGCAGAAAAGCACAAAAATGTGACAAGTAAAGGATCCGTAAAGTGCAATTTAAAATATCACTAAAAACAAATATGGGTGTGATCATGTAAATAATGTAATGCTCCTAAAATTTAGTGCAAATTTAGGTGAATTTGGATGAAATGCAGATGGATTTGTCGTTCCTCTTTAGTAGCTTGAAAAGTGGTCGCGGAGTTAATGTGAATCCTAGTGAGTGCGAGTGAGACGGAAACTGCATTTACTTCGCACGTGGCCCCACCCCACTTTAGTTTCCCTTTCATAAACAAAAAAAAAAATAATGCAACCATTATTTGATTATTTGGAAATTAATTAGATAAAAAAATCTTGAAATTATGAACAAATTAAGAAATATATGTGACTATTAGTTCTCAATTATAAAATGTTCTTTTTGTTTTTCATCTGATTTAAGTGTAGGAGAGTTTTGGGGTCGAGTAAATATGAGTTTTTGGGGTCGAGTAAATATGAGATACCTGTAATGACATTGAAAATAACGGGTTAATGTTTAGTCTTATCGTGTTCATGTCGTGTTTTTGTTTATCAGTGTAAACACGATAGTGACACGACAAGAACAAGATAATGACATGTTTATGTTAGTGACGGTAATAACACATTTACTTATTAGTAACACGATAACCTGATATTTTGTATGTTTGTATGGTGTATTGTCGTGTCATATTATGTAATTTACTACCGTGTATTAACGTGTAAATCAATTCTTTTTGTTTTGACTTATTTTGTCAAATCGTGTCGTGTCGTGCCGACACGAAAATTTTCTTGTTCGTATCGGATCATATCTTCATTGTGTTCATGTCCTTATCATATTGACACATTAAGAACATGATTATACGATTTGCCACCCCTAGTATCTGTGACGCTAATAGTAACCCAAATGAAAAATAGGTGACCATTATAAATCAAAATGATACTAGTAAAAAAATAATCCATGGAAATTATATTAGAGTCTTTAAAAAATAATATTCTAATGTGAACTTATATTAATTCTTTTCTTAATCTGCTAGATTAGATTGGAGTATTTTGTAAATATCTTTTTCTTAATTCATAATTACTGTCAATGGAGTAGTTAACCTTTTATTGGGCCATCTCTTTATTTTATTATATCTGTTTTAACGTTATTATGCTCTAAGAGCCAACAAGGGCTCAACACATATTTTGATGTCGGTGCAGTTGTTTGTTCATGAAAAACGTTCTGCAAACTTAATGGGCCTCCTAATTGGGCTATTACCACCAAAGAGTTGAGTAATATTGGATTTGGGCTACGCCACCTGATTAAGCTGGCAATGGAATGTTATATTGAGTCAGCCCAATATTCTTCGTATTGTGGACACCCCCCTTATTGGGCCTGGTATGGGTGGGATAAGCTGCACGTCGTGGATTCTCCTTCGGAGTTGCTGGTGAATCTCCACCCAAGGAATCTAGGGTACAATTTCTCAATTGGATTTTATTTTTGTTTGATTTTTTCAGCTAAGTAATGATTCTTCCATTGTAGACTGTTATTGAATTTGTCTGATGTTATGTAATGGATAAATTCTATGTATTTTTCGTATTATTGCCTGGATATTTGCGTGTTTTCCGAAATCCGATGATGAATGCTCGCAAAAAAGTGGTATCGTATGAATGCTGTTTAAGCAACGAGGCGGTTGATTTGATTTTAATCGGCTTATGAGAATTTCATGTTTGCTTAAGCTTAATGTGATTCAATTATTTAGCTGTAAACTCTTAGTAGAATTAGCTGGATTTTACCAGAATTAATTGATGAATTTGTAGTACCAATTTCTGTTTTGACTTACTTTTAGCTGAATTTAGGTTGTATCTATCAGCGTCTGATACGTGTATAGAGAATGAGATTTCTTTTGCTTCATATGTTGAAATTTAACATTTGATTTAATGTTTGAAGGTGAACCGACATGGTGGGATTTAAGAATAGATACATGGTGATGGAGGTGTTTTTGGATCCTAATAAAGATTTTTCGCTGGATGAACCCATTATAATCACCCAATTCAATTTATCGAAAGCCATCAAAGATAGCATTCTTTCGAACTTCGGGGAATGCGGTCTAGCCTCATCCATGAATTCGTTTCAAGGTGAGATTATTACATTTCGAGCATTGCAATAATGTACTTGCATGCTACTTGTCATCTTTAAGCTTGCATTTTTTTTTGCTGCAGTGAAGTATGTGAATCCAATCACAAAAATCTGCATTTTTAGAACTTCAAGAGAGGATTATCAAAAAGTGTGGGCGTCGATTAACCATGGTTAAGAGTGTAGGAAACTGTCCGGTGGTTTTCAACCTTCTTGACCTTAGTGGTAACTCATATAACTCCATTGCTTCTTTATTATTTGGTGAATTCGTGTGGTGAATGAGCTCTTTGAATCTAGGTTGTCCTGCTGTTATAGTGGAAGCTCAAAATTGCGATATGCTTTCTTTAAATTCTCAATCGTATGGACAACCAATAAAATATTCTAGTTGATGTTGATCGTTTCTGATGTTGATGAGATCACTTTTTGAGCCACAGTTTTCTAATTCATGCTTAAATATTTTTTTCCAAATATTTTTGTAAATGTCAGGTTTTTTTTGAAATGTTTTCCAAAATCACATAAAAAAGTTTAGATAAATCAAATCTTGAATGTTTTTTTGTTGAATGTTCAAAGAACTCTGGTTTTTTTTAAACAAATTACTTGTAATTTCTTAAACATAAATGCTGTTTTTTTTTTTTAAAATTTTTTGAAAATATAATTATCTTGACCTTTTTCTGTGATGACTCAGAATTTGGATTGAAAATGTTGATAACAACTCGAGATGGTTTTTGTAGTTAAATGAAATCTTCTTTAAGCTAAAAGTTTTTAATCATAAATGCTTCTTTTTTTTTGTTTTATATATATCTTATTTGCAAACTGTTAATGATTTCAACTTGTTGTCTTCTGCCACTATGATTTTGTAAAAAAATATCCTTATTCATTGGTTTGAAATAACTTGCAGACTTTTAATGATAGTCATACTTGTCTTTTTAGAACAATTAAAAGAATGAGTGCATTCATTCTTTAACATTTACTTGCATTAATTGTTTTACTAAGAAAATAACCTTTTATTTTTCCAATTTAATCTCTGTTAGGAAGTATCAAGGCCTGCAAAACTGCTGCTTTGAAATGTGATGAGTCGAAATTTGAACAGTACAAATTATCAGCTGGGGATCGCCTCCCAGCTGGTGCCCACCAACAGATGCAAAACTGTCTTGAGAAGGTTAAAGTCTTGGAGCATTAATATTTAATGTGTGTTTTGATGGATGAGAGGCTTCGCAATAGAAGGTCTGTATTACATACATCTTTTACTTTTCTCGAACTTTTCCCTGCTACGTATTTTTTGGAACTTTTTTGTAGCCTTTAATACAATTCAGAAGACGAATATAACCTCGCTAGCTAAATATAGTGACAAAAAATTAGTTGCTTCAATATATTGGAAAATTTCAAATTATATGTTGATTTTTTCATTGACAGGGCTTTTATCGTTAGCAGTTTGGAAGCTTATACGCAGAGTTATGGTAAATAACTTTACCTTTTAATGACTGATGTCCCACAAATTGCAGTTATATGATTGCATTCTTTGTTTTTGGATATTTTCGGACAATGATAGAACGTACGGTTGATATTTTCTTTAGGACAATGTAACTGTAACAAACTCTAGCATGCTAAAACTAATTATGATAACAATGAAAGGGATAATCATGGCAGATATTTTGTATTTGATATCAGAGCGAGTGAAACATACTTAAATGAAGCAGGGTATTTGTCAAGTATGGGTGTTTTTTGGATTTGATAAAATGGTTGGTTAGTCAAATAAACAAGCTCCTTAAAACTCTTGTCAAAAAACCTGTAAGCCGATATCTTGCCAGGGCACATGAAACACCAAAAAGCTATTCTCACATCCATCTCCCGCAATGAAACTCAATATGCGAAACACACCTGGAGCCCGTCCGAATATATCTTGATGCTTCAACAACTAATGAGAATAGCCCTTGCAATTCGAACACGGCTACTGATTTGTCTCCAAGGTCTGAGACACTGGCAAAATGGTAAAAACGACCATTCAACTCATGTGCCAATGCACCTGGGCCGCTCTGAGTCATTGGAACTCGAACGTAAGGCAAATTTCCGATGACATTTTTATCCATAGTATCATACTATAAATGAATCGCGTGGAATGGATCAAACAGACTTGATTTCCCCAAATGTGAATGGCGTTGTAATGAAATGATTTTGAAGGATCAAATGCTAAGTTAAAGCCGAGCATATTATTATACTTTTCGTTATTAGTAAGATTGCAAGAACTCAAGATTTTTGGGTTAGGAAAAGTAAAATGATAAGGTTGTGAAACTTTTTCCAAAATTTACATTTTTGAGTGAAGATTTTGTTGGAAGTGTGATTGTTTGTGAAGAAATAAAAAATTTCAAAGAAAATTTCATTTTTCTCCAAAACTAATTCATTTTTCCTTTCTTTCTCACACTTCCCAATACCATTTATAAAGTTATATATTTAGTTTTCTCTCCTCCTATTCATATAAAAATTCGATATCTTTTTAATTTATCACTATTTTTATTATTTTTCTCTTACTATTGATAACAAAAAGGTATAAAATGAGTCCATATTGCCTATTTTTAATCAATTTTTATTTTTATTCAATTTTATTGTATTATATTTTATACTGTTTTTTCAAATTTCTTCACAAACAATCAACATATTTAAAAGATTTTCCATCATATTAACACAATCATTATTTTTCTCTACACATCCAACTTTCACCTTTAAAAAAAAAATTCATCACTATTTTCACAAATGAAAGTGGATGGAATGAAAGACAATCAATCACAATCTAAGGTATCATCTTTCAGTATTGAGGATCTGATCAAAGTAAAAGAACTGTGAGGTACGCGTGTGAAGGATTAGAGACGGCCCCGATTTTGGGTGGCGAAGAGTGTGGAGACGGAGAAAACTTATGATCGGAGAAAACATGAGCCTGTGTTTGCATACCAATTTGATTCTGATTAGAAATTTTGTCGGCAGCCAGAGAAGGATTTATGTCAACACATCGTCGTTCCAAGTGACTCTTACTGCACACAAACTCATAATGTCAAATCTTGAAAAAAAAAAAAAAAAAAACTCACAATTTCATATGTAGCAACATGGAAATGGAATTCTCAATGGGCTGTTGATTGGGATCCCCAAATTATAAAACAAGGTAAACAACAAGTGTCATTTTCAAAAATGGATATAAAGCAAAGAGTGGAATCTTTTTAAGTAAAAGGCAAACCAAATAAAATAAAACATGGTAAACAACAAATGAACCAGAATAAAAATAGGACGTATGAGTTACCCAGAGTTAAATAAGACCAAGGGATAATTACAAAAAAACTACTCTTGAGGTTTGGGATAATTACAAAAAAAAACCTTTACATTTTCAAAGAAAAACCTCTAGGTTTGATTTTCTCTTACATTTTCCCCTTCGTAGAAAATAATTTCAAAAGTCCCTTTACATTTATAGAATATTATAGTTGACCCCTTAAAATTATGGGAGAATCAAACCTGAGTTTTGTAAATTTGAAACTTCACTGGGTTTTTTTGGTAATTACTCAACATGTGATCAGTAAAGTTGAGAAAGCTTTTGAGAAGCTAAACATTTCTGAGAATGGGAGCTTTCAAAGAACAAAATGTGATATAACATTTTGTAAATATGATTTTTCTCATTCAATTTGACAACTATGGAGTCCCTCTTAGCTGTCGCAACTCGTTACAAAACTTACTGGCAAGAATAGGCAATTAAAAGAGGACTCACCAATCCAGTTATCATCCTCAAGTTTCCTTACACATATTAGCCACTAAAACTGAAATTAAATATGTATTCACTCAAGATAAATTTTACTACGTAAAAAAATGATTCACTCGTTGGCAACTTAATTAAGTTCAAGACTGAAGTTTAATTAGAATCTTAATCAAACCAACATAATGCAGAAACAAGAAAAGCCTAAGATGAAATTTCATAAACCATAGACATAATTCATAGAAATAGGATGATCAACCAGAGAACAAGAAAAGAAACACAAACCGAAAGCAAATAAAATTTACCACTGAGATTCCCAGAATAGCCATCAAGCCGGAGCTAGAGTCTCAATGAACTGAAAAGTGAAGTTAGACTCAAATTGAAAACAATGCTCCTCGTAAAATGCCTCCTCTCTAAAATCAATAATCTCTTTTCCACTCATCTCCTCAAACTTGTATTCCATAACTTTGCCCGGCTCATGAAGCACTAACGCGCTATCTTCTTCACTCTCCCCTAATGATACTCAGCACAGAAATCCCAAAATCTCCGTTGAGATCAACACGATACTTTAATGTCCATTGAGAATAGTCACTTTCCAATTCAAACACCATTACTGATTTCCTTTTGAGCATATGTGCAATATAATGAAGATAACCATAGGACTCTACATAGTTGTCGTATAAATAATCTCTTCCAGTATCCCCTGGAAACACAATTTCCGGATGTTTACCAATTAAACTATCCTGAAGATCAAAGAAGATCCCACGCCAATGAATGCCGTTTTTCCAGAATATCCCCTGATTAAAACGAACACCGGCTGGGGCACACGAAATGTTTTTCCAGAAAGCTTCCAAGTGCGAGTTTCAGAATCGTAAACCTCAATCTGGAAACAACGCCACCAGCTCTGCCAGAATGCGGGTGATCTCCTTCTAGCACCCCTCACGCAAATAATCTTGTAATGAGGTGATTTTAAAGGATCGAACGCTAAACTGAGCCCCATAACAGTTCCGTTTCTGTGATTAATGTTAAGTAAAATCTTTCTGGACTGCTTAGTAGCGGGATTGTAAATTTGGCAGTGTTTCAGGGGATTCTCGACATTGCGACGTTGTAGCAAAACAAGCCATTGCAGAAACTCAAGATAGTCTGTTCAGTAAGAGGTATAGAGAAATTATACGGTACCAATTTTTCGCCGTACTTTCGGAATTTGAGGTGAAAGTAGTATGATGTCTCCGGCAGGCCGAGGAGGAGCGTAGGTTCCGGTTTGTAACGGCGATGGTGCAGAGTGCGGCGATTGAAAAATATTGACTGGATATTAAAGAGAACCACTGCTTGCACACAAGTTTGAATCTGATTAGGATTTTGCTGGCAGCCATAGGAAGATTTCTGTCAACAGGTCGTCGTTGTGAGCGATTATCATCTGCAAAATGCAATTTAATATTTTAAAATCCACCTAACGTTATCGGTTTCTGAAATATCTTAATCAACAATAAAAATTCAAATACTGTCACATCAAAAAGTAAGTAGAAATAAATTTCTAATCAGCAACTGTAAAAGCGTAAACAAAAAAGAGAGAGAAAAATCATGCATAGTTCTTCCTAAATCAAACATTAGCACAAACAAGGACTCTAAGTTTAAACATCAAAACCATAAACCCTTGGACTAGAAATGTCATACCAACACAGAATATTATCGGTATATATGAGGTGTGTGTATAGTGTGACATACGGCAGTCGCCGGCGAAAATCGACGCCGGGGTGAGTTGATTAAAGTTCGCCGTTGAGGTGCCTCCACTTTCCGGCCGCCGGTGAGGTTATTGAAGTTCGCCGTTGAGGTGTCTCCACTTTTTTCTCTCTCTACGTTGATGAATAAAAAATATATATCCAAGCGGTTATTTTATAGTTGATTGTTTCAATCCGAATCTGATTAAAATCCGCTTATTTGCAACTTCATTAATTAGAACAATTCAAACTTAAATTATAAAAATTATGATCTAGTTATCCAATCATATATTCTAAAAGGACTCGTTTGGGAACCAGTATTGGGCTGGAAAATATCCTTATCACATCATATCAGTGCATTTTAATTTGGCAGATGTGCTATCGACCCGTATAATAAGGATGGACCCATAAAATAATCCAATTTTCAATTGAAACTAAATCCCAACCCTGAGGTGATATTATTTAGTGCTGAGTAGTCCGGGTTATTAAATGACTATGATGCCTTCAAAAGAGTAGTATGGATTGATAAAATAATGGGCAAATTTTGTAATTTCCATGATATATCAATTGTAATTAAGGTTGGCAAAGAAAATACTGACATATATTTTTTGGTAAAAGACACATATAATTCATAACCCCAAGCAAAACTGAAAACTACAATAGACAGTGACAAATACTCATATCCTCATATGTCATATATCCAGTATTGCTTTATATTATCCCATCAACTTACCCAAACCAGTCCTAATTAATATGATTCTATCCTAATTCCTAAGGGCAATGGGGCATGCCCAATCCGTTCCTATTGTTAAAAACTCACAACGAAAACACACACACATACATTGGGTGTGTGTTTTTGACTTGAAACAAGTGGGCCCACAACTAATGCTCTTCTGCGTGAACATATATGCTTTTGAGTTTTTTTTTCTTTTTTTTTAGTTTTGTAGTTTAGTTTCTTTTAAAGTTTTAATAAATTTCTTAAACTTAAAATATTTTCTTCATAAAAAGTTTAAACTATATAAATATTTAACTAAGATAATTATAAATTCAAATAAATATAATTAAGTAAACAATATCAAGATAATTATTGGTATTAAATTAAATGCATTAATTAAGTTTAAGTATAGCTTGATTCTTTACTCATTCCATACTTATATTTATTTAAAGAAATTAAATAAAACTATAAAAGAATTTATATAAATGAAAAATATAAATATAGCATAAAAATGTGTAATTAATGGCGGAGGTAGGCCCCGTGCCCCCTTTTATAATTTTTTTTACTAGGTAATTTTTTTTTAAATTTTTTTAGTTAATATTTATGTGTGTTTTTTTTAATTTTTTTATCTGACCCACCCCAATTTCGTGTATCGACCCACCCCGTAATAATTCATAGTTGCGCCATTGGTGTTAAGTACACAACATTGGGATGATTTCATGATCATCCATCTTCCAAAAATGTGATTGTAAAAGTTTCGAAAATAAAAATATGATTCTAACCTAATTCATCAGGATTATAAGTAGGGCAATTGTGTACTTGCCCCTTTAATTATATCAAAGCAAGCTGCACAAAAAAAAAAAATGCTGATGAAAGGAAGAAAAAAACAAGCTGCACCAAAAAAACAGAAGAACAAAATAAAAGAAGAAGAAGGAAGCAAAAACACAACAAATAACAAGAGGAAGAACAAACAAATCACAGAAAATAGCAAGAAAAAAAAAAACAAGTTAATCAATAATTTTCAATCTCAAATGTATTGCGTATTTCATTGAAATTTATTCTTTTGGGAAACATTGTTCTGGTACTATTTTAATTATTTTATTTGTTTTCAAGTTCAAAAAAAATTACATTCTATTTATTGTGCATGAATTGATGGTTCTAGCTGAAAATCGTACATTAGGATTATCTGAATCTAATGCTTCTAGATCCAATCGTTTCAAAGTTGTTTCATAATTGTTTTAAAGTTGTTTCGAAATTGTTGAAGGAACAAACATACTCATTCTAAAATATTGCACTTTCAGTAACCTAAAATAAATATTGGAATAGCAAATACAAATCAACAAAGGAGAAGAACGAGAAGAACTGCAAATTAAATATCAGCTGAGAGAACGTCTGCCACAATTACATATTAAAAATGACTTGAATCTAAAATTATTCAATTGTTCAAATTGTAAAGTAATTCAGGTAGTGCGGTAACAATTGTTTCGAGATTGTTTCATAAATGTTTCAGCACTGCTCAGAGAGAGAAAATGGCAAAAGTGTAAAAAGTAAAAAAAAAAGTCATCTGGAGCATATGAAAGTCAAACAAAGCATGCACAAAGTCCAATGAACGTAAAATTATTTTTTTTCATGAAAATTTAAATTTATAATAATAATAATAAATAATTATAATTATAATAAGCACAACAGTTTCCATTTACGGTGAGTCGATGGAGCTACACAGTCAACCAATTCTTGACTTTATATTTAATCTAGACTGTAAAGTGTAAAACAATCACTTACAACTAAGCTCAAAAAGCTATAAATTATACAACATTTGTAAATTATACAAGCAGTCAAGAGGCATGCAATTGCACAATTACAACACACTACATTGAAATGATCCCACCCGCCTCAGTTTTAAATTGCTGCCTCCAAACATTAATGGTAAGCAACAAACTCAGTCGAATATGTCATCAATAAGGAAAGAAAGACCCACAAAGATCCACATTTTCCAACCTAAGAAAAATACTAGAATAAAGAAAAAGATGTTACTCCCGAGCACGGCGAGCCAAAGAGAGCTAAGGGCTCGGAGACACGCCATAGCCAATAACGAAACACGCATACGTATCAAAAATGAGAAGTAGATAACCTGACGACTGAAGCCCTCGGGAGTTCCCAACTTCCCCATACCCATAGCCATTTGATCCATGTAGTTGACTACATTTTCAGACGAATCCTATGGACCTAGTGAACCAGCTACTGTCTCAGCCAAAGACTGCTGCAAAGCTTCCATTCCCTGTGATAAGGCATCTTCCGCTTGTTGAGATGACTGTTGCAAGTTGTTGATAGCCAATAACTGCTGCTCAGTCAATGGCTCTAACTGATTTATAAGAAGCAGCAACACAGAAATGTCAAAAAAATAACATCTAACATGACCTACATATAATAGCTGGAAATCAAAAGAAAGGGACTTTTAAGCTTTTATAGAACTGTCAGAATATGAGTGTAATTCCGTACTTATTTTCTACCTTACAAGTGAACATTAGATAAACGAAAGAAATGTATGTGGTGATCTAGGAGGCAGAAAGGCAATTGAAAGAGCACTCACCAATCCGGTTATCATCCAGAAAAAACACACATATTAGCTACTAAAATTGAAATATGTATTCACTCAAGTGCAAAATTTACTAGGTATAGATTATCCACACATTCGAAACTTGATTAAGTTGAACACTGAAGTTTAATTAGTTGCTCAATCAAACCAACGGAAATCAGAAGATGGGAAAATTAACATGATATGGCCATTATTCATCCACACAGACAAAAAAAATCATAGGAGCATAAGAGCATACATGAAATTTGATAAACCATAGACACAATTCATATACTAGAATTATCAAGCAGAGAAAAAGAATAGAAACATAAACCGAAAGCTTACCAAATTTACCACCCATAATAGCTATCAAACAGGAGCTAGAGTCCCAACAAACTGAAAAGTGCAATTAGAAACAAACTGAATACAGCGCTCCTGGTAAAATGCCTCCTCTCTAAAATCAATAATCTCTTTGCCACTCTTCTCTTGAAACTTATAAGCCATAACTTTGCCTGGCTCATGAAGCACTAACATGCTATCTTCTTCACTCTCTCCCCTAATTATACTCAGCACAGAAAGTAGCCCAGAAGCTCTGTCGAGATTAATATGATACTTCAACGACCATTGAGAATAGTGGCTTTGCAATTCAAGACCATTACCGATTTCTTTTCAGGAAATGTGCAATGTAATGCAAATAGCCGTAGGATTCTACATAGTTGCCATAATAATTCTCTGTCCTAGTATCCCCTGGAACAACAATTTCTGGATGTTTACCGACAAAATTGTCCTGAAGATCAAAAAAGTCCCCATCCCAATGAATGCCGTTTTTCCAGTATATCCCATGATTAAAATCCACATCTGTAGGAGCCCAAAATGGTTCTCCACAAATCTTCCAAGTGCCAGTTTCAGACTCATACACCTCAATCTGACAGAGACGTTCCCGACACCACAAGGCTCTAGATGATCTCCTTTTTAATAGCCCGGACACAAATAATCTTGTAATGAGGTGATTTTGAAGGATCAAATGCTAAGTTGAGCCCCATAACACATCTGTACCTCTCATTAGTGTTAAGTAAGATCTTTCTGGATTGCTTAGTGATGGGATTGTAAATATGGCATTCTTCCAGGGGTTTCTCGACATTCCGACATTGAAGCAAAAACAGACCATTGGAAAAACTCAAAATAGTTGGTTCAATAAGAGTTGGAGAAAAATGATACGGTACCAATTTCCCACCATCCTTGCTGAATTGAAGGTAAAAGTAGTCTGATGCCTCTGAAAGGCGGAGGAGGAGTGAAGGTTCCGGTTTGGAACGAGAGTGGCGGTGGTGGTGGTGCAGAATGTGTCGATGAGAAAAATAATGACTGGATATTAAAGAGAACCACCGCTTGCACACAAGTTTGAATCTGATCAGAGATTTTTCTGGCAGCCAGATAAGAATCTCTGTCAACAAGTCATCGTTGTAAGCAATCGTCATCTGCAAAATGCTGGATTTAGAGAAGACTATTACAAACACAAATGGATATAATTCACACAACTGATTTATGGAACACTTGCAGATTATTAAGAAATGGATTCATAAATGATGAATGGAATTAACTAAAAAAGAGAAAAAACGCGGATCTAAAATTCAGCGTATCGTTGAATTTCACTTCACAGCCGGCCACTTGCAGATCAAAACAAAAACCGACCAGTCATTTGGGTTTTTAATATGAATTTCTCAATAAAACCGTTGAAATAAATTATAATCAATAATTGAAAACGCAAGCATCGCCAAGTCAAAAAAAATGTGGAATGATAAACAATTTAACATTTTAAAAATCCATAAGTGGTCGTCGGCGTGTGGAATAATATAATCAACAATAAAAAAAATACAAGTTACTGCTGCCATATCAAAAGCAAGTAGAAAATAAATATTCTAATCAGAAACTGAAAATTCAAAAGATTAGCACAAATAGGGATTCTAAACACCAGCACCAGGAACTCCTTGTACCAAAAATGTCATCACAAACACAGAATATTATCGTGTATATATGAGGTGTACGTATAGGTACAAGTGACATACTGTCTCCGCCGGTGGAAATCGACGCCGGAAAGCTGATTAAGGTTCGCCGATGAGGTTGCTGCTGGGAATTAATAATTACTATCACTTGGAAACACAAAAAGTGGAAAAAATTCAAAAACCTAATTCCCTGTTCATCAACACATAATTTCTCCTATGCTGGGTTCGATCTACTGATGTCTTCTTCGCTACTTCACGGAGCACAAAAAGTGGACAATTTCGTTACAACTTAATTTTGTGGATAAATTAATGGGTGGCGTCCCCAATATTTGAGTAATACACCATATTTCTACATATACCCCACCCCTATTTTATAAATCCATCTAATTACTAAATATACCATACCTATATTTCCAATTTCACCCTCCAAACTAAAAAACTCTAAATTAAAAAATCAGTTTTTTTCGGGAAAAAAAAGCTGGAAAAAATCAATTTTTTTTGGAAAAAAGCTGTTTTCAGCGTTTTTTGAAAAAAAAAACATCTTTTTCTCCGAAAAAAAAACTGAAAAAATCAGCTATTTGGGGGGAAAAAGAGAAACAACTTTTTTTAAAAAGGATGTTTTTGGAAAAAAATTGTTTCCGAAAAAAAAAAACGTTTTTTTGGAAAAAAAAAAATTTTTTTTTTGGAAAAAAAAAAGCATTTTCTAGAAAAAATCATTGTTTTTGGGAAAAAGAAACATCTTTTTTTGGGGAAAAAAAAGTTGTTTCCAGTATTTTTTGGAAAAAAAATCAGCTTTTTTAGAAAAAAAAACTGGAAAAAATTAGTATTTTTTTGGGAAAAAAAAAACAACTTTTTTTGGGAAAAAAAGTTGTTTCCAGGGTTTAAAGGGGTGTATTTACACTGTTTTATTTTATTAAGGGTATCATAGTCTTTTAAACTTATAACATTTTTGTAAAAATTGGGAGTAGGGTGTATTAATCAAATCTTGGGGGGCAAATAACGCCACCCTAAATTAATGGCTTACAAATTTATGATGATGTTTCTATCTTACCACCACTAATAAGGCCATGTTTGGATTTATTTTGAAAATACATTTTGTGAAAATTAAATGTGTTTCATTTATATTTGGCATACTTATTTTAGAACAAGATAATCATTATTCTTCGAATTATTTTTTTCTGAATTTCCAAAAATAAAGTGTAGATTGTTTATTGAAAAAGATTTATAGAACGCATAGATTGAACAAGGGTTGCAATGAATCAAACATGAGTTATTCAGAACTCCATTCGATAAAAACTTGTTTGAGTTGTTTAATGAGACTCGTTAGAATAAATAAACCAAACTCAAACTTAGAGATATTCGGTTTGTTAGTTCGTGAACAGACAATTTAGCAGGCTCGTTAATAAACACCTATAAATTAAATTAATAGTTTGACTTTAATTTTAATTTTATATGTTTATTATGATAAATATAAAAGTACTTAAATATATTTGTTTGATTGAATAAAATTATAGATCTTAAAATAGATATATAATGTATTAGATAAATATTTTTTTGTAATAAATTGAATAATAATTTAATTTATAATTAATATTTACTAAGCTTGTTTAGGCTTGATTAAGCTCGAAAAAGTTTATGAGCATCAATATATTCGATATTCAGATTCGAGTTCAACTCAATAATAAACGAGTCAAACTCAAACTCTCAAAAATTCGAATCGGTTCGATTTGATTGCACCCTATTGGACGTTATATTATTCACGTGTTTTGTGGTCCTATTTATTATATAGGTAGGCCAGTCACGTCAAACATCTTACTTTTTACATTATAAAAAAAATGTTGCAAAAATTAATGTCAACTTGTTTTTAGAGTGACGAAACGAATAGTTTTGATTTGTTTAAGGGGTAATTACAAAATCACCTCTGAGGTTTGGGCTAATTACAAAAAAACCTAAAAATATCTCAAAATTACAAAAAACTCCCTCTTGTTTGATTATGCCTTCAATTTAAAGGGGTAATTGTAATATTTTTGTAAATGTCCAGGGTGTTTTTGAAATGATGTTTTCTTATGAAGGGTGAAAATTTAAGACACATCAAACCTCAAGAGAGTTTTGTAATTTTAAAAATTTCTGGGTTTTTTTGTAATTAGCCCAAGCCTCAGGGTGTTTTTGTAATTATCCCTTTGTTTAATATTCTAGTTTCCACATTGTTCTACTAGATGCTAAATCACCCGTTCTACTATATAAAGCTGATAATTCCGTCAAAGTTTTGCCCATTTTTAGGAGTTTTAAATAACTTAATTTGGAATCTTGAAATAAACAAGAGATTAATACAAACTGGAATTAGTTTAGAGTCAACTGTCAAGGATCGTTTACTTTTTTGATTGAGACTTGGGATGAAGAGTGATGGTTGAAGAAGATGAGATGTGAGATTAAAATTAATTTATTTAATAAATCCATGCATATTTTATATGATTATTTTAAATTGTAATACCCCCACCCAAATACACACACATGGCTGTAAACAACATATTATTGTTCAATCTTGTTTGATATCTTGACGATCGAGCTTCAAAAATTGTATTTAAATTTGGTTTGATCATTAATCAAGTCGAGCTAAACACGAATCGAACCGAACTTTATATTATATCAAATAAAAAAAAATGTGTTCAAGCTTCGTTTGTTATGTTATCTCAAACGAACTTTTAATGACCGATCTCAAATCGAGTATCGAGGAGCTTGGTTCGATTTTTTCACCCTTACACAAGACACAACAATAATAATAATAATAATAATAATAATATTCATTTTGAATTTATATTTAAACTAGACTGTAAAACAATCACTTAGAAGTTACAACTAAAATTCAAAATCTATAAAATTATACAACATTGCAAATTATACAAGCAGTCAAGAGGCATGCATTTGCACAATAACAACACATTACATTGAAATAGTCCCATTGAATCCCCACCCGCCTCAGTTTTAAATTGCTGCCTCCAAACTTTAATGGTAAACAACAAACTCAGTCGAATATGTCATCAATAAGCCAAGAAAGAACCACAAAGATTAATATTTTCCAACCTAAAAATACTAAAATAAAGAAAAAAGATGTTACTCCCGAGGGCGAGCGAGCCAAAGAGAGCTAAGAGCTCGGAGACGAGAGAAGTAATCGCTGATAGCAAGTAGGGCACGAGCTGATTGACGAGTCGTTAATATTCGATGCATTTGCTGGAGAGTCTGCTGCCGCAAATTATCAGCCTGAAATCAACAGTTTCTCGTTTATGTCATTGGATACAAGTTGAGTGGTGGAAAATGGAAATTGCAAACTCACAAGAAAATTAAACTAAGGGTTAATTGCAAAAAGTACCCTAGAGGTTTGACTAAATACAAAATTACCCAGCTAACTTTCAAAATTACAAAAACTACCCATGAGGCTTGATAAAATTATGTGGTAAATTGTAATACTTTTATAAATATGAGGGGGGATTTGAAATGTTGTTTGCTTATGAAGGGGGTAAATGTTAGACAAAAATCAATCACTTTTTCCATTAGGTCAAACCTCAAGAGTACAATTTGTAATTAACCATAAAAGAAACATAAGTTACAATGCATCAGCTTATTTTGCTATAACAATTGCATTAAGCTTTCATGATTGGGTTAACCAATGTTGATCTTTTTGCTGATATTACTATAAGCAGACGCAAAAATAAACTGAACATACTATTAACTGCCATTTTCTCATATTTACCAAAACCCGACGTACATTAAAAACATTATCTTCAAATATTTACAAATTACACTCAAAAAAAAAAAACCTCAAAGGGAATATGTAATTTTCAAAATAAATGATTCTTTTGATATTTACAAGTACTACAGTTGTTAATTGTTATTTACTCTAATCACAAAAAAAAAAGACCAAGTTAACTTTCAAAATTATAAATATTCCATTTGACGTATATTTGTTTTTTACATATGTATCAAAGTGAGCAGTAGATAACCTGACGAATGAAGCCCTCAAGGGTTCCCAACTTCCCCATAGCCATTGCCATTTGACCCATGTAGTTGGCAACATTTCCAAACGAACCCGATGGACCTAGAGAACCAGCTAATGTCTCAGCCAAAGACTGCTGCAAAGCATCCATTCCTTGTGATAAGGCATCTTCCGCTTGTTGAGACGACTGTTGCAAGTTGTTGATAGCTAATAACTGCTGTTCAGTCAATGGCTCTAACTGATTTATAAGAAGCTGCAGCCAGGATTGTCAAAACATTAAAACCTAAGACGACCTATATATAATAGCCGAAAATCAAAAGAAGGGACTTTTAAGCTTTTATAGAATGGTCAGAATAGTAGTTTTGTACCTATTTTCTATCTTACTAGTGAAAATTAAATAAACGAAAGAATTGTATGTGGTGACCTATGAGGCTATGAGGCAGAAAGTAAACAGGAAGCGTATTTTTTAGGGATAATTACAAAAACACCGCTGAGGTTTGGGCTAATTACCAAAAAATCCAGAGATCTTTCAAAATTACAAAAAAAAAAAATTTTGTCTAAAATTTAAGGTAATCAGGTTCATTATAAAGTCTTAAATTTATCACATGGTTTTGACTAATCTGTAATGATTTTCAGGGGGTTTTGAAATGTTTTTCGCTCATGAAGAGGGAAAATGTAAGAGGGAATCAATACTCAAGTTTTTTTTTTTTTTTGTAATTTTCAAAAACCTCTGGAGTTTTTTTGTAATTAACCTGAACCTCAAGGGATTTTTTGTAATTATCCCCTTTTTTATCTTGAAGTGGATTAGAACTCCTTATTTGACTCATTTTCATTGTCTTAAGGTAAACGAACATTTACACCTCCATGCATTGACAAGAAAGTCATGAACCCAAATTAATTCCTCTTTAATGACGACGCTAGAACGATGCAGCCAAAGACTTGAGTAATAGATGACTTAACCTTAAGAAGTTCGGATGAACGAAATCCACCGAGCCAGAGGAAGCATCTTTCAGCAGGCGTTTTCCACATGCCCGACAAGATGTGAAAGACGTCGGCCTTTGCAGCATCCCCTTTTATCCTAAAAATATCATCGTAATGGGCCACAATGCCGTCCACAATTATGCGAAGCTCACCGTCACCAGCGTGTGAATTTACGGCACCTCTGAGCTCATTAATCCGCCGGTTGTGCTCCTCCAGCCACCTTGCATATTCAACATCAAAGGCCAAGGCACCTAGAAATATGGTATTTTACCAGTGGATATTTCATGCAAGTCAAGGTCGCTGAAAAAGAATTTTTGGTAATAAGTAGATTTAAGTTTCATGTTGGCCAAAAAGAGAAGTACCCAAATTGGCATGTAATGCAACAAGTTTTCATGGGAAGCCACATGCCAAGCAAGTGCAACCAAACATAGAAATTCACAACTATTCGAAAGTGGGAAATGGTGTCTCAAATCAAAACAGTCTATTGAAAACTTGTCTCCTAAATCACAGTCAGTTTCCATTGTCCCCTGCAGTAGAGGTTTAAGCACCTAATATTTTATGTAAGTGAGTCGAGCATAATTAACCAAAAAAATTCTTATCTTCTTTTGCCATCCAAGAAATGAAGATGGGATAGCAACTAAACTGAACGCACAAGGCAGATCTTTTAAGCAACCAAACCAGAAGTGAGCTCTCATGGACATCCTTGTAAGTGAGCTCTCATGGGATAGATAAACCTAAATTACAGTTTAGCTCACCAAGAAATGGATGTAGGTACAATCCACTGTATGTATGGGAAGTGGGAGCTAAAGTCAGATTTTAATGTTTTTCTATAGAGTTTCTTACAGTCACAGGTATAGTTTCTTTCAGGTTATTTAAATTGTATCTCCACCTACTAGCTTACTGTTCCATTAAAAACTAGACAAAAAACTACAACGAGGAATTCATGGCGAGGTTCTGAGCACTCACTATATATTTTTCGTTCCTGACCTACCTTCCCACAAGATGTCAGAAGTCCAACTAAAATATTTTAATCCATAACACTAAGCTGAAACAACAAGAACACAATCCTGAATCACACCGCTAAAAATTTCAATCTACACTAATCTACCACTTTGAATGAAAACTTCTAATATGAGAAACGGAATCAGATAGCCGAAAAAAATATTCGTACCATTTCCACTAACTGACTGAGTTTGATCTCCTGAACTTGAAATAAATATCCCCTTCAGCAAAGAAAAACACATTCACTAAATTGAAAAATAATGACTTCAACAGGAACTTTAAAGAAAAAATAATAATAAAAAAAAGAGTGTGGCAAGAACAAATAGTTGAACCTGCTGCCTAGCTCGTTGGAGCTCTTGCTCAAGTTGTGTCAATTTCATTCTGCTGCTTTCTAGCTGTTGAACATAGGCCTAGATCCCATATATAGAAAAAAGGAACAAATGAATGTCAGACAAAGTTAAAGGTGCCGAATGAAAGCACTCTCTTGATCTCAACTATAGGCAAAACACCAAAATGTATAACAAAACTGATGCAGATATAATTACAAGAGACTTGAAAAAATCAAATCTCCCTACAATCTTTTCTTTCATAAGCCAAATTAATGTTAGTTTGTTAGGTCAGCGTCATTGGTCACTTCTGAATTAAGAAACAAGGATCACGTGGGATTATGACTCCTTGAGTCCATCTAAAGTAGTCCAATGCACTTAATTTAAATTTGGGTTCATTTGATTATTTTACAGATCCTTAAAGCCTTTATTCTGATATGTGATGAAAATCAATTCCTTGGGTCTTCTACTCTTCTCGTTCATTTCTAAGGATTTCTCAATTACTAAGCTGTTCAAATTCTAGAACAAACCCTTAAGAGTGCTCTTCTCAAGCTTTATGATAATCCATCAATATCCAATGTCCATCAGAAACTCATGTTGATGGCATGCTGTTCACAAAATTATTTCTAGTCTATTGTTACATAACGGTCACATCATTACAACATTTCAAAATCCCACATCAAAGTATTGCTGATGAAAGTTATCACTGTTGGGAATCGAAAGATTTCTCCAGATCTTAAACATGTTTATCATGTCAACTTACATTACTAAAACTTAAATGATTACAAAATAGGTGAAAAACCTATTGAATAGAAAATCAACAACTCTACCGCATATTTATCAAACACCTAGAGGTGCAACTTAATATCGGTTCACAAAGGGTAACAAAAAGTAACATCATAGGATGCCATTAAATAAAAAAGATGCATCAATAAATAGTGTACATGTGACACAAAAGAATGCTGCTAATGATGCACACAACAAGAAACTTACTTTTTTTCTCAAGCGGCTTTTCCTTGCAGCTTCCCGATTTTGAGCAAGCCTACGGAGAGTCTGCAAGAGATATGGTTGATATTATAAATCTACATTAAAACAAAAATGTATGCAAATACAATTAGAAGTTCAAAAACCTTTTGATCTCTGGACTTATCACTACCATCAGAAGCAGTTATACCCACTAATTGATTGTTTTGAAACTGCACAAGAAACAGAAGCCATCATTAAGTTAATAACCAGCCATAAGAGTCGTATCGTATGCTAGAAGGAAGCATTGGGCAATTGTGCACAAGTGAAAAGCAAGCATCTATATGTCAATTAAATGTTATAATATCGAGTAGATCGAAAAGAAAAATTTCCTGCAAGCCAAATCATTTATATATATATGTCCAGGAAAAGGAAAGTAGAAAATCCGCATATAGTTTCATTTTTTAACATTACCCTCATATTCTTATCTTCCGTGTCAGCGTCTGTAGAAGTATCTGTCCTCGGACTGGCATCTGCCATCTTGGATGCTCCACAATCTCCAAGACTAACGCTTCAAACTTAAAAACTTACATGCATTCACTACTTTGATAAAGGGCCCAATGCCACTGAAAGTGTCCAAACTCCAGGGACCACGCTGAGAGAAAAAAAGGGAAGGTAAAGAAAAGCCTACAGATTAAATAAGCAATACTTTTCAGATGGTTATTGACAAAAATTACAGATATCTTAGCACAAGTGTTGGCTGATGAAGCATTTTGAAGCACTTAAACTGACTTCGAAAATAGTTCAGTATATGTAGATTGCTTTTGCCATAAATTTTTATCCTTCAATGATGCAAAACATGCAATTTTGAATACCTCAGTTGCTCAGCCAATAATTGCATAGCTTATTATTGGTCAAGAATCATGGAAACCACTGCTAGTAACATAAGCTTCCAACTAAGTCTTAAGTTGTTAATTAATGCTTCTTGTATCTTTATACTACTCCTACTGCAAATAGAGACTCTAAAGATAGCATAATACTTGGATGAATTAATAAATAGATACTGTTATGCATACGCAAACGCCAAATATATATACATATAATAGATCTCACTCCACATTACCAAATTCCACCACATAATTACCTAATTCAAAACAAAAAGAAAAATCACGGTTAATCTATATTCAGTTCTTTCTTCACTTCACTTGCAAATCATTTCCATTGATCCCACCAAAAATCAGAACACATTAATCGAATCCCAGTAATAATACTGAGGAAAAAACAAAACATGCCCAGAACACTAGAAATTCAAACTTTACCTCTTGTTCGCATATAGTTCACCAGAATTCGAAGTCTTTCTGATGAATATTACTTCTTTCCAGCTTCCTTGTAAAAAGAACGAGGAAGAATGAGATGGAGAGAAAGACAAGTGCAGTTGAGAAAGATTACTACCAAGTTTTGACTTTGGGTCTCTTTTTATTTCTTGATTTCTCTTTTTATTTGGGGTTGGAAGTTTCGATGAGCCTTCCCATGGGCTTTAACCAGAAAAAGGGCAACGGAGAGAGAGATGAGATTTCCTGGTGTCAAAGCTTTAGAAGAGAGAGTGTCGAGTAATCGAGTGATATAGTTAAATTTGTGTAGTATTAATTATTTTTCCTTTTTTTGGTTTCATACATGTAATTAGGGTTAGAAACGATTCAAGTAAATCGTTAAAAACTCGTTTGAAGCAATTTGCAATAAATAAGTTGAACAATTTTATTCGTTAATATAACGTCGAATAAATTATGTTTAAACAAGTTTTTTATTCAATAAAATATAAAGTTCGGTTCGATTAGAAAAATAAATAAAATATGTATAAGAATATCAAACTCACTTGAAAACTCGAACTTTGATTAGTGTTGAAAGACTAAAACATGAAGTCATTGTTCAACTCGATTTGATTAATAATCAAACCAAGCTTTATAAACTCGCATACGCTTTTAAAATCTCGATTAATATTCAACAAGCTCGAACAATTCAATATTCGGGTCGACTCGACTCGTTTACACCCCTATATGTAATTTACACGCATAACAAATATGGTTTCATTTTATTTTATTTTCTCTCTTAACTTTTGTTGTAGTTTAATAAAATTTCACGAGCTAAACAAACAAATTAAATGTAGTGCTTACAAATTGTTATTAAATTAAAGGATTAACACGAGTTTATAGATCTAACATTAAGATTATAGATTTATAGTTATGTTTTGTATATGATAAACTCAATAGTGAGTAAATATGAAAAAAAGAAAAAATTAAGTCGAAGGTAAGACGTAAGTTTTTTTATCGTTAGAAGTTATAGCCTATTTTTTCTAGTCAAAGAGTTTTGTATTAACATGAAGTCAATTGCTTCCATTAGAGTAGTTCTATTGTATATTGGATCATGTATTGAAAAAAAAATATTAATACATTCAACGTTTATATATACATCAACTTGCAATAAATAAGTTGAACAAATTTTATAGTAGTATATGTTGGACAATGAATAAAGGAAGACTGGAAGGTGAACTTAATTAAAATCGAGGCACATGATTCTAGAATAGGAGGAATGGTTGAATTTAAAAATAATGATATGATTTAAGCACAAGCTCATTCGTTTCAAGAAATAAATTGAAAGGTCAATTCTTTCAATTTATGGGTAAAGAGATCATAGTGTATAGGAAGTATGCTATAAAAATTCAAAATTTCGAGATTTGTGACCAGATGCAATTATATTATATTCAGAGGATGTTTGGCTAAACTTAGAAAGTTTTAAATACAACTTATAAGATGTTTGTGAGTTTATAAGCTCTCTAGAAGTACTTGGTAATTTTTGAAATAAGATCACTTCTAAACAATCAACTTTGATTTTAACCATTTTGATTACAAAACTGTCGTTACTACCATCATGTAAGTTCCGCCATCTTATTTTATCCAAATTTTTCAACAACTTACTATCAAAATAGATTTAACATTTTATAAGCTCTTAAAATATCTTATAAGATTTAAGACCTTATTTTTTAAATAAGCTTTAACCAAACACCCTCTAAATCAGCATATTAATGACTACATTTGGTGTACTACATTTAGAATATTAAGCATACTTAATCCACTAATGATAGAAAAGAGAAATAAATATAAATACATAAATAAAAGACCAAAGAAAAAGAACAGAAAGATAGACATACATTCCATTATTTCCATTCAAAGACGGAGCCAATTATGTATATAATTAATATAATTTTTGTATATAAAATTATTAAAATTTAAAATTTCGCCCCCTCTAAAAAATAAAAAATACTTCATTCTGGCTCCGTCCCTGATTCAATTAACATACTATTATTGTCTTCACAATTATGATATCAAACAGTATGTTGTTTGTATTCAACCACTCGGTCCCTTAATTACCAAAAGGGCTTATGAACAAGATAAAAGACATGGCAGAGCAATTAGATCTTGGCATATAAGCCACAGAAACCAAGCACAGTCCACCACAGCAAATTCATCATCAGAACTATGTACTGTTGATCTCAGTCTGATAAAAATAATAATGAAATACTGGTATTTTTACACTTGGAAATCATATTGATATACAACTACAGTATAGGACATATAAGATCAAATAAAAGCTCACCATGTCTGTTTTATATGTCCTGCTTTTAATATTTCATTGCAGAGCTTTGAAAGTTTCTTTCAGGAGGCGCACTTCTCAATTCAAAAACTGGTTCTTTCATGAATTAAAACAACCCTTCGTCTAAAGATAGCAGTCGCCAACAATAAGTATAAGGTCTCTTCTGAACCGTAAAAATTTCCACTAAAAACCGAACCACATTTATTAAAACTGTTACTCGATATATCTGGCATTCAAAACCCATTGCAGCATATATGATATATCACCTTCAATTTTTGGTAATTGTGATGACTGAAATAAATCTACCTAAAAATTTGGATCCACTAGCTTCGAGATGTATTTGGTCTCATTTGCTTATAGCCCACTGATGAACTCATGAAGATCGGAATGGTTGCATCTGAAAGAATAAAAAAATGAAATAAAAAAGGTGAAGAAAAGTTGACAGACATTAATGTTGAAACTCAAATACTTTTGCAGTTACTAGTTCATATACAAAATTTAATGAAAAACAAGCTTGGGATCATAGAAAATCCGAGCCAAGAATTCATCAAAGTGCATATTAGTAAGCATATTTTTCAATCTACAGGGACTTAACAATTTTCAAAATCAACAAGAATGCATTACATAAACTGAACATCAAGCGAAGTTGTGGACATATATGATAAATCACAAGAGCATACGCAATATGAGATTACACTTGTACAGAGAAAGTAATTTATGTGTATTCACTTAACAAACACTTCTTATATCTATACCAGATCTTGTAAATGTCATAACAAATATGGCTGCACTAAACGTAACAATTACATCTATTATGAACAAGTAAGCTAAATTTCTTCAGTGCCAATCCTCCCACAATTTCACATTATGCTTTAAATGAAATCATAATGACTTCACATTATGCACTTTAAATGAAATCATAATGATCTAAATTGAAATAATCATATCAAAAGGTATACATAATGAATCAGACAAATGATGATAACAAAAAAACAAAAATGAAAAGCAGAATTCATATTTTATGAGATTTATAAGCATGGAGCTATGAATCTGAACATCGGAGAATCTAGGAAAAAGTTGATACCCGGACCATCAACAACAAATTTATAACCCGCCATCATTCTCACTTTTTACGAGATCTTGCCCATCTCACCAGGGCCAGAAGAAGAGATATCCAGAACAGAGGCAATAGGACTGCATGTCCAATTTTAAAGGGTTTTTATACCTCAAAATGCACAGTGTATCACAAGCCACTACAGAACTCATATCTTGATAATTTCACATGACTCTCCGAGTTGAATTAGATAGAGACCCTAAAAGGACCTTCAGAACCCAAAATTGAAAAATGGCCCATCCAGGATCAATAATGTTATTTGATACACAGATCAAACACCGATTTCCATGCTAAACAGGAGATTAATCAAAAACTTGGATCCATACAACCAAATAAACTAGCCCTTCTCCATTGGAGATGTAAACCAACTCCACCACTCTATGGAACTTTTCTGGAGTCAGAAATGCAATGTATAGTGAAAATGTTCCACAATAAAACTCAGCATGTGGAAAATGTTTTATGGATCGAGGTGCACCAATGATAGCAAGGTGGCCATGAGGACTGGTTACAAAAATCAACTGGAATTCATATCAAAAGATGAATATTGCAACAACGGCCAGTCTTAATTTTCTATGCAGTAGCACATATGGAAGAAGAGATCATAATCATAGACAGCAATGGTAGACTAATAGTACAACAACTTTGCTATTCGCATTTTTGCTTGAATTTCTTGGCATCCCACTTAGAGCCCGTAAGACTAAGACCCTTAAGAACAGCCCTTTGGTCTGCCTTTAGTGTTCTCATGCCATCTCTAATGCACGAGAGCAAGAGTTTAGCAGCCAAACGGTACCTCTTTGCCTTGCAAAGGTTGTGTACCAAGGAAGAGTAGGTAAAAGAATCCTTTGTATCAGTCGAGTGAAAAACTTGCAGTGCATAATCTAAATGACCAACTTTACACAGAGCATTAATAAAGCAATTAAAAGCAACTAAGCTATCGAATCCCATCAATTTCATATGGTTTAGATGCCTCTGGGCAACATCAATATCACCAGCCTTGCAAAGTCCATTGATCAAAATGGTATGGGTATACTTATCACAATCCTCTCCCCTCTCTTCTGCCACATTCAACAAGTTGTAGGCAGTTTCTAGTTTGCCTTCCTTGCAATGCCAATTTATTAAGGTGTTGTATGATGCCATATCAAGCTCATACCCAATCTTAATCATGTGCGCAATGCAATTATTTGTATCTTGCCTTCTGCCTGACTTCAGCAAAGCGCCAACAACTGTACAGTAGGAAAATAAATCATACGCATATCCTTTTCTCTTCATCTCCATAAAAATTTCAAGTCCTTCCTTGAAACGTTTACATCTGAAGCAGCATTTCATAATTGTAGTATAAGTAATAGCATTTGGGTTATGACCTGATTCCCTAAGCTCCTCGAAAAGCCTCATCATATCCTTCCACATTCGTGAATTGCATAGACTATTTAAAAGAATGTTGTACGTAACTATCTCAGGAATATATCCATGACGCTGCAAATTCCGAAATAACATTAGAGCATTATGAATGTACCCATTCTTGCAAAATCCATTAATCATGATGTTATATGTAGCTTGACAAGGAGAAATATTCTTCAAAAGAATGTCATGGAAAACCCTGTATGCCTCATCTGGCTTTCCCAATTTGAAAAAGCAGTGCATCAATGTATTATAACTCCATACATCAGGAATAATTCCCATATTAAGCATTTCTTCAAGCATATCAAGACAGTGAGGTAATGAATGCTGCCTGGTGGCACCAGCCATCAAAGAATTATAGGTAACAACATCTGGAGTTATCCCGGCTTCTTTCATTCTGTGAATAACAGAATAACCTGCATCAAATCCAACAAACTGACAATACCCTGTTATCAGAGTGTTGTAAGTTACAACATCTGGCAATACTCCCAATCTAATACCATCAATTATAGCAGCTTCTGCTTTCTCCAATTGCTTGGCTCTACAAAGGAAGCTATAGATATATTTAACAATCTAGTCGACAATCTAAGGAACATTCTCCTCATCAGCATCAAAATCAGAACCCCAAACCTGCCAAAAGAGCAAAATGATATCATTTTTATTCTTCTTTTTCTATATAATCTTCACTAATTCTTTCTTAACTGTTACTAGTTAACAAATAAAGCACAGCTGATCAGGCAGAAATTCCATGAAAGAAGTAAGAATTTATATACAAAGTAACAGTTATAAAATTATTAAAAGATAAACCAAGCTTGCCTTTTCTCCCTATGGGGATTGCATCGTAAGGTATCTAAACTGTACACAAGCTGATGATGTGGACAGAACCAATTGAAACTCCCACTGTTGACTCAGTTCCAATCGGCACTGCTCAGCAACCAAAAAACAGAAACAATGTTTTATTTGGTGCAATTAGAAGCAATAAATTGCATCAGTATGAATACAATAAACTAAAACTCTTGTTTCAGATCGATTGAAATTAGCTAGTTTGAGTGAGAATGGTTCACTCATTGAATATTCATACAAACTTAAACAATGTGTTTGAACAAATGCAGAAAATGAAAAGCAAAATCAATGAACAGGAAAATCCAATCATAGGCACTAGAACTTTCCCAAAATTAATTACATTCTAATTTTCATGAAAATAACATAAATGACTTGACAGTTCACAAACCGACCTTACTATAACAATGCCATTTGTACGCCTTTGGCGCCTCAAAAAATGCGGTTTTCTCGAGAAACCAGTTCGATGAAATTGATAAATATGCGAAAGAAAAAAGAAGCTGATGATGCCCAGAGAAAATCAGTCCGCGGCCCCTCAGCTTGATTCTTCCGCCGCCGCCATCGGAGGATAAATCAGCAAACTTTTCTTTCCACTTCCTCTAATGATGGATACAAGATCTTCCAAACTGAGGGTAAACGAGGAAGCCGAGAGGCACTACATGGGACATGGCGGAATTGAATTGGAAAAATGATTAGAAAGAAGTGAAGGAGAAAGGGGATATAGGTTTGGGTGGAGAAACTTGAAAAAAAAAATGTCCTCGCTCCTTCGGGGAGAAAGTGGCAGGGTCGTTTTGGTCAATTATCAATTTCTTTTTTTCTTTAACACATGGAGTAGTTGCGTCAATTTGTGACACGATACAAAAAATACAACCCAACTCGAATTGAATAAAGCTTTACAATTTCTTCTCAAAAAAAAAAAACAACCCAACTCGAATTTAGCAAAGTATAAATAAAACATTTTGCGGGTTCAACTCAAATTCAGGTCGGACACGGTTAATACAAGAAAAAAAATAGGTTAGGTCAGATCGACCCGCGGGTTAACACGATTAACCTATTTAACTCGTTTTTTTTAAGGGACTATTTAACTCGTTTAATTGTATAGTAAACAATTAAACATATTATTTTCATATTTTGTGATGTTTTAGTTGGTTATATAATGTTGGACAAATTATTGGATGTATTTTCTATTAAAATAATGTATTTTATTTGTAATTTTAGTTTTTCTCTTCTTTTTTTTGAATTTTTTTCATGTCAAATTTTAAATTATATAGTTATATCGTGTTGTGTCGGGTTACCCAGTGTCATAAATAGGTTGTGCTATTGTCGTTTTAGGTTGTGCTCTTGTCGTTTTATTTGTAATTTTAGTTTTTGAATTTTTTTCACAAATAATTAAATATCGTGTCGTATTTGGCTTTGTGTCAAACGTATAGCACCCATGTCATAACACGATCGTGAAGGCTGAATATATTTAAGTGGAGACGTGGTCGATTGGCGCGCTTTCTGCTTAATTACTGAGAAAAAATTAAAGAATCTATTAACTATTAAATTAGGCTGAATATTAGATAGGGTACAAATACAATATAGTCCATTTTCTTATTATTTATTTGCCTCTCACACTTAGGCTAGTTTGGACATTTTTGTATGTACTGATAATATCAATTACATAGAATTAGATTGTGTCATTTTATGGATATTGTAATATATTTAAAAACATGTTTGGATAGTAGAATTGAACCTTTTTTTTACATCAAGGTTAAAGTAATAATTTTTTATTTGAGTTAAATAATTATATAATGTTCAAATATAATTATCTAATTTGCCTTAAGTGATGCTAGCTGGACCCAAGGGACTAATTTTTAAGGATTTATGTGTCGGTTAATATCATTTCAATAAACTTATATGCGATATTTCAATTTCAGTTGTACCAAATTACAATGACTAAATGATAAATGGTTTTCATTGAGCTATTGAAATTTTTTTCCAGGTCAATCAGTGAGATTTTGATCCGATTATGAATTCCGAAATTGCATAAAATGTATAAAACAGCATGGTTTGATAATATATTAATATTATATATTTTGAAGGTTAATTTCGTCAATTTAGAAGGGATTCCAGGCTCCAGCAAAGAAGTAAATAACTCTTTGTCCGTTTGTCGGATCTAAGCCCATTCAGTATGGACTACACTTAACGCTGCTATCAGTAGATGGGCTGAAGAATGTCAGTCTCGGAATTATTTGACACATAATCGGGCCGAGAAACCCATCTTGCGCTGCTCTATGACTAAATGTGGTAAAATGCTAATAAGCCCAACACCTCAAACAGAAGGAGGCCAGTTTACGAAATAATATATGAGCGAAAATTTAATAACATAATAATTTATATTTAATCGATATACCAGGAGCAAATATAAATTTATGATGATTATATAAGAAATAATTATTTATAACAACTCCTTTTATACTTCTATTTCATCACTTTGTAAAACTTTAAATCAAAATTTCGATATATTTGCAAATTATTGGAAGACTAGAAATTATTGAAATTAATTTGAAAAATATGTTTTGTAGTTTTATATTACAAACTCTTTAATTTAAATAAATTTTAATAAATATTAATATAGTTTCATATTTATTTGTTAATATATTTGTATTGTTTCTAAAGAAAAAAAACATTAAAAGAAAAAAAGAGTTAAGAGGAAAGTTGTCTCCAGGGCACAAACAAGTTAGTAAGTGGTAAGGTGACAAGAGTGTGGTGCTCTGACGTCGCGGGTTCGAATTTGTATAGTCACGTACAGTTCTTTGTTGAAATATTGCAAGGGCTGTTTTTTGGTTCATATCCCTGATTCAGGTGGAGGGGTTTCCAGATGAGATCTTCTATTCCAGAATGATGTTTCATCTTTTATTCTATCGTCGGATGATCCGGGTTTCGCCGGAAAAACCTTTTAAAAATTAAAAGAAAGTTCTTTTCATCTTCTCCACCACCAACCCCACTCACCACAGCAAATTAGCAACCATTTCCACCACTCCAACAGTCCCTGCAATTTCCCACATGAGTAAAACCAAATAATAAATATAAGAAAAAATAAAAAACCAAAATTAAGAACACAAAAATCTCCTCGAAATTCTCAAACATTTCCAATATGCATTAATGGTGGGAGTCAACTGTTAATGTGCGCATTAAAAGTAATCGACATGAATATCAATATTAGTTTAATATAAATGAGATGGTTATTAAATATAAATGTTAATTCTCAACTATGGAATAATAAAATTATTTCAATAAAATTGTTTGTTAGTGCAATTGGACCTTGAACAACATATATTTAGATATTTTGATTCCCAGCACAAAATTACATAATCCAGCGACATGCAAATTTGAAATTTTTGTTAAGTTTATATAATTTTTATTTTTTGTTGATTATACTCGATAGCACGCCCTTTTTTAGATCATTAAAGAAGAAAAATAATGAAAAATTGTTTCTCAAACTCCGATAAACACAAAAAAGGAATTTAATGAGGTCAACATTTTTTTTTTTTTGAAATCAAAGATATTGTCTCATTTGAATGGATGACGTAATTGTTTGGCATGTAATGTGTAAATGAATCGACATGCAATTATACAAAGATAAATGCTTATTGTTGCTTATAGGGTATTTTTCGTACATACACAAGTTTAGCACTTCATCACATATATAGTTATTTTTTCTCACGTTGTCGCTACTTTATTTTCTAAATTTACGTGCACATTTAATTGTTCGAAATACTATCGTTCACATACATTTTGTACTCTAGATTATTTAAATTTTTTTAATGAAATGATAAATAATTGATGGAGAATATAATGATGTGTGAGACATAACATAAATTATTTTAAATATAATGTTGTACTTTGTATGATTATTTAATTAACATATTAGTCAAAATTCTTATTAATTAAATGTGTACTTTAATTGATAGTTATGACTTATGTGGTGTACCCTTAATTAAAGAAAAATGTATATTAATCTAGGTTCAAATTGATATATGCTCTCTCATATTCAAAATAAATGACATTTTGAAATGTGAATAATTCTTTAAAACGAATGATGATTTGACATTTTCAAGGCTTGTGAGAATAGTTTTTTTCCAAATTACACATATATCATTTTTCAACTAACACTGATGTCTAAATTTATTTTATTCCAAAGTAACATTTATAATTAATTAAATGTATATTGAGTATTTCAACTTCATCCTTAATATGAGTGTTTTTTTCTAAAACGTCATTTTATTTTTATGGGGGATAATTTAACGAGCCTGCCCGTTGTGTGTATTATGGAATGTGACCTATTTGTAAAGGAATGAGATTTGTGCCAATCGCGAAATTAAAATCAGCTTAAATTTTAAATGTCACGTGTCTTATATTTATAAGTAAAAACATTAAATGAAACACCGAAAGTAAAAATATATTTGATTTGAACATGTATTTATACATAAGCACAAAAGTATATTTATATATTTATTTATTGGTTCAAAGTATATACAGATCCGTGTTATAATTGAATTCTATACATCTCTCTCAGACTCACACACTCATACGCACGAGACACACACACACAAAGTGTATTTAAGCCGCAGATTTATATTTATTTCACACACAGTTCACAAACTAAAAGAGAGAGCAGTCTTTTTCATCTGCTCATTCACTACCCCAAAAAAAATAAAAATCTAATTTTAGAGATGGAGAAAGAGATTCTTGATTATGTATTTAGAGATGGGGCTTGATTATTGATTGGTGGCCGGTGGGGCTTGTATTGATGGTGGCGTATCACTGCTGCCGCCAGATCATCCGCCGTCCCGCCGCCACTGTCCTCGGCATCAACGCCGTCAACCGCCGCTTGTGGGTTCGAGCCATGATGGAGGTATATGTATATACCATTCACTCATTATTCTATTTTTCATTCATTAATTCTCATTAAAAATTAATTAATTACACAGAAGAATAAAAATTGTTGGAAATATATATATATATATATATATGTGTAATTTTTTGTCACCTTGTTATTGCATTCAGTACTATCTCTGTAATGTAGAATTTGATTTATTTATTTTTATCTAAAAGATGATTATATATGTTGAAAATATTGATACATTCACACATTTAACTAGCTTTTTCTTTTTTGTTTATTTTTGTTTTTTCTTTATTTGGTTGAGATTTTGGGGGAGTTTGTTAGAGTATTTGAAACTGAAAAATCTTGTTCAACATTATTTTCAAAATAGATTGTCATTTGTCAATACATAATAGGAGCTGTTTCCTACTTTTTTTCACGTTCACTTCTTGAAATTGAATACAAAATAAAATTAAACTGTAGTGCGAGATTTATTTTTATTGAAAATAGCAGATATATAAAATTTTTAAGGGTATCTTTGTTTAGTGATTGAGGAAGTTCATGGGGGAATATAGATTTGATGTGTTATATTGGAAAATGCGTATATTAGTATAGAAATGTATTGGAAAACATAATGTATGTTTGCTTTGGTGATTGAAAGAAAAAATTGGGAAGAAAATACTTTTAGGAGAAGCTAAACATACATACCCAACTTTTTGAAGGGAATAAGATTATAAATTTCAATAATCATACATAATTACTATCAATTTTAGAAAATTTATGAAGTTACGAGGGTTAAGAAAAATAAAATATATAAATCAGCAAGTTCAGTTGATAGAAGTTTGTGTTGTCAGATTGACCCAATTTGGATCTTATACTAAAAAAAAAAGAATACAATCAATTTTGAAAACACAATCATTTTAAGAGTAGTAAAATTCGATGAAGACAAATAATTCAAATATTTTTGCCGACATGCAGGACACAGCCAAAAATGGCGTTCTAGCAGTCCAAACTCTTCGAAACAACATTATGGCGTCGACCCTATTAGCCACAATGGCCATCATGCTCAGCTCCGTCATCGCCGTCTTGATGTCGGGCGGTGGCGCCGCAGGTGGGGCCCACCGCCCGACGGGTCCCGTTCTGGCGACAACAGTAAGCTGGGATTCTCCATAAAATTCTTCTCAATACAAGTCTGCTTCTTAAGTGCATTCTTGCTCCACGTGCAGTCCATAAGGTACTATAGCCACGCAAGCATGCTCATAAACGTGCCGAATAACATCCAAAAGAAAAAAATATTGGGCTCAAATAATAATAATAACAATAATATCTACAAAGATTGTGTCACGGTAGAATATGTTTGTGGGACAGTGAATAGGGGGAGCCATTTTTGGTCGTTGGGGCTTAGGGCATTTTATTTCTCGTTTCCTCTGTTTTTGTGGATTTTCGGGCCGATACCGATGTTTTTGTGTTGTGTTATGTTGGTTTTCTTGCTGTATTTTCTGGATGTCACTTTTGAATCTGGATGTGTGTTTTCTGCTGCTGATAATGAGGATGATTCGACACAAGAAGAGGGCAATCAGAATGATGATGTGGAGGCTAATGTTTAGTTTTGTGGGATTAATGAATTAGTCTTCTTGTGGTTTTGTTTTGAATAAATTTTGTTAGTTTAGAGGGCAAATGTTAGATTCAATACAAGTTGAATCGGATTTTGCTCATGATGTTTGTATTTTAACTTTGATTTTCAATGTTCTGTCAATAAAATTAAATGTTTTTGGGAAGTTGTATCAACACTCTTTTAAATATTGTGCGTGTGTTTATGATTGACTCTAAATTGTATATTTTATTTCAAATTGTGTTTCATCATATTTCAAATACACGTCAATTATGTGTTAATGATGTCATCAATCCACTTAATATCTAGAATACTAGTTATACGCAAAATTTAAAATAGAAAATTATGTGTGATTTTTCTATTTGACTTTTAATTCAAGTCACATGGAGTGTTTGCAAAAGCTTCTACTTTTAGAAAAAATATTTTATTGTAGTAGAAGTAAAAATAATTGAGAATCGAGTTGAAAGCGTTTGGAAATAGAATCGAAAGTTGAGAGTCTTGGTGAAAAAGTTTGAAAAATCTTATTTGTTTGTAAAAGTCAAACCAAAAGTAGAAGCGAAAATTTAAAGTCCATCATCTCATCGCAAGCATGCTTAAACGTTCGATTAAATGAAAAAAAAAACTATTGGGCTCAAATAATAAAGTTGGCGTTTGCAAATCTATAAAGATTGAAAATAGGTTTTTGTGGGAAGTGAATAGCGCGTTTTTCAGTGATTGGGGATTAGCATTTTATACTCCCATAGTAGAGAAAAAAAATAAGTAAAATCAAGGATGGGATTTTGTCTTGTTCTCATTACTGTTTTGTTTGAAGAATGGTGAGAATCTTGATGACCTAACTTAAATGCATATTGGCTGTGGAATATACGAAGTAGATTCCCCTATCTGGAAAATGGTCTAAATGAAGACATGTTTTAGGTAATGGCCAGTGGGTAAGGCCATCGTTCTTGAGTGCGTATCACCAAATCCAGAACATCCCTTTTGCACATTTGATCGAATAATTTGAGTGCACTTTTCTAGTCAAACATATACCATCACTTTATACCTCTTGAGGGTGCAATTTTGCAAGCTAAAATAATATATTAGGATATTTGTAATTTTAAAAGATAACTAACTTTTTTTATAATTAGACTAAATAACGAGGAGAGCTTTTGTAATTAACCCCAAATTGGTATCATTGGCTCCATAGTTTCGCTGATCAGGAAACAAAGTAATATGGTGGTTTTGTGAAACATTTTCCATATTCGGCCACTTTAAATTATAGGAAGACAAAAGTAAGTGGGCAGCGTTGAGTGCAAGAAAACATAAGTCAAACTCGTTTGCTTTTCTTTGAAACAATATAATTACTGTTTTCATCACAAAAGATGAAAACAAATTAAGTGATCAAAGCCAAATCCTATTAGCACTCTATTCAAGATTAAATTATTTTCAACCACCCACATTCCCCTAACTACCCACATTACCTTTAGAGGTGTCAAAATAGATCTAGCCCGATGGATTGGCCACCAATTTTGCAAGTGAAATAATCGGGTTTTGAGATAACTAACTTTTTTATAATTAGCTAAATAGAGACCTTTGACCTATTTGGCCAAAAAGGCGAATCTGATCCCGGCCAACCTAGTCATTCGTGTGAATTTTCCACCCGCCCTTTAATTTTCGAAGACCATCACGGGGCCCGCGTTGACCTGCATTTGAAAACTCTAATCACCTCTATGATAATCTATTTATTTATATACATTTTAACAATGTTATGAAATGATTAAAAGAATGTTATGCTCTTATTGAGCCACCCACATGCAAGAAACTAATTTCGATTTTTGTTTCACACAACCAAATTCAACCTTTTTCTTCATAATAGCTTTTTTTTTTTTTTTTTTTTTTTTTTTTGATGACGGAAACTATTTGGCCAAAAAGGCGAATCTTCGTGTCACAAACCCAAGTCATACTAGCCCCGCAAACCCCAACCACATTTTAAAATGTTAGAAATGATTAAAAAGAAAGTGTTGGTAGGAGGAAGAAACTAATTTCGATTTTTGTTTCCACAACCAAATTCAACCATAATAGCTTTGCTAACACATAAGTTGTGTACACCCAAATCCACCAAAGCCCCACCACATTGAAATACCAAAAGGAAAAAAAATGAAAGAAAACTGTCGTCCATTCAAAGAAGCCCAAACAACACAAAGCCCAAGTACAATGATTCAAACAATGTGAACCAACAAAATGGCTACTTATAATATATTTTTATATTTAAATATTATATAGATAATGTGCGTGTGTGTTATACAATATAAAATTTTAATATTTACATTAACTATATTATTTATCAATTATCGTATTGATTGTCTATTGATATACATCCTCTTCCAATTTTTAATTGAAAAAATGAAAATTAAAATAAGCGTTGAAAATAAACATAAACTAGATTATTGAGTTATCTCCATTAAATACTAAAATTAATATCAAAAAGTATAAAGTAATAAACTAATTAAAAATAATAATAAACAAGAGAAATAGACGAAATAATAAGAAACATTCACAATTCCCCTTTTTAGAGGACAATTTCCAATATCAACAAGTATTATCGACTCATTTTTATGAATATCCCTACTTTCCATATTCACTCCCTCACTTTTGTGGTAATTCCAAAACACCACCACCACCAACAGTCAGATCACTGTCTTGTAACGGCCATAACTAACTTTTGAAAAAATAAAAAGCCCTCCACCCATTTTCCCCAAAAAATAAGCCAACGAAAATTAAGCTATGCCCATGAAAAAAAAGGTTGAACACAAAAACTGTCCACAAACATCTCTCCACGGTTCAAAACCTTCACCAAAAATGCAACATCTCCATTCTCAACCCCCCTATATAACCTCATTCAATCTCAGTATCAGAACCATAGAAGAAAAAAAAAGAAAAAAAGAGTGCATTGTACAACAAAAAGCTCGAAAAGTTGTCCGTCACCCATTGCACAGCCTCTCTTTCTCGCTTAAACTAAATTTTCCCATCAATCAAACGCGAGGTAATCATGGGAGGCTGCGCAAGCAAACCCAAGGACTTGGACACCACCGAGAAGGCACCTGCCCCGGTCGAAGCACCTGCGGCCCCCGCTGCTGATGCGCCAGCTGTCGACGCCACTGAGACAGCACCGACTGCTACTGAGAAGGCCGAGGCAGAGACTGCTCCAGAAGTAAGAATGAATTTCTCGATGCATTTTTTTAGGGATAATTACAAAAAAACCTTTGAGGTTCCTGCTAATTAACAAAAACAAACTCGGAGGCTTTTGAAAATTGCAAAAAAAAAAAAAAGAATCTAGCGTTACAATTGCATCTAAGATGAAATCGACGAAATCTTGGTATTCTTTTCAGGGTTAATTACAAAATTACCCTTGGGATTAGCCTAATAACAAAAAATACCCAGCTATTTTTCAGTATTACAAATACCTCCTTGATTTTTGTTTCTGTTTTACAAATTTTAGCCTCAACAGAGGATATTTGTTAAGTAAATACAAACCCGAAGGGGGTGTTGGTAATACCTTAAGGGGGTATTTGTAATTTTGAAAGATAACAGGATTTTTTTTTGTAATTAGGCTAATCCTCAGGGATAATTTTGTAATTTATCCTCTTTTTTTTTTAACACCTAGTAAATTCTAATTTTATTTTTGATGAATAATTATTTCAGGAGAAAAAGGAAGATGGAGCTGAGACAAAGAAGGAAGAACCTTTGGTAGATTTATCTGAACCAGCCCCAGAAAAGAAGACCGAGGAAACCAAAGAAGAAGCCGTTGTTCCAGCTGAGAGCAAGCCAACAGAAGCCGAAGCCAAGCCCGTTGAGGAGGCCAAGGAGGAAAAGAAAGAGGTGGCATAAATAACATGTTGCCACCCAAAATCCTGAGGACAAAAATGTGATGCACCATTAGTTACATTTATAATAACTTGTTAGGATTTCATTTTGTATTGCATTATTTATTAATTATCAGATGAAATAAAAGTGTTATTTTCATATTTAATAATTCATTGAGGCTCAAGTCTGTTTGAAAAAACACCTTACCACAAATACTATTGTACTTATTCTGCAAAATAACTAAGCTCTGTATTTTTGAAGTATTAAAGTCTGTATTAATTAGCTAATTACTAAGAAATAGTTATCTTTTAAAATTACAAATACCCCCTGGACAAATATTTCTATTTTAAAAATTACACCCTCAGGAGGGGGGTATTTGTTAAATAAATAAAAACCTCAAGGGGGTGACTATAACAACTTAAGGGGTATTTTTAATTTTGAAAGAAAACTGAGTTTTCTGTAATTTGGCTAAACTCATGGGTAGTTTTTGTAATTATCCCAAAAAACTATGAATAAGTTTTCTCATGTTGCATCTATGTACATAATCTTTTGCTAATATATCTAGAACAAGAATTATGTAATTAATAAATTACACTCTGATAAGGTTCAGAAAGCTCTGACGCTTAAAATTAATAATGACCTTTTGAACACTATCACCAAGTATAACAAATGCTGAATAAAACAACAGAACTTAACCTCACATGTGTAGCTACATGCCAATATAGCTAAAAAAGACAATTCGTGATGAAACTGCAACATGTTAATAAATAAAGCCACAAAGGGCCGATAGGCAACATTATGGACAATTGACATCTGAAAGTGGCTTGTCGAACTCTGTTTGATACCGATACCATGTGCAGGCCATAAATATCTATTAGAAGATCATTTTCTTGAAAATTAAATGCCTTAAACTGCAGAATTTGCACATTTTGTTTAGAGCATGAAATTTAAATTACAAATTCCATTGATATTTCATATAGTACTTTCTTGACGTGTACGTATCGCCCTTTCCATATACTAATGAACAACATACACTAAACTACAATCATGTAAAACATGCAAATTCTTGATCAACAACATCAGTTTTGAAGAGTCTAAAGCTAACTTGCCATATGCACCTCAGTTTCATCCGTGGATCCCAGGGATCATCCCACCCTCCTTAGATTTTCCTTCAACTTCATTGTCATCTTTGACAGCTCGTATAATCAGCAAAACCAACAAAGGAAAACTTACTGTCATGAGTGCCCAATTAGTTATCAGTTGGTTTAAAAACGGCACTTTACGTGTGTCGATTTGCCAAGCAACAGCCGCCCCTGCGCTCTGCACTCCCTTGTAGAATCCAGTGTACCTTAAACAAATAAAATCCAACAACTATCAGATCAAATCTAAACATCTACATAGGATAAAGCTAATCAAAAGTATAAGGGTTAAGGGATAATCACAAAAAAAAAAAAAAAACCCGAGGTTAGGGCTATTTACAAAAAAAAAAAAAAGGGGAAAACCCTCGAGATTATGTTCCAAAATTTTTTTTTTAATATCAAAAAATGTAGGTTTTAAGAATGTCTAAATTTAAATGAAGGTAATTGTAATACTTCTATAAATACCAGGGGGGGTTTGAAATACTTTTTGCTTGTGGAGGGGGAAAATATAAGACGGAATCAAGTCTCAAGGGGTTTTTTGCAATTTTAAAAAACATGTGGTTTTTTTTTTTTTTTTGTAATTAGCCTGAACCTCAGGGGGTTTTATAATTATCCCTAAGGGTTCATTACAAAAATTACCTCTCCTGAGGGTTAGCCTGAATACAGAAAAAAAACCGAATCTTTCAAATTTACAAATACACCTTTGACATTTGTTTATATTTTACAAATTGTACCCTCAAGAAGGGGGTATTTGCTAGATGAATACAAACCTCAAGGGATGAGTATAACACTTTAAGAGGTTATTTGTAATTCAAAAAGATAACTGATTTTTTTTTGTAATTATGTTAAACCTTAGGGGTAGTTTTGTAATATCCCAAAATATAAAAAAAAAAAGGTTACCTGCTAAGAATCTCAGTATCATCAGCCAATGCTCCAATAACCCAATAAACCATACTCTGAAACATGGCATCAAGCAAACCATAACTAAAATACAACACAAATGGCCCGGCAAAATCACCACCGTCCTTAAAATCCAGCCTCCTACCCGGCAAATCATGCCGAGAATAATCAAGTTGATTCGCAAGCCCTCCACCCCAAATAGCAGTCCCAAGAACAGCCACAATCCCAACACCAAACAACCCCCTAGCCCTCCTACTCTTAAAACTAAAATCCATAACAAAACCAATACACACGGACCCAATCATCTGTGCACCCCAATAGAATATATTGTTCAACCCTCTTGTCCTAAGATTGAACAACACCCCATTCACATTAGTAAACTGATAACTGTAAAAAAAATTACTAGCCCAAGAAGCTGGCACCATTAACAACATCCTCCAATCAAAAAACAGTTTCAAAATCTCGCCGGCCTCGATTGCTACACTCGAGTACTTAATATTCGTGCAACGGGACCCGTCGTCACGGACGACTCGACTAGGATGCAAAATTGATAGAGAAAGAACAGTTCCAATTGACATAAATACCATGAAACCAATATATGTACCATCATTCACAGAAACAGCCTCAGTTCTATTGAAATTTAATATAAATGGAATTAAACCACCAATCACACCACCCATGTTGAAAACACTCCAAAACAGGGAAATGTAAGTACCCTTTCGATCGTGCGGTGGGTAAGATGTCATAATTGCCCCTTGCGACGCCCAGAAAGGCCTGCTCCGATTCCGAGAAATGCGCCGGCGAAAATGGCGAAGGCTTGGTGGTGGAAATGATTGTAGTACAGAAATGAGCCTGCGTATAAGACGTAAGTTGAGCAGCCGCAGAATAGGGTTAGCTGAGGGCCTAAAATGTTGTAGATTCCACCGCCCAAAATGCCGAACACCGCGAAGGTGGTGTAGAGGGCGGTGTTGGCGTTGTTCGCGGCGGTGGGGTCCACCTGCCCGCCGCCGCCCATGCCGGAGAGTGCGTTGAACATACCCGGACAGCAGAAACAGACTAATCCGATTAAGATAACTTGAACTAAAGGGGAATTGTAGCGAAAAATGGAGGGTTTTGTGGGGATTTCGGGGTAAATTTGTGGTGTTTCTTCATCTCGCAAACCCATTTGATGTTTTGACTGAGAGAGAAGTGATGGAGAAATTGTATGATTTGTTTGAAATATATATACAATTTTCAGATTGAAGCTGAAGATAAAATTTTAAGTCAGCTAAAAGCTACAGAGTTAGGCCTGCGCATTAATTGACAAGTGCATGGGATTGGGGAAGTCATACTAATTTAATCTGTGTAAGAATATAAGAATATATGTCTGCACAAAATTACAAACATATGGACTTTGATTCATATATCACAATCTTGAATATTCTATGTTAACTTTTAATGTTTGAAAAAGAAGCTGGATTTTGTGTAAAAGTTCCTTTAAGTGTGTGTGTGTGTGTTTTGTGCAGTCATGTTTAGGGAGTTGTACATTTTCCCTTTTTCTTTCTCTTGTACTTGGTATTACTGTTGCAGTTATGTAATAGCGCCATAGCGGATTGACTCAATAGAAGATATTTGGGAGAGCCCATAGCGGATTGACTCAATAGAAGATATTTGGGAGAGCCGGAGAGGCATTAACTGGTTATCACAATTGCCTGCCCCAAAAGTCTATCTTCTGTTGAAAGTGATATCCAAATGAAAGTCTGCAAATGTAGGAAAATTAGGAATCGGTCTATTTTTTTTTATGTTATTATTATTAGGGATAATTATAAAAAAATCCTGAGGTTTGGACTAATAAAAAAAAATCAGTATTTGAAATATTTTTTACTTATGGGTATTTGAAATGTTTTTTTTTTTTTTTTGCTTATAAATGGGAAATATAAGATGCTATCAAACATCTAAGTTTCTTTTTTGTAATTTTCAAAAATTTCTATGTTTTTTTGTAATAAGCACGAACCTCATGTTTTTTTTTAATTATACCTTCTTATTATTGTGAAGTTGAAAATGTCGGATAGGACAAAACGATTCAAATTATTAAAGCTTTATTATTATCTGTTGTTATCCTTATGCACACACATATAGAAAAGATACACAGGTCAAAAGACAAAAAAAAAAAAAAACTGTTGCCCTAGATCCATCGCGCAAATTGTGTGTTTTTTCGGTTTGTTTGTTTGTTTGCGTTTTTTTTTTTTTTTTTTTTTTAGCTTTGAAATGTAGACTGACAATTTATTCGGACATTTACCAAGAGTTGTCATCTTGGTGTCACCATTAGGTGTAAACGCAAGCAGCCGGCGGGACGGCAGAGAATCTCATTCCAAGGCCTTTTAAGCTTTAAGAAAGCAACAGTTTTGCCAAGTATCAATCCATCCATGATCTAAATTCTAAACATATTACACATTGGGGAGTGTTGGAAAACATTTATGCTTATGTAAAAAGTGATTTATTAAAGCGAAAGCAGGAAATAGTTGAGAATTAGAAGTTAACAGTATTTACAAATAGAAGCTAAAACTTGATTAAATTAAGAGAGTATTTGTTGACTAAGTTGGAAAAAACTTTTATTTGTGTGAAAGTCAAAATAGCAGCAAAATAAAAAATCTGAAAACTCCGGATTTTAGATTCTAATTAAATGAAGCAAGCAGAAATTGGAATTTGTAAAGGCTAAAAAGTGAAAAAACACAAGAATACTTCAGAATTAGTATCAGTTTAAATCCGAACAATTCACAAAGAACTGTCATGATGTGGCTAGGTCAATCCAGATGGAAAATTATTAAGACAACACTTTCGCTATCTCCGAGCCAGCAATCCGGATGGAAAATTATTAAGACAACACTTTTGCTGTCTCCGAGCCCAGCAATTTGCCAAATATTTTTCTACAATTTTAGCATCTCCTCAAAAAGTCGACTGTGCTTGCCAGAAATAATGAAACGCAAAAACAGCAAAAACAGCAACTCTACGCACAAACGAATAGGCTAGCACACAAGTCTACATTCTCTCTCAGCAGTTGTCAGTTCTCATGCTCTCTCGCGGAAACAAACCATTTGGCGCACGAAAACCCTCAAAGTTAAAACACCACCGAAAAAGAAGACCCTTCACCACATGTATAATCACCTTTTTATTTTCTTTTATTTGTTATCCTTCTTCGGACTTTGTAGAGAGAAAACAGGTTCGCCTGGATGATCTCGGTCGGCAGGTTCAGCATCTGAAGAAGTCTCAGCATCGCCTCCAATATGATGTGCTGATCCAGCTTGAGAACTCTCAGGCAGACCATTACCAGAATTTTTGCCAATCATGTTCTTATATATAGAGAGGGCTTGGGACATCATATTGGCAGGGTTCGAAGCGCTGGAGGGAAGTAACACTGTTGTCCCCTAGATGAATGGAATATAAAAGAATTGAAAAAATAAAAATAAAAATTTGAAAGTCTTGTGTCATAACAGTGATTTATAACATGAAATCGAGCTAGTTCTGCGATTTTACCTCCTTTGCAATCATACTGAAGGCTTGAATATATTGCTCAGCTATTCTTAAACTTGCTGCCTGCAAATCCGACGCATCAGATATTATATTTATTCTGAACTAGGCACTATTTTCCATCATGTTTTCCAATAACCCCACAAATCCCGAAATAGCTACAGGCAACTAAGGGAATCCCTTATCTTTCTCTTTCTCGAAGTATAAAAAGGGAGGCGTACTGAAAATTAGATATAAAAATAAATCCAATGACTAGAGAAATTGAATGGCTGCTTAAAAAAAAATATTAAGTTTTTAAGAAGTCTAGTTAAAATTGGTTGACAAGGAGAGGAAGAACCTCACCTCCACACCTCCACTTTCTTCGAGTGCTTTTGACACCATTGTAATTCCTTTCGCAGTCGCTTGTGCTCTAGCAAGGATGGCTTCTGCTTCTCCTGTTATGGCATAAACCCAATGGAAAAGCACGATTAATAGATCCAAATATTAGATGTAAAAGTAAAAACCGGAAGTGAAAAACATCTATAATTTCCTAGACTAGAAGCTAATTATGGATAAACTTAGTGCCCAAAGGATCACTAGCAGGTTTAGCTTATTCTCCCTGTTCAACTTTTTGGGTGTAAAACATCAATCGACCATTTAACTTATACCAGTAATAATCACATGAACATGATAACTAACCTAGAGCTCTGTTGACCTGGTCTTGCTTTGAGGCTTCTGATGCAAGGATCACTGCGTTCTTCTTTCCATCTGCAATATTAATATGCGCCTGCCTTTCTCCTGTATATGACCACACATTGATCTCATGAACAGAAAAGAGGCATGAATATGCACTGTCTTGAAAACTGATTACATTAGGGCGAACACAAATGGTGTCGCGAGGAAATTAGAACTTAAAAGGCAATGGTGTACCAATAACACTTTCTAAAAGCTTATTTCATTCAAAACTTTCTAACTCAAAATTTTCCATGTAAGAACTTTTTTCTTGGTCATGGTGGTGAGGAGAAAGAAACCGTACAACAACTCTCTTCATCCTAAGGTGATAGTATGATTAGTACCATTTCCTTTATTAAATGCCAAATATCAGAGTCCACTCTACGAAGGTTACAGTCTTCTTCGATTATTCTTCTCAACAGACTTTTATTTAGATAATGATTTGGCAATTTCAACCAAAAAGTTAGGAAATTGCGTCTACGTATCTTTCCACAGCATGCATCATGAGACAAACTGGAGGTAGAAAACTCATGACTCTAATCCATATGCAAATACCTCCCAAACTAAGCCAAGGCCAGCATAACCTACGTCTATTTTGATGTTTCCTTGAGGATCTTGAGAAAACAATAAAAAGACAGAAACTTTTCCCAATAACTTTGTCAAGCCCCAAGGGTACTTTCGAAATTAACATGAAAGCCAAAATTTGGGGGAGGTAAATATTTTATTTAACCAGCACCACTCTGTGCTTACCATCTACGAAGCAAGCAACAACATTCCATAGTCCAAAAGACAAGATTGGACAAAAATGAGTATTGTTCAAGAACAACAACATTGAAGAACAACTAATATTGTCAAGATGTCTACAGCAAAAGATGTTTCCAAAATACATCACAGATTTCTTCTCACCAAAACATTCAAACACATTTTCATCCTCCGCACTATTTCTTCAATCCCACTACCAAAACGCAATCTCACAAAATGATTTACTTGAAACAACTGGAAATAACATCAAACAAAACCTTGGCTTTCCATGTCCATGACAAATCTAAACCAACTAATGCAGAGAGCAGGAGACGAACCAATTACCTTCAGATTCCAAAACTTGAGCTCTCTTTTTGCGCTCTGCCTCAGCCTGCATCTCCATTGCGGCCCTCACTCCTCTTGGAGGAGATATATCCCCTAATTTGGGGAAGAGAATCTTAGTAATAAATATGACGCAGCAGAAATCCCCGAGGGATTTGTTAAACCAAACTAACAAACAATTTCTTCTGATGAAATTTACCCACTTATTTCATAACGAAGGCATTGTAAGCCCCAATCTCTTGCTGCTTCATTGATGGCAATCTGCACCAAAATAAAACATTCAGTTCAAAACTATATAAAGTTGCAAGGTGACTAAATACCAGATGATATGTAAAATATCCATCAATGCGCAGTTAAATATCAAGCAGAAAATCACAAATCATATATAATTGCACATAAAAATTACATAAAAATAGGTGTCTATATTTGCCAATTGCTGACACATGTTCTATGATTCAGTGAGAGGGAATAAGACCACGAACACGACAATTTTGAAAAAATTGAGACATGACACGAGAGGGACATGGCTACTTTAATATTAAGTGTGCGAGCGCGCGTGCGTGCGTGCATATGCTTTATTTCAGTTCTTCAATTGCAAAAACCCATAATACAAGTTAGCAAGACTTACATAGTTAATTTAATTTGTACCTAATATGGGTCATTGGCCAGGCCTATTCTTGTATGCTACATGTAGAAGAAAATCCAAGAACTGTTTGACCATAAAACCTAACAAAGGCCTACACCACATTTCACTAAATCATGAAGCCTAACTACCCTCAAGTGCTCCTTCTTTCACTATCCATCTGTTGTTAACTTTGTCTTTCACCAATTGGGAAGTCAAGAACCAGCCACTACTACCTGGCACTCCATCTCATTAATTGGCCACACTACATATTCTCACTACGTTTAAATGCTGCAGTGACCAAATTTATTGTGGCAACCAGTCAATAATGAAAGTAGAGATTAGATGCACAACCTCCCTAGCCGCCGGAGCGTCTTTATGTACCCAGTCCGAAGATTTTGAACATTGGAGGAGTATGTGAAAAAGAAAGAATCAAGAGATTTGAATGTAATTTTTTGTGTTATCGATAACATGTTGGACACTTCCAACGCCGTGATCAATACCATGTCTTACTTTTTATTGCCTAATTCCGAAAAACTGAAATAAAGTAGAAGAAAATTCAGATACAGCTCACTTAAAGATTACAGATCAATAGAACAAGCATAAATAAAATACTCACCACTATCTTTTCATTGAGAGTATCCCTTTCCTCAAAAGTCTTGTCAAGAGTGATCTTACCTAGCTCACTTCGCATGGTAGTCTGTGCAAGCTGAATCACAGCATATAATGGATTCTCAACTCCATATGATGCCAACTTTGGGTCCACTATCTGCAGGTCCAAGAAAAACAATATATCAATATTTGGAAGTTCATTGGTAGATATTCATATACATGTCAACCCACACTGCAAAATGTAATGCCTACTTGCCTTGACATAGAGGACTCCATCAATTAAAATGCTGACATTGTCCTTGGTAATAGCAGACTGGTCAGGAATGGGAATCGCCTCTTCTTTCAGTGAATGCACGTAAGCAATTCTATCAACGAACGGAACCAATAAGTGGATTCCAGGAGTCAATGTCTTCACATACCTCCCAAAACGCTCAACAACGTATGCCTTCTTCTCGGGCACAATTCGGATCCCCCAATTTATTGGGGGCGGAATGTCATACCTTTCCAAAAATCAAATTATTAAACAAATTACGAACAACTTTTTGCATAGTCAATTCATTAGTCAGGGATTTATTCATTGCTCATACTTTAAAGCCATTTCCAGTTATATTCATTCTTTATTTCTTTTATCAACCCTTTTATTGCATTTATTAACATCCTACAAAAAAAAAAAATTATGCTATTGACATAATCTCTTAGCATTTAGCAAGAAGAATTAATGATAAATGCGTAGTAAATTGTAACGAATTATGGACGTCATAAGAATTCCTATTTGTAATTTAGCATCAGCAATCAACATTTAGCAGAAGGAAATACTCGCAAAATGGATAAACGCGGACGGTAAATCAGTAAAACACAAAACTAAGACAAAAATGAAAATGAAGCCAAAAAATGTAGCAGAAACATCTATTACTAATTACCAAGCAACAAAGAACAATAAGCAAAAAAAATTCATATCGGAGTAAACAAGAACAAAAGATGACAGAAATGAATGAGGAAGTAACAAAAAAAATGTTACAGAAATATGTATCAGTAATTCAGAGACAACTACCAGCAATAAGATGAAGATGCACATAAAAAGAATAAATGCTGTAAAACCACTCGAGACACCAAAAAATAATACAAATCCACAAGGATTTCAAAAATGCCACAAGTAATACCTAGTGCTGGGGTCACGAGAGTGGCGTATGTGACGGACGGTGGCGAAGTACGGGGAAGACAGCTGAGATAGTGAACTGTGAACGGTCGGGTTATTAAGAAGCGGCGGCGGTGCGGTGGAGATTGCGCGGGTGGTGATCGAGGATTGAGCGGCGAGGAGATTTACGACGGTCCGAAGCTTGTAGAGAGAATTGGATTTGACGAAATTCATTTTCTTATTCGCGACTTTTTTCCACCAAATTTTGAGGGTAAGAGTAGGGTGGTTTAGTATAAGACATAGGGGGAATTATCAATTAAGAAAACCCGTTGCAAAACCCACACATTTTAGAAACAAGGACATGGTGTAAATGAATTGAGCAAAAACAAACATAGAACATATTTCAAAATTTCTCAATTTTATCCAGCTTGTTCGAGCTTTAATCGAAACCAACGTGAATCGAGCTCAAAACTTGATATTTTTACACATTATTCGATACTTTTTATAGTCGATCTGAGTTTTGCCGTTTATCATACAAAAGAATGCGTTCGAGTCTAGTTTGTAATATTAATGAATCGAGTTCAAACAAGCTTTTAACCATTTAAGTATAGGGGTTAACAATATTAGTTCTACAAAAATCAAAATTTACAAATATATCCCCTAACTTTAAAAACATTGATTTTAGTCATTTGATCGCTATAAATTGAAAAAGTTGCCCAAAAAATCTATATGTGCATATTTACGGCCAAATCCACTTACGTGTAAACCAGTTTTGCTTTGTATGTCGTTTAAGATTGGGCTCTCTCTCTCTCCCCATTTGAATAGTGTTTCAAGTTGGGTCTTAAGCCTTGGGGCTTCAAAGTTTACATGGTTCTCGAGTTAAATTATTGAAAGCCTGAAATACTATTTAGTTTGAGTTGATATTTTGATTGTGAAAAAAAAAAATTAGAAAAGAAAAGGTCACTTAGAATGTCCAAGCAAAGTTTGACCGGAAAAGTGAACATGCATTTTTTTTTTTTTTTTTTGGCGATTTTTGAAATAATCGATTGGAACATTCATGGCATGGAATAAATAGTTTAGCTCTAACACAACCGCTAAAACATTAGAATAATTTATATACAAGAAAAATATATCTCCACACCGTAAAAACTTTACATGAATATTCTAATTTTTCCATGTTAGAAACATATAATAACGTGTGCAAATAACTACTATGATTTTTATCTTCGAATAACGACATATTCGCCCTTATGTTACCATCCAAATTATAATGGCTCCAAATAATTGAATGGGTTTTTTGTGTGGTCCATTGCATGTGGAACACCATAATGACCACGCAAAATTAAGTTACATTTCTTATCAAGAAATCACACACACATGGCCTCACTTGAACGGAGCACAAGTATACCCACTGCATAATCCAGTGGTGCTGCTGTAGGGGAACAACGAAACGGGTCGGGTTGCCGGCAACTCGGGCACGGGTCTCTCAAAATTCAAGTACTCCACCACTTCCTCCATGTTGGGCCTCCCTTTGTTATCATTCAATGTGCACATCAACCCGACTTCCAAGACCCAAATCGCTTGATCCGGGTTCACAACCGGCCCCATTCTCCGATCCACCAGCTTCGCCTTCTCGTCCGTCTCGTGCATGGCCCACGCAAGATCCAACAAGTCGAGCTCCCCCGGGTTAACGGACCTCCGGGTTCTACCCGACACAACTTCCAACACCAAAACGCCAAACTCGAAAATATCCACTTTCTGACTCACTAACGACTCGAACCGGGTCGACTCGATCGTCGACAGAACGAACCCGAAATCTCCCACAAGCGCCCTAAAGCTAACATCAAGAAAAACACTACTAGTTTTAACATTCTTGTGAGCCAAATCCTTGGAATGAAGATAGCTTAACGCCTCGGCCACATCCTTAACAACCTTAAACCTCCGAGTCCACGGCAAAACCCCGAACCCAAACAACCACTTATCTAGACTCCCATTAGGCACGAAATCGTACACAACGATAGTTTCCTGACGATCAAAGCACCATCCCCTAATAGAAACTACATTCGGGTGTCGAATCTTGCCAACCGCCTTAACTTCCTTTATCATTCTGCGCCTGTCTGACACACGTGCACTGAGGAACTTGCCCGAAAAACGCTTCACCACCACGTTACACCCATTTACCAAACTACCCTTATATGTAACACTCCTAGAATCACTACCCAAAACTTGTAACTCCGCAAATCCCCGTGTGGCCGAATTGATTTCGGCTAGATTGAATTTACGGGCCCTGGTTGGCGGACTGGGCCTCTGTTTTTCCTTAGGAACCACCGTGATTTCGTCGGAATCGTTCGTCTCCTTCGGCTTACGATTGAAGTAGAGACTAACCATGGTTATCAACACGAGTACAACCACAGCTACAAAAATGTAGAAACTGCTGGGCGTTTTGCTAGAAACGTTCGGGTAATTTTCAATTGCAAACTTACTTTCACAGCTCTCTGCCGAAGGAACCCGGAGAAAAGCCCGACTAACGGAAGTGAAATTCCAGGAACATATACTGTGAACCTCAGTCCTGTTATTTCCAGTAGAGCCCGAAAATCCGATAAACATGTACTCATTCAAATAAGGCGACAAATCAAGATTACCAGAATAAACGCCTCTAGCGGGCCGAACTATTCCATCAGGCCCGAGATAAATTTCCAGGAATTTTTTATACCCGTCGTAAATAATCCAAGCCCGATGAACTGTTCCATCATTCAGATGAACCCCAAATTCCGAAACATTAATCACTATGTTGGAAACTACGCTTCCAAGATTAATCCCGACATGATTATCATTCGGGTCCCCGAATTCCGGGTTCATTCGGGTATCGAACTCGACAGCAACTACTTTGTATTCGTCCTCGCACGCGTCGTTCAGCATGCCGAGCCACGGGCCGGGCCTACCGACCGTGAACTCGTCGGGAACGATTATGAAACTCAGCCCGCCCGAAATCGGTTAGGGACTGTTCGTCGGGTTGTGGATTTGGAAAGTGAAGGTGGACTCGAAAGAGGCGGGTGTTCGGGTATTCGGGTCGAACAGGCGGATCGGGGACGAATAGATTGCTCTTCCAGCAGAGTATTGGAGATTGTTTTCAGGGATTTGAATACAGCCATTTTCGGGTGAGATTGCTGCGCTGCCTAAGAGTGTGATGTCTTGATTGAGGGTTCTACTTGGATTGTTCGGGCCGAAATTGGGGAAATAGAGGTGCCCTGTGATGTTGATTTCGGGCCCGGTGGTGATATTTTTCTTTTTTGCTGATGCGAGTGAGATTGTGTGTGTGGTTGTAAGAATTATGAATATGAAGAGATTGGTGGAGAACTTCATGAAGATAAATATGGGTGAGAATTGAGAAATGAGATGTAAAATAGCTCAAAATTTGGAGAAGAATTTAAGTACGTTTTCTTGCTCTGGAAAGTAAGAATGTTTTTGAATTTCTGTGGACGTTTGCAATTTATGGTGATAAGAAGTGCTGGGGGCTGTCATTTAATCAAAGTGGTCTTGCACGTTTCGTTATAATGATATTGTCCATGAGTCCTACGTATAAATAGAATTAAAATCCAAATCCATTAAAAAAACAAATTCATGGGTTCTGTGAGTTTTGTAGAATATGTATATTTAAGATAAATCAATGATACGCGTCTTAGATAACACCACCTCAATTATAATATAAAACATTTTTCTCTTTATTTCTATTCGTAAATAAGTAAAGTATATAATAAACTATTTTTTTTAAAAAAAAAGTGTTTCATTTTGAATGACGTACGCTATAGATTTCGTTGAAGAAAGGGAAACTTTTAATTTTTTGTGGGGTCTCTCGGAATTTCTTAATGATTGCTTTTTATTTGCAAGTTGGGTTCATAAATCCAACCATGAAATTATCATGCCTTATTCACACCTTTTCTTTTATTTAATTACACTCATTCTCTTTTTAAACTTTCAATATCTCTCAATTTACCCATCCTCTAACTTTATGTGGCACGATTGTGCGTCACATAACTTAATGCCACGACTATTGTCACATGATTTTATGGCACGGCTGTGTAGCACAATTATATGATACATGTTTTTTTTTAGGGAATATGATACATGTTTTAAGTTGCAAAAGCATTGTAGTTTTTTAAATGCTACAAATTTAAGAGGTAAATGTATTTAGAAAAAAAAATGGGTGTGAATAGCGTTACGGCGTCACCGAAACATAATTTTCATTTCAAATCAACTGATGTTTAAATAAATTTTCATTTTTACGCATTAACTTTATTTTTAATTTTTGAAATAAATTTTCTGGAGATAAATGTAGGAAATAATGAAGAGGAAACCAAAGCAAACAAAGTGTGCCCAAGTATAGTCATTCATGAGAAGTAGAGTTTGGCTGATTCTTATCGCATAGCCGACCATGGCTAATGGACAAAGGTGGGAGCAATCATGTGGATAAATTAGGTATGATTTTGAGTAATTTTTTAAGTATTTTATATTGAAAACGATACTGCAGTAATTTAAGATCACATATTATATTCTTGCACCCTCCACAATTATATACAAATATTATAATTTTTTTCTACTATTTTCGGTGTGTGGGTGGGGGTGGGGGGTAATATTAGTTTTTTTTTTTGATCGGTTGGGGGTAATATTAGTTTTTTTTTTTTTTGATCGGTGGGGTAATATTAGTTAATATTATGAATGTTGAAGAAACATGTTACTATCATGCAACTATGCAAGTCAGTGATAAATTTCACATTATATTGGTTTGTAGGCTGGGTTATTAATAGGCTTGGGACAGGTTTTTTTATGACATAGACTAGACTTAAGCCTTAAAAAAAAGTCTATCGTTTATAATATGCCAAACTTAGTCTCAATATTTGTAAACCATGCCCAGGCCATCCAATGAAAAGTCTAAGTATATTTCCACCCCTGTTCACAATCATAATAATATCAATGATTGTAACTAACATATTATTATTAGTATTATTAACAATGATAACGATAATGTCATATAGGAGTATAATCCAAACTGATTGATGTGGCATCATAATAATTGTTTCATGTAAAACAAAACATAGACAATTATACAAAACAGAAAAGGAGTTCCACAAATGGATGTATTTATTTGTTCAAAAGTGAATTAGGAAGGGCAGAAAACGAGCCCAATGGTTACGTCTTCAAATTTTCAAAAATCACAGTATTAAAGGGATTCTTATTTTTTATTTAAATTTCGAAATGCACAGTTCAGTACAAGGTGTTCTTCTAGGAGCAATATTTCATGTCCAATTGTTACAAGCCATATATTGTAATTCCCTTTGTTCATTTATCAAACTTAATAAGAAATTCTTGAAGTTGGTCTATTTCGGATTTACCAATGTAGTTCAAATAATTCGTTTTTTTTTTCACATTTTATCATTTTTCAAAATCAAATCAATCTCCACTACAAATCAAAATCTTATCATGCAGTATATATATGTATATCAAATTTAATTTGAATGTTTAACTGATCAAATTCAAATGAACTTGTTAACAAGATTGAGGAGCTTGAGTTGTCTTCTCAACCCTCACAATTCAATAATACAACTACAATAGTATCACCCGTAGAGATCTAAAAACCACATTATCATATATCGACGAAAGGTATTTTAATCTGAAGAATCGCACAAATAATATCATGCAACTAAAATAAATTAAGACGCGCAAATATATCAATTGAATTCGACACCAAAGAATTGGCAAAACCAACCAGGATATATCGAACAATTCTCACAACACAAAATTGTAAAATTCATCTGCAAATACGTCTATAAGTTATCAGCAAATAAACTTAATCAAAAAGAGAGAATAACCGATCAAAAAGAAGAAAGCAACGAAAGATAATCCTACAACTTAACTACTCATTCTCCTCAGCAATGGCTCCCTTCTCACTGACATAGATACCGTCAAGGAATTTCCTAATATCTTTGTTCTTCACATGACATTTCTGTCACAATAAACAAAACACACCAGTCTCAGTGTAAGGTGTGTGCAAGGAACAAATGCGGAATAAAAGTTCCAATCAGAAATATAACATTTGTATGCAAGCATAAAGAGCTCAAGCATTACCTGGTTTATCAAGGCAGCAGACCGAGAAACAAGCTCAATGTCATTTCCATCCAAAACCAATTCATCCTTAACCTTCTCAGATCGCACAATCGAAACCCCATCAAGCATATCCACCTTCCTCACCTGGTATAAAAACGGGAAAAAAAATCATCACTTTGGCCCCCAATTAAACATACATTCAGCTAGAACAAAGCTAATTCTCGGGAACAAGAATTAAGAACATCTAATTTCGCCTTATGCATGCCCTCCAAGTTTTTTCCACAGTGCATACGTCTAATTTAAGCAATGGGAAGCGATTGCACCGGCCAAAATGCATTTGGGTCATCAAGTCACAGAAGTAATTTTCAACTAAAAAAGATTAGCCGAATAAGCTATTGTTAATCCCATTACCAATAACATACTTCACTCTTGTCAAAATAAACATTTTTTACTTTTGAAAGAAGTTGCAAAGATAAAAATAAAGTTAATTGAACTAGTAAATAAACATTGTCGTTACACACTTGAGCATTTGCAATGATAAAACGCCTAAATTTCCAATCAAAACCGAGTCCCATAGTAAGCTTTTACACCGATAAAAGACCATAAAACCAACCATCCAGTGTTACAGGCAAACTACCCCTATCAAATCACGGAAAAAACTATTGTAAGATTATACAAGAGTTATAATTCAAAACACAAAATATAATTCAAAACACAAAATAGATTGTTTGGTAGTTTAAACACAATAAATCAAAATGATTTAGTCCCTCAGGTCTCAAAAGAACAAACCATAGTAACAACTTATCTCAGCAAATTAGAACCAGTCTAATCAATATTAATGAACCACAGACTAATAAAAAATCTACACACAAAAACAACAAAAGAATAAATTTGACAGCCAATATCAAAACTATGATTTAAGGGGTAAAAAAGAAAGAAATAAAAAAATGCAAAAAAAAAAAGGCTAATAGTTTCCCATACCTTCTTCTCGCCAAGGAAGTTACGGATCTCGATAGCCTTTCCGCTGTTGGTGATGGACGCATTGATCGGAAAATGGGCGTAAACAAAACGCATCTTGTAGCGGTAACCTTTAGTTACGCCGTTGATGAGATTCGAGACGTGGCTGAGGGCGGTGCGAATCGAGGCCGTTGTTTTCCGGCTACCGAACCAAGCATCAACCTTCAACTTCTTCTTACCGGTTTCTTCGTCAGTAATCAGCTGGAAATCGAGATTCAAGTGCTTGAAGTTGCGCGAAAGCTTACCCCTGGGACCTTCGACTTCGATCACTTTGGCCTTCACCTTGATCTTGACGCCGTCGGGGATATCCATGGTGTCGGAGGAGAGAATCGTCTTCATTTTGTGTGTGTTCCCTAGTGTGTGAAGTGTGTGCGGTGAAAGGCAGGGGTACAGCGACAAAAACACTTCTTATGAAGAGGAAGGGAAAAGGGCAAAGCCCTAGTTACTAGTTATTGGGCTATATTAATTTGGGCCAGCTTTATTGGGTATAGTGCTCCATTTTGTTGGGCAGGCTAAGCATTGGTTCATTATCTAGTAGTTTATGGGCCAACAATGGAGCCCATTCAGACATATCAAATTCCTGACTTATTGATTCAGTTCGATCCACTAGGATATAGTCCTACTTGTGACCCAATCAAAGTCTGGTTGTACATAAGACATAAGTTTTTATCTTTTTTATATCTAATGTCCAAATTCTCGTAACAGGGTTTAATAATATATTTGTCTGGTTCAAAATTATTCATTTTTCATTTTGTTGTTTTTTTTTTTTTAATAACCAGGTTAAGCGCACTAAACAAGCCACATGCAATATGTTCGCCCAAGTAATGCAAAGATGAAAATCGAACTAGACACAATAGAGCCTAATTGTCACTCTACTCCACTAGGTTACCTGAAAGATATGATGATTGTCAGCTAATGCATAAGAGATACTTGGAGAGATTTTGCAATAAGGTATTATCTTTTTTTATGTATTTATTTTCCCATTGAAAAAGTTCACTGGTTTCTTTAGCATGGTATAGTATATATGTTCATTTTTCTTGTGATTTAATTTTCTCTATAGACTTAATGATATGAGCTTGATGGGAATGCTTTGATTATAGAACAAATTGTGTTCACTATTTCTAGTATGTAAAATGTTTTATTATACGAGTTTTGCTTTTAAGATTGTTTTTCGCTAATTACTAGAATTACTCATTAGAAATTTAGAACAAATATAAGATAAAGAGTCTATACAATCAAAATCTAGGTTAATTAATCTCGTCAATTATAATATTCTATTTATTTAGTTTAGTGATGTATAAGTTTAACATAAAAATAGTTACTTACAGTAATTAATTAATTTTGAGATATTATAAGAAGCCCACTGATTCATATAATTAAGTTGTAAAAACTTGATTTTCGGTGCAACGAGGTTTGAATGAAAACGAAAGTTGAGGCTACACATTATAAGGTTTATTGAGTTCAAATCACACCACCATATGTATTCATGTCTTCATAGTCATAATATTTTGTTATTGACTATAAAAATACTACTAATTATTAAAATTTAATTACTAATTATTATAATTATTGACGATTGATATTATTGATTTAATGATGATGTAATTGATGATGTACTCAAAATATTCATTTAAATAGAAAATCATTTTGGAGATAAATACATATTCCCAATTAATTATTTCAAATCCAGATTGGAAACGGGTGATATTCAATGAAAAAAGTAATCTAATGTCAATATTAAATGTGCCGATTAGTAGAAATATCTATACTGTCTTATATCTAGAAGATATTATTTCCTTTTAACTACTACTTCTAAGTTTGTACAATGAGCTTTGCCGAGAAACAAGAATACGAAAAGGAATAAAAAAAAAACCTAAATAATTAAGTGACAAAAACATATTATAATACACGAACTTGTAGGAAAATAATAGTATTTCTTCTAGTACAATTTATATGAATCGAAAAATCTCGAATCGGCAAAATTTGCAAAGTAAGCAAAATAAAATTAGCTCGAATCGTGTGTTCAACACACTATCCTTAAAACAGATTCGTCCCCTATTCTGGACGTCTGTTTCCCAGGATAAGACGAGAAAACCGATTTACCTATTCCGGCGAACTGAAATTATACCTAAAAATTATCACCAAAACTTTAAATTGCAAGAGATTTAGGATAGATGAAATTCTTGTAAAATATTTTGTGTGTTTTCAAATGTGAAAATAATCCATATTTATAGGCAAAATTTTGCCCTTTACTATTCATAAGGTCAAATTGGCCTTTACTATTTAAAAAGTTAAATAAGTAATTTTATTCAACTTGGACTCAAGTTGTTCATCAACTTGTCCAACAATCCCCCACATGAAGAAAATTACTAAGATACAAAGATTTAATGATAAGTTCCAACATTGAATCTGCATGGATAGGTAGGTGTAACCCCTTTGAACCTTCCCCATGAAAGCATATTTACCTTACTAGGCGATCAAGAGACACGATGTCCTTGAACCTCGCTTCCCGCTTTTGTGTAAACGATGATATACCTCACACAAGATTCTTCCTAACATACTTCGATTCTCATGTTTATGTTCATTCATGGCCCCGAACATACGTCCTGTTCTCGCAAGAGGTTCTAAGAATTGAGCCTCACACAATTCTCTTCAAGCGGCCCCACTTCTCTCTCACATAGGTGATTCTCATTTAAGATAGCTCGTCTACCTTGCTCGACTTACCGACGCACAAGAATCATTAAAAGCCAAATTGCTTATCCTCTTCTCCACGGGCATCACATTGTTAAGGAATGGACAAGGGATAACTCTCCCACAATGATCATAGAGTCTTTTTACAACTAGGTTGTCCCTTTGAACCTAGATCTTGGGATCTCCAAATAACTAGGTTGGGTTTCCATTGTATCAACTCATTTTTCTAGAGGCTTAAGTCTCATTCCTCTTAATGATTTCATAACTAACTCTCGATTCAACCCTTTGGTTAATCGGATCCGCTAAATTATCATTTGACTTCACGTAGTCAATAGAGATAACACCGATTGAGAGTAGTTGTCCGGTGGTATTGTGTTACTATGACGTATGTGTGTGACTTACCATTGTATATATTACTTTGTGTCCTACCAATCGCAGATTGATCGTCATAATGTATACAAATTGTCGGCACAGTTTAGGCCATTTTGAATATCTTCTAAGAAATTTCAAGCCATTCAACTTCTTCACCACACTTGTCAGAAGCAATAAACTCGCACTCCATTGTAGACCTTGCTATAATCGTCCGCTTAGAAGATTTCCATGATATTCTTTGCTTCCCTAAAGTGAATATAAATCCACTTGTAGACTTAGAATCTTTAATATCGGATATCCAATTAGCATCACTATATCCTTCAATAACAAAGGATATCTTGTATAGTGCGACCCAAAATCACGAGTATATCTTAAATACCGTAGTATTCTCACTATCACTTTTCAAAGGGTCATGCCCTGGATTACTCGTGTATCTGCTCAATTTATTCACCGCATGAGGCAATGTCGGTCTTGTACAACTCATTAAGTACATTAAACTTCCTATGACTCGTGAGTATTCAACTTGAGACACATCCTCACCTCTATTCTTCGATAGATGTTTGCTTGTGTCTCTATCGAGTTCTAGCTAATGACGTGTCATCCTTACTAAATTTTCCTAGAATCTTATCCACATAATGTGACCGATCAAGTGTTAGTCCATTTGAAGTTCTAGAAATCTTTATTCCGAGGATCACGTCAGATAAACCCATATCTTTCATGCCAAACCTCGAGTTCAACATATCTTTAGTGGATTTAATTATTTTATCATTACTTCCAATGATAAGCATGTCGTCTACATAAAGACATAAAATAACATAGCCATTTTCAGTCTCTTTAACATAGACACATTTATCACATTCATTTATTTTAAATCCACGTTCTTTCATGACATTATCAAATTTCTCATGCCATTGTTTCGGAGCCTGTTTCAAGCCATATAATGACTTGACCAGTTTACAAACCTTGTTCTCTTGCCCAGGTGCAGAGAATCCTTCAGGTTGTTCCATGTAAATTTCCTCTTCTAAATCTCCATTTAGAAAAGCCGTTTTTACGTCCATTTGATGTACTTCAAGATTTCGCAATGCAGCAATTGCAAGTACCAATCTAATGGAGGTTATTCTCGTAACTGGATAATACGTATCAAAGTAATCAAGGCCCTCTTTTTGTCTGTAACCTTTAATTACAAGTTTAGCCTTGTACTTATCAATTGTTTCATCCGCCTTCATTTTCTTCTTGAAAATCCATTTATAACCTAGTGGTTTACTTCCTTCAGGAAGATCCACTAGTTCCCAGGTATGGTTTTACAAGATAGAATCAATTTCACTTTTTATGGCTTCTTTCCATAATGGTCCTTCAGAAGAAGTTATAGCTTCTATATAGCTTTGAGGTTCACTTTCCAACATGTAGGTTAGAAAATCTGGACCAAAAGATTTTTCTATCCTAGCTCGCTTCTTTGCGTCTAATTTCTACCTCTTCTTCTTGCTTTCTTTTCTATTGAATCATGTATCCGTTTAGAAGAGCTTGCTTCTTCTCTCGATCTACACGGAAATACATTTTCAAAGAATGAGGCATTTCTCGATTCAATTATCGTGTTCTTGTGTATATCTTCAACTTTAGATTCATGCACAAGAAAACGATAAGCGGCACTGTTATGTGCATATCCAATAAATATGCAGTCAACAGTTTTTGGACCTACCTTCACCTTTTTTGGTGTAGGTATAGCAACCTTCGCAAGACACCCCCACACTCGTAAGTATTTGTAGGATGGTATTCTTCCATGCCATAGCTCGTAAGGGCTTTTGTCTAATTTCTTACGGGTACCTTATTTAAAAGGTAATTAGATGTCAAAATAGCTTCCCCCCACATGTTTCGAAGGCAAGCCGAACTTAATAACATGGCATTCATCATTTCTTTAAGTGTACGGTTTTTCCGCTTCGCAATGCCATTCTGTTGAGGTGAATAAGGTGCTGTTGTTTCGTGTCTAATTCCGTGTTGGGCACAAAATTCAGCAAAAAGTGATTCATATTCACCTCCACGATCACTTCTTAACACCTTAATTTTCTTGTTGAGTTGTTTCTCAACTTCATTTTTATAGAGAATAAATTTCTCTATAGCTTCATCTTTACTTTTAAGAAGATACACATAACAAAACTTTGTGTTATCATCTATAAAAGTAATGAAGTACTTATTGCCACCACGTGTTTGTGTCGATTTTAAATCACATACATCGGTGTGAATTAAATCAAGTGGTTCATTATTTCTTTCAATATTTTTAAATGAAGTCCTTGTTAACTTTGCCTCAACACAAGTTTCACACTTGTACTTGGAATCAATATGAAATGTTGGTATATAATTCAAGTTAATTAATCTACGTAAAATATCATAATTAACGTGTCCTAGTCTACCATGCCACAAATTGGAAGACTCAAGCAAGTAAACAGAAACATTCTTCATTTTATTAGCTTTTGATTTAACAACCATTACATTGAGCTTAAACATCCCATCGAGAGCATAACCTTGCCTACAAACATCCCATTTTTTAACAAAGTAACAACCCCGAAAAACAATGCGAAAACCATGCTTATCTAAAAGCGAACCGGACACCAAATTCTTACGAATGTCCGTACAAACAACACATTATTTAGAGTCGCCTCCTTCCTGACGTCATCTTCGAACCACTTTGCTTTTTCCTTGACCTCGTAAAGTAGTTTGAATTTCCCATGTCATGACCTTTCGCGTCTTCACTGCTCAAAGGAACTAAACATTTATCCGACAGAACACACGTGCCTAGTAGCACCAGAATCAATCCACCATTGTTTGGGGTTGAACCAATGAAATTCACCTCGAGACCACCGTAGCTAGGTTCATATCGACACTTCTTGAGAAATGTGATCAACCATGTTAGCCTCCCGATTCTTTTCGGTTTCTTGCAATCGAAGCCTTGTGCCCCTTGCCGCCACAATTGAAGCAATTTCCTTCGAATTTCTTCTTCGAAATACCTCCTTTTGGTCCCAAATTATTGAACCCTTTACCAGTTTTTCCAGTTTCTTTTTCCCTTTTGAGCTTTCGCCATGCTCCACAACATCGGCTTTAGCAAAACCACATGATTGAACATTTTCCTTTCGGAACCTTTGTTATCTTCTTCAATCCGGCCTAAGAATCGAGATCTTCAACGTTATCTCCTCCTTTCGTTTGTGCTTCAGATAGTTCTTGAAATCTTTCCAAGCGGTGGCAATTTTTCAATTATTGCGGCCACTTGGAAAGTTTCATTCAAAACCATCCCTTCAAAGAAGCATATCATGTATGATCACCCTGAAGCTCTTGATTGATGATGACCTTTTTGAGTCCACCATTTTATAATCCAAGAAGCGGCCTACAATGAATTTTTTTCGCACCCGCATCCTCGATCTTATACTTATGGTCCAAAGACTCCCCACGTTCCTTTGCGCTTTTCTTAGAGCTATACACGTTGTAAAGCGAATCTGCAAGACCATTCATGACATAATTTCTATATAAGAAATCGGCATGATTCCAAGCATCTAAAGCGTTAACCGCTTGTGCATCGATCTCGTCCTCACTAAGTTGTGGAGGATCTTCTCACAAAGAACCGCGCCAAGTTCAAGGTGGTCAAGTAGAAGAGCATCTTCTGCCGCCACCGCTTAAAGTTTAAACCGTTAAACTTTTCCGGTTTTTCGCCATGATTAACCGCACATTAAGCGTGGGGTTGGCTACTACCCGAGGCACAAACCGGGATAACAATGGATTCGCACAACGGGTTAGACCACCACCAATTTTGATTCGGATGCCATTTAAACAAATAAATAAGAAGTTTAGCACTTCTATCAATCAATCGAACAAAACGATAAGAATAAAAATATTCAATTTTTTTTTATTTAGTATAAGGTCCTTGCAATTTTCTTGTATCCGAATTTGCACAAGTATTAATCTATTAGTCCAAAGATTAGTCCAAACAGTCCAAAATATAGTCCAATCAGTCCAAAGATTAGTCCAAACAGTCCAAAGATTAATCTAATCAGTCCAAACTGTCCAATCAATCCAAAATTACAATTTTTCTTTCGTTCCAAATAGCACAGACTATTTCTTTTTAGTCCAAAATAATTCAGACCAACCGAATGAAATTCAATGTAAACCTCTTAGAATGAAAATGTATATATCCAATTTGCAAAAGATTACAATCACCAATTTCGATTTTAGTAGCTCACCGTGTGCAAAGCATTTGATCTTAATAGTTAATCAATAATACCAACTAGATTTGACAATTATAGAATTTAATAAGAAAGCTATAAACAACTAATCACATATGCAGTAGTATAAAGCCAAGTTGTTTAACATAATTAATTAACAGATTAGCATAACTAACTAACCTGGAAGAATGAAATTTTGAATTCAAATAGTTGGAAAAATATTAACGGAACAATAGAAAAACCGTGTAAAACAAATTTTGAGTTCCAACTATTATTGTTGATTACAATAGAACCATATATTAAGCTAATCCAAAATTTACAACATAAGTTAGAAATAGTTGCAGGCAAGGCAATATCTTCATATAAACTGTACTTAGGAAGATGTGTAGAAAATCTGTTTTTTAAGTTTGTAGGAAAATAATAGTATTTTTCTAGTACAATTTATATGAATCGAAAAATCTCGAATCGGCAAAATTTGCAAAGTAAGCAAAATAAAATTAGCTCGAATCGTGTGTTCAACACACTATCCTTAAAACAGATTCGTCCCATATTCGGGCGTCTGTTTTCCCAGGATAAGACGAAAACCGGATTACCTATTCCTATGAATCAAATTATACCCAAAATTATCACCAAAACTTTAAATTGCAAGAGATTTAGGATAGATGAAATTCTTGTAAAATATTTTGTGTGTTTTCAAATGTGAAAATAATCCATATTTATAGGCAAAATTTTGCCCTTTACTATTCATAAGGTCAAATTGGTCTTTACTATTTAAAAAGTTAAATAAGTAATTTTATTCAACTTGGACTCAAGTTGTTCATCAACTTGTCCAACAGAACCAAATGTAAATCCAATGCTTCTCTTGTCAATATTCAAGATCCAAATATAACATAAAAATATAAAAATAAGTAAAACTTTATAAATAATGTCTCCTTGGGTATAGACTTCGGTTAATCCAAAAAAGCGTTACCTATATACTCTACAATATATAAGTGAAATACCATAATATATATGTCGTTAAATCTTAATATGATAATTTATATGGTTTAGTAAGTCCTTTTTTTTTCACCCTCCAAAACTTTTTACAAAATCCAAACTAAAATGGCACGTATAAGATCAACTCCAACCAAACTCTAAAACTCACACCAAAACACCAAATACCTAAAAAACATCCTCCAACCCAACTCTAAACATCACACCAAATTTGGTGTAAAGGAATAGTGTTACACCAAATTTGGTGTAACACTATTCCTTTACACCAAATTTGGTGTAATACAAATATTCCCTCTTTGCCCTCCAATTTCTTCTACTTCAAACTTTTAATTCCTATTGTATCCTATATTTGATATATAATTCATTTGTAACATGGTTTTAGTTATTTAAATTTTGTATATAATTATTATTTTGGATGAACAATAGTTAATATTTACCAATAAATTATTATAAACTAAACTTAAAATTTTGATAAACTAAAATAATTAATAAACAAAATTATAATTTAATTAAAAAAGCATCAAAGTCTATCATAAAATACAAAACACTAACATTTAAATATTTGTTTTAGGTTTGTCGTTTTTATTGTCTAGTGTGCAATTTAGTATTTTTATTTATTGTGATATTAGTTGTAATATTAATTTTGCAATATAATTAATTAATGTAATATTAGTTAAATATAAATTTTTATTTAGTTACATTAATAATAATAAAATATAAGCAAAAGAAATAATTGCATAAACAAATAAATTTGCTATTCCAAAATGAAAAGAAAATATTAAAATACTCATTTGGTGTAAGATTTAGTGTAGTGGGTTGGAGATGAGTTTTGTAAAATTACACCAAAACACCAAATTTGGTGTGATTTTCACACCAAATTTGGTGTTATGGGTTGGAGATGCTCTAAGTGGATGAGTCAAATTCATTCACTTGGGTGGGGGTCATTATTAGTGACTGAAATTCCGTGGTTAAAAGTGGTAAATTCATCTTGTATTTTATATATTTCAGTAATGTAGAAAGGTAATATGTCATGGTCTAACAAAATACAAATATTGAATATATTTTTATAATAGACAATTCAGACTGCTTTACTATACAATCCTCTAATATACATGTTACCATATAGGCATATAGCATTCAGTACAAGAAAAAGACACAATTACAAAAAGTGTTCTAAATCCTCCTAGGTGCATGTCCGCCTAGAGCCTACACATAATACATGTTCCCATATAGCATTCAATAAAAGAAAAGGACAAACAATTAAAACTAGTGTTCTCCTGTAAAAAAACTAGTGTTCTAAAAATGCTTCTAGACACCTAGGTGGACACCAGCTGTTTGGACTTTTGGCTAATCCACCAGTTTAGGCGGTGCTAGGATTAGGCACCACTTGAAACGGAGCCAGAAAATAAAGTTTAGAATGACGGAATTTGTTTTTTTCTTAAAACTAGTAGATATTTTGTTTTTTTAAGTGGTGATCGACTCTGACCAGTAAATGCAGTGCTGACGACTCCAGAGCCCGACCAGTGTAAGTGAAACTGAATATATATATATATTCTTAATAAAAATAACAAAATTTTAGGGTATGCAAATCTTCCGTTTGATATTATATGAATCAATGCAATATCTGTCAAAGTAATATGTTTTAGATGATTTTTTTTGTAATTTTAGTGGATTATTGTTGTTGAATTACTTTAAAGTTTGTATATCATATTTGCTCGAAAAAGGTTTAAATATCAAATTTTATAGTTGTACTATGGGAAATATACATGAAATTGCCTACATTTTTAAGGCTCCGCGTAGATGCTAGGTCCATGCCACCATCCGGCTAGCATCTAATGTTTTTAGAACATCATACACTCAATAATGTTTTTTTTCTAGATATTCAAAAAAACATTAAAACATACACTCAATTAACAAGTTTATGGTTTTTCTAGTTATATTCAAAAAAAAAATACTTTCACACAAAATATTGAATGGTGGCGAATGGATATGAAATGAATTCCATTTTCTTTCCACTGGAGAATTTTTTTCGACCAAACATGCGATTGTTTATGAAAATTTTTAGAAAATATACTATTAGCACTTTCAGTTTTTTTTATTTTTATTTTTTCTATCATCAATCACATCTACACATTTTTTAACAAAAAAACTAATCATTATAACACATTCTTCTACAATTTCACTATTCACTCACTCACACATTTCTAACTACCAATCATATATAATCATTATTTTACTATTTTCAAATCAAATCAACTTTCATCATTACTTTTTTGTCTTAAATCCAATTATTCACTCTCAAAATTCATCTATTTTTTTCTATTTTTTTATTACTATTCTCTAGCAAATTGAAATTCAAAATGAAAGTATATCCAATCGCGTGATTTTCCTTTTTTCTTTGTCTTCTCAGTCAAAACCCAAAAAGAAAGTCATTTTTGCCCTTATAATACGTGGGCATATCTTTAGTGTTTCTTAATCTTTTTTGTGAAACTGCTTCCCTTATCTTTAGAAGAAAAACAAAGATTGTGTACTTAATGTAAGAAATAAGTTTAAATAAAAAAGTATATTTTCTAAATCTTTGCACTTATTTATATAAATAAATAGCCATACACACATATATATTATATACACTCCCACACACACATTTTACAAGTTATGGAGTTGAAAAAATGGATAATGGATGCAAGGGTACCACTTGGGATGCTATTGGTACAAGTGATCACAGCGGGATTGCAAATACTTTCTAGGGTTATATTGAGTGAGGGTACCTTCGTTTTTGCTCTCATGACATATCGCCATGTCCTTGCTGCATTGAGCATCACCCCTTTTGCTCTTTATTTTGAAAGGTATGTTTTTTTTTAAAAAATTTATTATAATTATAATAATAATTATTAATTATTATAATTTAATTTCAGTTTTGTGTGTTTTTAAGTGATATTTCTATAATTATATTTCAGAGGTGCTGTGAAGAAGCTTACGTTTGCAGCTTTTTTCTGGCTTTTCATGGTAGCATTAACTGGGTAAGGCACAATGGGACATGTTTTTTATTTTTTTTATTTTTATGTTAATTTCTTGATTCATTGCATGTTGAAATTTTGTAATAATTTAAAGAATAAAATGTTGACGAACAAGGTTGTAAATGAATTATGTTAAATTTCTATAATGTTTTTATCAAGCTTCAAAAATATGTTTTAATTGTTAAGGAATTAAGTTTGAATTGGTTGTACAATAGAGTCGATCAAAAATTGAGTTCGATTAATTTGATAATTTTATACATATTCTATCACATTTTATAACAAAATCGGGTTTGAGCTGAAATTCAAATTTAACGAAACAAAAACATACGTTTGAAACTATTTAATTTGCTACATTCAAGCTGTATGTTGAATTTCGTTAGCAGCAAACTTACAATACAGCTCTATTTCTTGGAAATTGATAAGAAGATGATTTACCTCATAAAACCATATCCTTTCCATTTATAGTTTGGGAATTAACTTAAATAAGGAAACCGTATTCATAATGTGTGAAATCGGGAATTATACAGAAAGATTATGATGAAATTATTGACAAATAGAAGTGCAAATATATCAATACTATTCAGCATATCCATTTTTAAATAATGCAATATCACATTAAACTTTATAGTGAATTTATAGGTGATATCATATATAGTGCACATATTAACAATATGTATTTAATTATTAAAGTTTCAATAAATGAAATATTAATTTAATTGTATCCAAATTTATAAATGTTGTATCTACATGAATGTCACATGATTATGAAGATTATTGGTGAAATTGTGGAGGGTTTTGCATACGATTATGAGGCAAACAAAATTAATGCAATATTAACATTTATAATCACCAATATTAGTAAAACAAATTTGATTCACAATATATTGTTATATGTTTGGATATAAAATAAGTACTCATAATTTTTCTGGAAGAATTGGTAAAGGTTCCATTAATTTCCTTCAAGCATTCTGACATATTAATTTTCTGAACACATATGTAAATATATATTAAATTTAAATTTATAGCTTAACAAATCATGTTAGTACTTACTTAGTAGTGCTTGTTACACTTAATAACTTGAATGTAAATGCTTAACAAATCAAGATACGTACAAAATTCATTGATTTTGAAAATATTTTGAAAATAATTTTTCTATCTTATTACAAATAGATTTTAAAATTTTCAATAATTTTACTAGTTTCGTAAAATTTTTTTTTTGCTTAATATTTAACTATATAAATTGGTTCTGATCAAGTGTGTATTTATGTATATGCATAAATTAAATTCATTCATTTGAAAATATTAATCAAGAATATCAATGGCCATTTACTGTTCTATTATGGGTTGAAGGACACCAAAACATATGCTACAACTTCCTAAACCTATTCCTTAATTTTTTTCTCAACTATTAATATTTCAAAAAAAAAAAAAAAAAAAACTATCCTAAGGTATTCAAATATTTATGGATAATTACAAAAAAAAAAAAAAAAAACAGAAGTTTATTCTAATTACAAAAACTCATTTATCTTTCAAAATTACAAAACCCCTTTATTCCTGTTACAAAACCCTTCTATTTACTAATAAGTATTCCATCTTGAAATGATTTGTAAGAGAAAAATAAAAATTTTTTTTAATTTTTATTCTAATTACAGAAAAAACCTATTTATTTTTAAAAAATTACAAATAATGTTAAAAAATTGTTAAAAAAAAACCTAAAATCATTCTAATTAAAAAATTGCCCAAAATATTATTCAAAATTAAAAATACCCCTTTATAAATGTTACAAAAAAAATAATTTGAAAATTTACCTAAAATGTCGTAATTTGTTGGTATAATTTGAGGGGTGATATTTTTTAAGAGAAAAAATTTAAATGTAAAAATTTTTTTTTTAAAATTTTTTTTGAAAGATGTTTGGAGTTTTTTGTAGTTAGGGTAAACATCAGGGGTGCTTTTGCAATTATCCCAATATTTAATTAGCACGTATTATAATGCATTTTGGCTAAGCCCGCGGTAATTAATTCTCTCAAAATATATATTAATTTTTTGAGATTTTTTTAAAAAGAAAAACATTACATGTCAATTAACTTGTTTGAACCTTAGTTCAAGAATCACATTCTTGTGGAAACTAAAGAATCATGTTAAACCGAAATCAACCCCTTTGCATATCAATTATGGATAATTACAAAAAGCCCCCCCTAAGGTTTGGACTGATTACAAAAAAAAAAAGAGGTTTTGGAAAATTACAAAAAAAAAAACCTAAAGTTTGATTGTCTATGAAATTTAAGTGTAAATGTAATATTTTAATAAATGCAAGGGAACCTTTTGAAATGGTTTTTGCATATGAAGTCAGACGTATCAAATATCAATGGTTTTTTTTTTTTTGGATTTCTGAAAATCTCTAGGTTTTTTTTGTAACTAACCCGAATCTCAGGGGTGTTTTCGTAATTATACCTATCTATTATGATGATTTTGAGTTAATCATATTTATATTACAAAAATCTATGTATGTTAATTCTTGATTACTTTGTATTTTTTGAATGAATTAGAATAGAAAAATTGGGACTACGGAGCAGGGCTGGCAAGATAAAAACTATAGGAGCAATGTTATGCCTTGGAGGAGCATTGACTATTGCTCTGTACAAAGGCAAATCATTTCATTTCGGTCATAATCTCGAATCCAAAATCATCCTCAAAAACATGCAAAATAAGACTCGTGGAACTATCATTTTAGTTGGAAGCTGTTTGTCTTATGGTGTTTGGTTCATTCTACAGGTAAGAACTAGACAGTACTTCAAAAGCCTCAAAGATTATATGTAAAGGATAATGAAAAAAAAACCTGAGGTAGTGAGGTTTGCGCTAATTAAAAAAAAAACGAGAGGTTTTTAAAAATTGCAAAAAATCACTTGAAATGTGATTCTGTCTTACATTTCCCCCAAAAATATTTCAAAAACCGTTGTGGTATTTATAGAAATGTTACACATACCAATTTAAATTTATGACAAAATCAAACGTGAGGGTGTTTTTGTAATTTTGAAACATCAAAGTTTTTTTTTTTTTTTTTTTTTTGTAATTATCCCAATGCCCCAATCCTTAAGAGTTTTTTTTTTTTTTATATAATTATCCTTATATGTAATTATGTTCATTTTGTACCTTCTCACGTTTCCTTTTAGTAATTTGTTCATTTTGCAGGAGTTGTGTTTTCAAGAATTTCGGATTCTCAATTTTTTTTGGTTTAATTTAAAATATTTCTTGTGTTATTGGACTGTGCGGTAAATTGCAATATATTTATTAAAAAACTGAAAACCCTTTGAGTTAAAAATAAAATCAAAAGTGAGTCCATTAAATAATGGCACTTGCCTAATGAACCTTCATTGTGAGCGTATATTTTTAAAAAATTGCAGATATTCCTATTGTATCTTAATTTCTGCCACACGCATTTGAGAAAATATACTTTTTTGCCCATTTTATTTCCAAAAAATATTTGAATGATAAATATTGTAATTATATAACAGGTGAAGTTGTTCAAAGCATTTCCCTATAAATATTGGGCAACTCTACTGACCTGTATCATAGCTTCATTTCAAGCTGTCGTCATCGGCTTATGCATAGATAGGAAGCCGTCGGCTTGGCGATTGGCTTGGAACCTCCAGCTTCTTACTATTTTCTACTCGGTAACTAAATTTATTTAACCCTAAATTAATATATGCATTTTATGATTCACAATTTAGTGTTGTCAAATGGTTCATGCATACCTGCTAGCCCGTTGGTCCAAATAGAAAATTGGGTTGTGTGGGTGAAAATTGCATTGGCCTGCCATTTTGGAGGTCAAAGTTCGGCCCAACCCATTAAAATACACATGATAAAATTGAGGTCGACCTGTTCGGCCCAATTTTTGGGCCTAACGAATCAGCTCTTTTCGGGCTTACAATATCATAATCCAACCAAACCCGACCCCTATCACAATATTGGGCTAGTTTTGACAGCTCCTGTGTGTCCCAATTCATTTTTTTTTCCGTTACATTAATCTTGTAATAATTTCTTAAAATAAACATATATATGACCAAGAGCAAATAAATTATAAAGAAAATTGAAATTATTTATTTTGGTTATAGGGGATTCTTGCTACAGCTGCATCGTTTTCTTTGATTTCATGGACAATTACACAAAGGGGACCCACATATCCTTCCATGTTCAATCCTTTAGCGCTCATATTAATCGCTATAATAGAAGCTCTTTTCCTCGGTGAAGAGATCTCTGTTGGAAGGTACGAGTAAATAATATATTCATTTATTCAAATTTAATGCCCTAACGTGAGTTACTATAAAATTTTCGATATATAAAATGTCATTTTTATACTTTAGTAAACAATGAAAAATATTATCGCTGCTTCATCGTGCACTTTTAAAGATGAACTTAATTTTCAGACGAAAATAAAATACTCCATATGTTCCACTAAGATTTATCATGTTTTCCTTTTTCGTCTTTCCAAATTATAGATTTGGTTTTTTATTTAGAGTATTAATTATACTTTAATAGACTAAAATACCTATTTAATTAAATTTATTTAAAAAAAACAATTTTCTTCCCAAGGAGCTTATATGTGTGAATTATTCTATTTTGAACATATACAGGAGAAGACAATGAGCTAAATATTTAAACTTGGACAGAAATAAACCTATGTTGTACAATTTTCTTATTATTCAAAGTTACTACTAGTCACTTTTTTTTTTAGTACAATGGGAGAATTTGGGAAGGGGGCATATGCATTCATATGAGATCGAATCCGGATCATTCATTCTTACAAAACATGTCTTAACCAATGAAGCACAAAGTTGATCCCTACTATTAGTCACTTGTTAAGGCATTATTGTTGAAAATCATATATGTTGCCCCATAATATTTATATTGAGGCAAATGGAATATTGTTGGTGCAGCTTGATAGGCATGGGTTTGATTATTGTGGGATTGTATTCATTCTTGTGGGGAAAAAATAAGGACATTAAAGCCACCATGGTTGCGCTCAAGGAAAGAGGCGGCGGTGGCGGCGGTGGCAGCAGTCGCAGTGGCGGTAGCATCGAGGCAGGTACTCTGGGCATTGCAGTATTACAATCCTCAACCACGGTAGTTCCAACTACTACTCCGAATAATAATTAGTAGAGTTTTGTTAGAGATGTAATTAGTTATATATTTCAGTATCATATCAAGACGTAGAAGATTATTCAAATACATTCAATAGCTTTAGATTAATCATACATATATCTATTAGAAGAAACTATTTAAAAAATTAGCCAAATATCTATGTATACAGCGATTTGAATTTTGTACCGAAGTAATGCCTCACGTAATTTGCGAGTAATAATGCCTAGCTACACAAAAGAAAAATCCAATTTCAACCAATATCTCAGATTCCACTACCAACAATTACAATTGGGCCAAGTAAAAGCCCTTTAATTTTTATAATTGGTGCTGGACAGTATTATTATAAGGTCATCGGCCCATGGCCATCACAGCATAAGCACATACCATAATTTTTTGCATATTATAGAAAAAGAGGACGTAATTAATAATGACCATATCAATTGTCACAAAGTAATTCAATTGAATGACAAATGTTTTTATACTAATAACTTTTATAATTCCAACAGTAATACAATTATGTAAAAAATTTGTTACCTATATGAAAAAAAACTACGTTAGAGTGATTAAATATTAAATAGCTCACCTCCCTAATAGTTTAAGCTTTTAAATGAGGTGGTCATTCAATACAGATATGGTATCGAAATTAGTCAAAAACAGAAAATCCCGAGTTCAAACCTCACCGCCACCCATAAAAGTATTTCATGTGCTAGGCTTCATAAACAATCGCCTGCACGTGAGGGGGCGTGTTAGAGTGATTAAATATTAAATGACTCACCTCTCTAATAGCTTAAGCTTTTAGATGAGGTGGTCATTCAACAAATTGTGTAAAGATGTGCAAAATTAAACAATTCCACTGCAAAAATAAAGTTATCACTATATGCATATACGTGTTACCAAGTTATCACTATACTTGTGACGCTGGTTATTGAAACTTGAAAGAGAACTTAATCAAAATTCTTGCCACTATATATTATATCTTGAAAATTAATAGGTGATAAAAAAGGATAATTACAAAAACTACCAATGAGGTTTGGCCTAATTACAAAACCCAGCTAATAACTTTAAAAATTACAAAAACCACCATTGAGTTTTACATCCGTCTTACATTTTGCCTCAACCATTAGTTGACCCCTAATTATAACAAATGAAATTTTAATCAAGCTATTTATAAATTCAGAAAAGTTGAGGGATATAATTGCAAAAATATTGGATGACATATTAGCATTTTCAGTTGGCTCCACTAACGACAAGTGAGAAATGTAAGACGGTGTAAACTTCAATGGTGGTTTTCATAATCTCCAAAGTTAGCTGGGATTTTTCGTAATTATGCCAAACTTCAAGAGTAGTTTTTGTAAGTATCCCTAAAAAATGCATATCAATAGAATTACTAGAAATATGGATCCAAATAAAAAAAAAAAAAAAAACAGGGGAAAAAAAAACACACACACAAACATGTTATTATATGGTTAGATCAAATCAATCCCAGCATTAAAATGCTTACATAAACCGAAATTACAGTATATGCCTTCAAAATGTAAAAACTAGGAAAAACAGAGGCTAAGAAAAGCATCTTGAATAAAATTATGGACTTGTGTGGAATTAAGAGCAATGTAACAGTAAATCAAGTCCTCCATTTGTTTCCAGTTTCGAATATCCACTTGTTCAATCATTTCAAGTATCGATTCTCTGATTTCGCGGAATGGATTCGTCGAATACTTGACTGCACATATACATTTATCTTGAAATTTTGTACAGACATCATCTGGCAACTTGGCTGAAAAGCTTGTACTAAATCTAGAACTTCTTCTCCTCTGCCAATATTTCTTCTTGATTTCTTGATTCTGAAACCCCGTTTTTTTTTCTAGTGTAGGAAAATTAAGTTTATGTTGTGATGTGTGATGGGAATTCACACATTATATACCAATTTGTTCATGATTTGTGGTGAATGTGGAAATATATTTATGTGCATGAATTAATGAGGGTGCATGCATGGCCATAAATGAGGACATGTTAATTGTGGGTGTTTGGGGGGTCAGATCATGAGAGGGAGGTGTGGAGGCCATGTTCATGTGGACCATGCCATGCATTCTTTTTTTCTTTTTTTTTTTTGTCGACCTAGTGTATCTCCATACTAATTGGGGGTACAAAACCCACACTTCTTTCGGATTATGGGACATTTGTCCTATCTAGGGATAGTCTTGATGGGAGAGGATGAGCAAATTCAACGCTTCTCTCTATGTTAGTCAAGGTTTGAACTCAAAACCTTGAGGTGCAATATTTTGTGTGTGAGTTTTTTTTAAAGGATTTAGAACAAGCTTAATAAAGAAATTTCACTTAAAATTAAAACTTATTATATATATAGTATAAATCGATCAAATGTACAGCAATTTAATTAATAGAGACGCGCGTTATATAAAGAAAATATTGTTTTTTAAATGATCAAGCTCAAATAATTGCATGTCATATAAATCAAACCAATATTTTGAATAATAGTTTTTGTCTAGTCATACTAGCCCAAATATAAGCCCAATAAAAACAAATCGTGACCTTTTCTACATTAATCCAAATACAACTTAATAATTTGCCGAAGCTCGCCTCAGGTCTCAAAATCTCAAGTCCAGTATTGGTTTCTGTACATACACTCAACAAATTAACATATTAAAGAAAGTGATCTTAAACATAGTAACAAAATTCTCCGAATTTTTAAAAAATAGTCGAATAAAATATGATTTTTTTATATGGGTTTGTGTTGAAATCCTATATATCTCTTTCATAAATAATAACGTGACAAAATCTCCCGAACTTGTATCGATAATAAAGCGATTTATTCCCGAATATTTCCCAATTTCAACAAAGTTATACTATTTTAATTTATTTTACAATTTAAATACACTTTTATTAAATAATATAGTTTTTAAAATAATCTATTGAGAATCTTCCAACTAAAATATATAATTTTTTATAGAATAATTAAATTTTATCTATATATTCTCAAATTAATCGCGTATTATACAGACGAATTTTATCGTATAACCGAGATTTTATCGAATTATTCCCAAAATATCCTGTATAATACCCGAAATACGAATTTTAAGCACTAACGGATTATTTCCGAATCAAAGATTTGTTACTATGAAGTTAAATGCTCATTTTTATAGATGTGAAGTGAGAAGATGTAATGGGGCAAATGGTAATGCAAGGTAGTGGGAGCGTGTAGTCAATGCAGGAATTCAATTAATGTTGTGATGAATAGGGTGTGATATACATGGGTTTTTACTTTTTACAATCAAAGCTCAAGTGTTTCTGTTGATTTTTCTAAATTTTAAAAATATTTGAGTGAACATTTAGCATATGCCTAAAATGCATAAATTTGGTTAGATACTCCACTTTTATTATATTAATGTATGAATTAAAGTATTTAACTTATTTCATCACGGATAGTATCAATATTATAGGTTTTTCTTTCATTTAAAAGTTTCTTCCTAGCATCTATTGAACCTATAATTTGGTACCGTGAAATTCAAATTTGAAAACATATGAGACCAAAAATCCCTCCACATGGAGACTTACTTGGCACCTTGATATCCATAATAAATAACTTATCAATTAGCTGCTCTAAATTGTTTATTTTTTAAAAAAAAATCCTTGGGTTCATTGCCATATACCATATGTTGGCCTTTGTGAATACCTAAGGCTACAATTATATGTGGTTATTAAAGATTGAGTTGCACTCCTACTAATTGATAAAGATGTATCCTCATAAATAAAGACAATAAAAATCTCATCCCTTATGTCAAGGAAACAAATCAAAGTCAGGTATCCAGATCACAAATATTAAAAAATGATTATGATGTGGTATTGCTTCTCTATTCGATCGAGTCTCCTAGCTAGATGTCAATAGTTGAGTTGTGTCACTGTCTACAACACAACAACAAGTCGTTAGAACGTCCGAATTGTCTAGACAAAATTCTTCCGATGCTCATGTCAAATTTAGAGAGCCAGAGATTAATCAAGATACACCAAAGCTAGAAAATTAGAATAGAAACTAGAATGGATTTCATAGCTAGATTGAAAATGAGTTTTGGTGGAGAATTAAAAATTTATAAGATTCAGAAACCCAATTATATATTGATATTCCATGGTGTATGCACCATAATAATGGTTTATGGTCCATTAGGTCCACAAAAGAATTACCTCCTGGACTTTTGCTATAAGTATTTGGGCCTCTATGCTAATTGATTTTTAATTGGAGTTAGCCCATCACATTCTTGTAACAAACTATTGTAAAAATTTGTTATTATATGTAAGGGACAAGTCTTTGCAAATAGTAGAGACAAGAAAACAATTCTCAAAAACACTTTGTTTCTTCACTAATATTTATAATATTTTTTGTATAATAATAGGTGATCAATGCTACAATCGATATAAGAGTTAACATTACAGATTCAACATGCCAAAAAAAAAACTTTAATTTAAAGAAGAAATTATTGATTTGCGTAGCAATAATAAATCTTGATTTGGTATAGGTATAGCAAAATTAATTATAACCTCTTAGTGACTATATCTAGAGCTGTCAAAATGGGTCTAGCCCGTCGGGCCAGCCCGTCCCGCCTGATAAATGGACTGGGCTGGGAAAATGCTGGCCCGTTTGGAAGCGGCCTCAACGGGCTGAACCGTTTGGGCCACGGGCTGGGTGGGGGCGGGCTTGGAGCGGGGCAGCCCGTCTTTAAAAAAAAATAATTATCCCAAGTCATATGTTAGTCAGTTGACTCAAGTCAGATTTTCTCTTTTCTCGTATTGTAAAACAAACCGTGGACAATTCTCAAAAAAGAGAAGATTTAACCAAACCCTAAAATTTAAACCCATTCCACAACTCTACTCATGCGCCGCCCAGCCAGGTAAGAATCGACGGTCGCCGCGCTCCACTGCCGCTCGTTACCACGATTTATGATCTTGAACTCGTTTACCTTCAGCCTTCAGGTTCTCGGTTCTCTCACTGCATCTTTGCCTCTTTGGATTAGTCGGTGAAATTAAATGCAGTTGAAAAATTTGTCAGGCTTTGGGCGTATGTAAAATTTTGTTAATTGCTGACTTACGAAATGGAATCATGATATCAATGTCATGTAATTCAAAAATGTAATTGGTTTGCAGCATCAATAAAAATGTGAATTGTGATAATTGGTTTGCTGTTTTTCACACATGGGCATTTCGATTAAAAAAATGAATTTTGGTGGTGCTGCCCGCCCGACCATTTCAAACTCAACGCGAGTTGGGCTGGGCGAGCTTTTACGACCCGCCATTTTCGCGGGCCCTTCGCGCTCGCTAAACGGCGGGTTTTGGCGGGCTCACACCTCGCCAACCGTTTTGACCTCTAATTATATCACACAAAAACATAGGGGTGTCAATCGTGGTCGTGTTTTCGTGTTCGCGGGTCGTGTTTTTACACGCAGTCGACCGAACCGAACCGAAACGTTTAATTATTCGTGTCAAGATACACGACCCGTTTTATGACACGTGTAACCCGAAACTGCACGACACACCTAAAACCTGTATAATTTAAACTTGACACGAAAAAAATAAAATAAAAAAATGAGGAAAAATTTAAATTACAAATAAAAAATTCATTAAATATTAAAAATTATTAAAAAAATGCATTTAATAATTTTCTCATCATCATATAATCAACTAAAACATCACAAAATATTAAAATAATATATCACTATAAAATTAAATGGGTTACATAGGTAAACCGTGTCGACCCGTGGGTCGACCCGACCCGATCTATTTATTTTTTGCGTCATCCGTGTCCGACCCGAATCTGTTAAGGGTTATACCTGTACCTGCTAAATTCGTGTTAGGTTCGTATCGGGTTATCGTGTCGTGTCACAGATTTGACTCCCCTACAAAAACAAGGGCTATTTATTATGCCCTCAAATTTCAAATTAATTTGGGTACGAGTTCAAAAGTTGAGAAATCTTGTGCAATAATTATTATGTGATTTTTTGTGTGTGGTGTGTGTTTACATAGTCCCTATGGTATTTATGGCTTGGAATAAAAATTTAAGCTACTTATTATTAGTGTCATTTTAATATTAATTGTACCCTTTCCCCCCTTCAAAAACAAAATATATTAATTGTACCCTTTGGCATCAGTAACAGCCTAAGAACCTCAAATTAACATTATTAATTTATTAATTGTCCTACCTTTCCAAAGAGCTGAAATTTTGAAAATAACTCTAAGATTGAAATCTTAACATCATTTTCATAGAATATGCATTGCGAGGTCGAAATTAAAATTACTGTAAATATATAATTAACATGTTGAGCTAGAATATACATTTTTTAATCTAATCAAATAACTCAAATTGAAATAACTCAAAAAATAACTCAAATTGAAATAAATTTTCTCACAACCACAGAACATTGATCAGTAGATTATTTCACTTTATCAATTGTAATTTCGACGGATCTTATCTTATATATGCAAAAATGTGATTCAATTATTCACGTTCAATTGTTTGCTTTGCTTTATTTTATTTTTTTAGATTGAGACAATATTTTTGAAAATAATATTGTATGTAATTAACTTGAAATGTTTCGGGATTATCTGTGTAATATATGTAAGCCTGTGGCAAGTAATTTAATACAAGAGTATATTTCAGATTGAAGACAGATGTTTAACAGAGGAACATTGGCCTGTGGCATGTTCCTTAGGTTGTATAAACGACATTTGACTTTGAATGATAAAATAAAGCATACTTCACTCAGAAAATACATAATTAATAGTTGCTAACTAATATAAATGATTCTGAAAGCGTGACAGTCGACATCATATGTAAAGTATTATTTTAATCATGATATTTTTCATGTTAGGAAATAAAGAAATATGAAGAAGAGAAAATTTTAACCTGAGTCAAAGCAAAAATAAAAATGAAGTTAGAAAAAAATAATCAGAATAAAATTTAAATGCACAATCTCCTAATCAAATAATAACCAAAAATAAACTTATCTGCATTAATCTCCTAATCAAGACCGTAAATTTTTTCCAATATGTCGGTGTCGGCGTGGGAATTTCACTCGTGCCTCGCGCGTAAGGAGTGGAGCCAGACTGTCACACGGAACGTACGTACACAAGGGCTATACTAGTAACATATGGTGTATGAGAAAGGTGCAATCGAACATGGTTTAGCCGAATTTCTGAAAGTTTGAATTTGACTAGTATATAATTGAATTAAATTGAGCTTAATTTATCGAATATATTGATGATTCACGAGTTATTTCAAGTTTGATTGAGTCTAAACGAATTTAGTAAATATCAATTATAAAATAAATTATTTTTCTTTTATTATAAAAATTATATATTTCTGAAACACCATATAATATATCTATTGAAAAATTGAAATATATTTTTATTGAAATATAATATTAATATATTTGTCATAAATAAACATATAAAATTTAAAATTTAAAATATCGTGAAAACTTATCATTGACCAAAATGAAATGGAAAACGACAGAATGGAAATTCGAACTCGATTTTTCAGGTCTTTCAACCAACGCATCTTACTAGTTTGAAAGAAGATTATTTTTTATACAAATTGTATTTATAAACTTATCTGAAATATTGAAAAAATATTTCATAATTATTTTTGAATGAAACAAATTAAAGTTATATAATGAGTCATAAAATATTATTTTTTATACACTTTATATATCTTACAATTAAGATTATTTAATAATTTTATATTATATTTAAATATGGTATATTGATATATGTTTAACAAATTAACTAGAGTAATACATGCACCTATTAATCGTTATGCCGTAATGCATGGAATGTTTGCGGCAGTTCAAAATATGTATACGTAAAAAAGGTATGTTATTAAATAATTATAATATATTATATATAATTCAATATGGATTTTAACTGACAAACACTACAAAAAAATTCAGTTTACATATAGAAAAATTTGTACGTAAATATTAAGATAATTGTAAAGTGTAGATAATATCGTTGTAGGTAAAATATTTAGCTACAAAATTTGAATTTGTTGGTAAATACGTATAGTATTTTTATTGGTAAATTTAAAAATTACCGACGATCTACTGGTACTTTATTGGTATAATTTGGGGAAAAATAATTTTTTTCATTTCATGGGTATTATGTACGTAACTGTAAAATTTAATAACAAAATTATTTATCTCAGTAAATTTTACCGATAAACTGCTCAAATTTTCTTATAGTGAAATTAGAGATTTTTGGTCTGGCATCATCATCAATCAAAAAAAGTATGTGAGAAAAATAATAGTATTAAAGTATTTATAAAGAATGAAGGTGTATAGTTTAATGAAGCAGCATAATCAACTACCACTTCTTATTTTTTTGCAATTGTGTTCCCCACTTAAATGACATTTCTTTCCCATTGTCCCATATTGTCTTAACCCTATTTTAAAATTTTAAAAAGCAACAACCAAAAATCACATGGGGAACCTTCATAAACAGTAAAATATGCAGCCCCTTTATTCTTTTGTCTAAATAAAGGAACTTTAATGGAGGTTCAGTACAAATAGTCATTATGAAATCTCATCATCACTTTATTATTAATTATAATAATTTTCATTACACTTAAGTACGGATGTGGGACAAAAAATTGAGGTTAAGAGGTGGAGTTTTGTTGGTAATAGTTACAAATTTAAATGGTATCACGTGCAATATTATTTGAACCTTAACTCTTGTTTAATTTGACTAAAAAAATAATGTGATCATATACTAGGATAAAGTTTTATAATTTTGATTTTCATGAAACTATCTGAAAACCCCCCAAACTTTCTTAGTTGCACGATCGGACATTTCTGATATTAACATTTTTTTTTTATGAAAATGTAAAATTTCATTAAAAATGAATATTTACAAATTAAAGGGACCATGATAATTTTTTTAAACTCAAGAACATTAAAAAATGTTATTTTCAAACAAACAAGGTAACAAAAGATTTTGTATTAATTTTTTATATATAATTTATTCGAGACAACAAAAAGGAGTGGGCGGTCACGACCCAACGCTCCTAAATTTGTGCTCAAATAAGGGCGCCGACGAAGATCTACAAAAAAAATTACAAATGGACATAGTAAAAATTTAACACCAAAGCAGAACCCATGATTGGATCATGGGTTTAATGAATAGTGTAAATCACAAAATGCATTCTTAAATAGGGTTATAATAAAAAATAGAATGGAATTCAAAGGCATTGAAATGGAGTGAGAAATTTCAGACTGGAGGGACCATAACAATTTTTTTAACTCAAGAACATTAAAAAATGTTATTTTCAGTACTCTAAAGATTTTGTATTAATTTTTATATGTAATTTATATTATTTAAAAAAATTACGAAGTTAGAGCGGACGATTGTCCCTAACTCTAAGTCCTTCAAAATTTCATGTTCCTTATGATATTTAATATAATTCAATAGGTGAATGCCATGTATATGAAATTATATTACTATTGTACATATATATTCACATAATATATATATACTAAATATGAAATAAAATACCGTGAAAACTAGGAAGTCCAAAGTGATATAAAATCCTACTCCATCACTACAAGAACATATGTTTATGCCAAAAACTTGTACTGTGAGATATTCACACCATACGATGGAAAAAAATACTTGTAAGTGTAAAGTCAATATTTTTAAAGTAAAATATTTTGTCTGAATACTTTTTAGATGTTCAGATAATATATTAATTTATACTCTAATTATATTACTTTTTTTTATGGAGACGTCTGTCTTACATGAAACCTACTTTATATATTTTATATATGCTTCACATTTATATATGGGATGGATGTGAATATTTTAAAAAATAAATTCTATGAAGATCCTTCTGGAGCAATGAAAAACTATAAGAATGCAAATTTTGTGGGCACCACATTGTAACCCTGGGTCAATTAATGTATTTAGTCAGACCTTGGCTTAGTGGCTAAGACTAGATCTACTAAAATGACACTATTTAGAATTTGGTTCCAAGTAGCCAAAAAACGTTATATCTGTCGCGTCAAGCATGGGCCGAATGCGATAAAACCGAAAGTAACACTTTTGGTTCATTGAATTTTGTTTTATAAGCAGTTAATGGCGGTATTTGCTTTCATTTTTAAAATTTATTTTTAGGATTTTTTAAAACCTTTTTTCATTTCTTAAAATGTAGGATGACTTTTTAAAATACTTTCGAGACTTGTTTTTTCAACTTATAAGCAAATGTATTCTCACATATATATAGGATACTAAGGATAGAGATAGAGATAGAGATGTATTCTGAAAATAATACAAAACAAGCATTAATTAACTTGCCGTTTTATTTGGAGTTTCTCGTTTCAAATTTTTTTTTTTTTTTTGTTTCTTTCTATGATTTTCTCAATCTGTAAATATTTTGGCATATTCTATCTTACATCCTTGAACCCCAAGGTGACCTAGGGGTTTGGCCTAGAGGCATGGGTTGCATTTGTGATTTGACTAAATTGCATATTTAGTCTACTAACTTGCACCTACTTATATTTTCGCTCACTAATTTAGGGATGTGGAAAACTAGAACATTAACTTCTAATTTGTTGTACATTGAGTTAAATCTTTGTTTGCAATTACAAAATCAATCATAATTGCTACCAAATTTTGGATATTTTAACCGATCCATGTTGAAATAAAAAATAATCCAATTAGTCAATCTCATTAAAAATGGTTGAATGGATTGAAATCCCCAAAATTTGGCAGCAATTACGGTTGATTTCGCAATTGTCAATAGATATTGGATTCAATATATTACAAATTACAAATTAAAGTCTCATTTTTTCATACCCCTAGATTAGTGGCCGAAGTACAAGTAGGTATAAATTAGAAGACTAATTACGCATTTTAGTCGTTGCATTTGCAACTTACATGTCATGTGTTCAAATCTTGTTGATATCGTGGAGTGCGGGGTTGATGTTGCCCATCCTCCCCAAAGAGATTAGATCAATCCGAGAAGGACAAAATTGTCGGGGAGAGGAGTCAGTTTGGTGTGGGGATAATTTGGATCATCAACCAAAAAAATCTTACATCCTTATCATGTGATTTTTATATGACCACGGTTATAATTGCTACGAGATGATTTTTTTCTTTCTTTTTCCAAGTATTCTAACTAGTAAAACTTTATCCAACATAATAATCTGAAATTCAGTCCACCAGCTTTTTATTTATGTGTCCTTCAAGAACTTAACCTAGGTGCTATTGTAGGACTCCATAACTTTAATAAAGCCATGAATCCATGTATAACTAAATTAACAGCCCATCATTAAAACACACTAAGAAAAGTGAACTATGATTAAATTACCTCGTGTGGAAAGAATAATAAGGGGTCCCAAAGTATGATTACCTAAATTTTAGGGGTTAAATATGGATCAAATTCCCACCACTGCTTCACCCCCATGCTACGTGTTACGCCCTTATTGGATTAACCATCCATGCCACCTGGACCTAGTTGTACCCTATTTGGATCTGCCTCTTCATCATAACTATCATCTACTCTCTTGATTTTTTTGGCCACAGAATTAAAATAGCATATTAGCATTCAAAAATCAAATGGGATTTCGGCCAAAAATAACACAATACCAATCTTGGTCACTAGATTTTCAATATAATAGTCAAAGAAAGTTCTTACATTTCAAATTCTAGAAAGATATATACAATTAAAAAACATTATTTATATTTTGTATTATTATGAAAAATTGAGTTATCATATAACTAGAAACAAATATATCCGACATGATTGAAGACATAAGTGACTAATATGCATGACCATAACTTTTTACCCCCAAAATATGCATTTTTCAGGACAAAATCGTCTGACCAATCATGGGGTGATCTAGTGGAGTATGGTTGATTCTTAAGGCTGAAATGTATCAAGTCTGAATCTCTATCTCTGCACCACTTGGTCGAATTTGTCACACAAGACTTACCTAGTAACCTAGTATAGTTTACCTAACTGGCGTGATTTACATGTTATTGCGTCAAGCTCGTTTAGCCAGTACATGCTCGATGGTCAACTCAGTGTGCATCCAAAAGAGTAGTGCACTAGTTGAAGGTTTAATTTTCATTAATAAATATTGTCGGACCATTCAAATCATACAATATCTATTTGATGGATGCTAGCAGCTCGTGCCACATCGATATAATACTTGGAGACCAAATGTAAATTTAAATTACATATTATCTATTTGATGGACTCTAACACATGATGCCACATCAAATATGTTATCTATAGGCCAAATAAATTTTACGAATCATATTCTCTAGAAGCTCAAATGTTCGAGTCAATTCTCCTCCATCCAATTAACGAGCATCTTATGCAAAGGATGAAAATAATATCCAAACAAAAATGTATTGATGCTTAGAGGTTTGTTCTAATCTTGCACTACACCAAGTAGGCTTCGATTAATTGCCAACTTAAATAATATGTAACATAGTCCTAAATAACCATCATAAATTTAATACCGTCAAAAATAATTACATACTTTATTCAATATGCTATATATATTGATTTCGTTCATGAATTATGCCTACATTGAGATTTGAGAGTTTGAGACTACTAACATCGCAAGAAAAATAAAGTTATTTTTATTATTTGACCATTTTCGTGTAGCCAAAACATAGTTTTATTTATTTTTGTTTAAATAAAATGTTCTTTAAAATTAGTGAAGAATCTTTAATGAGTGGTAACGTGGTGTTATATCAACAATTGGCAACATGAGAATTAGAATGGTGGCGCACTTGCAATTTTCTATCAATTTTTTTTATTCCATTTTAAAATTCTTTTTTATTAACCGTCACAAAAGAAAAAATAAAATAATTAATAATAATGTACAGAGACAGAATTGTATTCTACACACAACTCGCCAATAAATAATACCCACTAATTCCCCAACAAAAATATAAAACACGCTTCAACACACACAACGATTTTCTCTCTATTCTCCTTCTAGCCTTCTTCTTCTCCTTCTCATTCTCTCTCTCAAATTCATATACAACCATTGCTCTTAGTGTTAATCGTCGCCATTAGATATATAAACCATTGCAAACATCAAAGCAATCGATAATTTCTTTTGTGTTTTAGTTTTTTTTTTTATTTGGAATTTCCTCTGGACTTTTTGGTTTTTTCATCAATCTGTCGATAATACCTCGCTTGGGGAATTGTACATTATTGCGTGTGAATAAATGGGGAGGAAGAACAGAGGATTAAACAAAGGGAGGGTGTCTAGAATTGGCAGTTATGCGATAGCCTCGTCAATTAAAGACCCCACTTGTGTTTCGTGTACGACGTTCAATATTCTCGCACCTATTTACAAAAGGCTCAATCACGAGGCAAGTATTTGATATGTGCATGAATATTTGTTGGTTTATTGTTCTGGTTTGTAGATTATGAAAACTTTTTTTTTTGTTTTCATTTTGTTTGTAAAATAAAATCCATTAGTCTTCTGATGCAGTGTAGATTTGACATAAATCGTTTTGTTGCCATGTGTTGGTGGATTGTTTTGTTTTGAAATTTTTTGGTTTTTTGGTTTTTGTTGTAATGTGCATTGTGGCTTGATGGCAGGATCCCAGCTACAGGGAAAGCGATGTTAAAGATTACTGGCTGGATAGGAACCAGCGGATTTTGGATTGGTTATTGTGTGAGAGATCTTCCATCATCTGTCTTCAGGTTTTGATTTTTCCTCGTTCGATTCAATTTTTAGGTTTTTTTTTTAATTGGTCTTGATGATATCTAAGATGTGTTGTTTTGGGATGTTGCAGGAATTCTGGGTTGGGAATGAAGAACTTGTGAATATTTATGATAAGAGGCTTGGTGATGCTGGTTATATCAATTTCAAGCTTGCCCGGACAAATAACCGTGGTGATGGTATGCTGCTATTCCCTTTATAGGGGTTATAAAAAATTTGATGCAGTAATTGTAATCTCTGCAATTATACATGTGTTCAATCCATATAGAAGAATTTGATGATATCCCTTTGTTGTTTTATCTGGATATGACAAATTTGACCATCTCATTTGAACACTGCATTATATATTTGAATTTTCTTTGGTATACTTTTCTTTTTCCTTGTTTTCTTGAGAATTCTCCTTTGATGTTCTGGTGTGGCTAATACATCCACTTGCATTGCAGATGTTTGGATGGTAGGGGTAGAACAGGACGATATGGGGATTACAAGGTAGTGGGTGTAATTAGGAAGTTTTTTGGAATCACTTATTTCTAGAAGGATCATCTAGAAGCAATATAGAACTAAGTAACATTTTGTCATAGGTCAAATGGAAGCTCCATCTGTCCATCAGGCTCATTACTTTGGTATAGAGAAAGCACTCCATTTTGAAGTTCCCGTTTAAACATATATTTTGTTTGAAAATTTGGTTGAATGCATGCTATCATCATCTGAAGAATATGTTTCTTTTGAAGAAGTTGTATTTATTCAATTCAACTGCAACAATGTAGACTATCAGTCATTTGTTTTTCAGTTCCTATATTAATTATTTTTTTCTTGAAATTTCACAGGTCTGCTGACTGCTGTGCATAAGGACTATTTTAAGATCATCAGCCACCAAGAGTTGCTTTTCAATGATTTCGGAGACCGTGTAGCTCAGCTTTTGCATGTTGAATTGGTTGCACCCTGTGCACAAACCCGAAATAATAATGTTCGCCAAGAAATTCTTATAGTGAATACTCACTTATTGTTTCCACATAATTCAAGTTTGTGCTTGGAGCGATTGCGTCAGGTATGCTGAATTCGATTCCAAGAATCGCATCTGAGATTTGAATTCATTTTTATTGATGATTTAGGTCATTAAAATTGCTCTTTCATGTTTTATGTGATAGGTCTACAAAATATTGCAATATGTGGAATCATACCAAAAAGAAAACAAACTTAATCCATTGCCTATCTTACTTTGTGGGTATGTTTCTCACTCTTTTCTTTTTACGTTTGAAAGGTCTCATTTCTGATATAGGATTATACTCAATTGCTTTATTGTGCATTTCTTTGACTTTGCAGTGACTGGAATGGGAGCAAGAGGGGTCATGTTTACAAGTTTCTTAGATCTCAGGGATTTGTATCATCATATGATACTGCTCATCAGTATACTGATGCAGATGCTCACAAGGTAAATTATCTATTGTTTCTAACTTAATTTTCAGCCATTTTTTTTTAATTAAAAAATTCATGTTTCTGATATCATGTGCTTTTATGTAGTGGATAAGCCACCGCAACCATCGGGGGAACATCTGTGGTGTTGATTTTATATGGCTTCTTAATCCCAATAGATACCGAAAATTGCTTAAAACTAGTTGGAGTGAAGCAGTATTTGGAATGTTCAAGGTGAGATATTTGAAATTTGAAATTATCTGAGATTCTAAAGGAGAAGGATTTGGCTTGTCTTTTCTTGATATGTTCTCTAATTTCCTTCCTATTCTCTTAGCAGTACTTGGTTTTTTTTCAACTTTGAACTTTCTTACTGATTGAATGTAATTGCTTTCTGATATTATTTACAAACAAATAAGAAATGATTTTTAATAAATGGATTGAATGCTCAAAGCATGTATCATTTTCTTAACGTGTGATTTCTGTTTTAAGTCTGTATAAGTATTACCGCTGTCCTGATGGCATCTGGTTTTATTTCGATGACAATTATGTATATTTGTTCATTATATGTGAATCTTGTTTATTCGTCTTTACAGTATCAACTTAGGCGAGCTTCGCTGACAGAGGATGATGCATTTGCTTTTCTAAAGGCCGACAGCCAAGGTGATTACATCACCTACTCCGGTTTCTGTGAAGCATTGCGACATGTAGGTAGCATTTGATATTTTTCCATTTTAACATCTTAGCTTGTATATATTATGGAGGATGAATTACACCACTTTCTTGGTATTCCTGCCAGCTTAAATTGATTGGCTGTAATGGATTGAGTGCTGAAGAGATACAGGAACTGTGGGTGCAGGCCGACATTGATGGAAATGGTGTTCTTGACTATAAAGAGTTTAAGGTATCAGATCCTACTCATGTTTTATCTGCACATACGATCGTTATATTATTTTCTGTTTTTTTCAATTCAATAATGAATTTTTTCCCAGTTGATATTATGAAAAGTATCAGGCAAATATCATTTAGAAAAGGCTTAGAACTGCTCATTTGAAAAGTAGGCCTAAAACTTAGGGATAATTACAAAAATAACATTGAAGTTCAGTTTAATTACAAGAAGACCCAGTTATCTTTCAAAATTACAAATACACCCTTGATATTTTGTTTATATTATACAAATTGCACCCTCAAGAGGGGCTTGTTTGTTAAGCAAATACGAACCACAGGTCCACAAGGGGGTGTTTGGAATACCTCATGGGGTATTTGTAATTTTGAAAGATAACTGGAAATGTTTTGTTAGGCTAAACTTCATGATAGATTTTATAATTTACCTAAAATTTATAATTACAACCCCTAAGGTTTGGGCTAATTACAAAAAAACCCGGAGGTTTTTGAAATTTGCAAAAAGTCCCTTGAAGCTTGATTCATATTAATTTTCCCCTTTCATAAGGAAAAACATTTCAAAACCCCCTGATGATTCCAGAAAGATTACAGTTAGCCCCTTAAAAGAAAAAAATTAAACCTGAGGGGGCTTTTTATTTATAATTTTAAAACATCTTTGTTTTTTTTTTTTTTTTGTAATTAGCCCAAACCTCACAGTGACTTTTGTAATTACCTCTAAAATTTATGTTTGTTCTATCTTTATCGACAAAACCATAATTCGTCTAAACCAATTGGTTTTATAATCTTGTTATTTTACTGCAGCAACGGATATGGAAAGCCTCACTGTCAGAGCAAGGGCTCGAAGTGAGTGATGACTGGGACGATGTTGTCAACGGCACGGAGCAAACTATCGGATTCAGTGTCAAGAATGCAGTTCTCTTCCCCACAGAAGTAGAGAAAGGAATGTGGCCTGAAGATTACTCTCTCTCTGACCATGCTCGACTAACCGTAGTTTTCTCACCGGTCAGAATGCCGTGCTCTCGGTTAACACCGTAAAACTTGCTGACTTATGCTGCTGGATTCATTCATGGATTAAGATTCTGAGCGACGAGAAAACTTGTGATGAGCTCCATATGATGATGAGCTCTGTGCTGCACGAGTTGGCCGAACCCGTTACCTTCTAAGATTATCTACTCGTGCAGACGAATTTTGCTGAAATCGGAGGTTTTGGCTGCTGTTATGCGAGCGGCTGTATACGCCAATGCGTCTTGTTTTCGCTCGCGTTGTAAATAAGAGTATATAATGGAAGAACACAAGATATAGGAATTATACCATGAACAAGTGTGGGTAAGCAATCTCATCTTGTAGTTTATTGAGATGCATTATAAAAAAACCACCATTGTTATTTGTTAGCCTGGGCATCTGAACTTTCTTTTTACTAGAGAGTAGGATTTAGGATTTCTTAACTGTGTGCAAACTGTGGGAATGTACAGGCCACGGTTGTTTTTCTTTTTTAGAAACATCTTTTTAATTTTATATTTTTGAAAATTTGTATTTGTTTCCCTCAGTTTTCTCTTAAATACTTCATTGCTTCAAGTTCCATTTTCGTAAAACCAATATACTGTTACCACATATGACTCAAATTGTGTGGGTTCACATAATAATTATTAGGGATAATTACAAAAAGCCCCCTGAGGTTTGGGCTAATTACAAAAAAACAAGAGGTTTTTGAATTTGAAAAAAACCCTTTTGATTGTGTCTTAAATTTAAGCGGGATGACTGTAATATTTTGATAAACATAAGAGGAGCTTTTGAAATATTTTTTGCAAATGAAGGGGGAAAATGTAAGACATATCAAACCTAAGGGTTTGTTTTTGTAATTTTCAAAAATCTATGATTTTTTTATAAATAGCTCAAACCTCAAGGGTGTTTTTATAATTATCCCTAATTATTATTATTACACATTTCATCTTCTTATTTGAGATATTTCAACGTACGCCCACCACTAACAAACATAAACAATATAATTTCAACGTAAAATGAAACTCAATCTCATTTTTCAATACATAAAAACTACACTCAATGAAACATGTTCTTATTTTCAAATCACTCATCCAAAAATAAAATATTATTAATTCTGAATTCATCCTTAAAGTTAAAAAAAAAAAAATCAGCCTTGTGATGTGGAACAAGTCGAGGAAACATTTTGGGCTATAATTGATCGAAATAAGAGAGGCAAAACACTAAAAACTAAAACTGTAATTTTTGATAACATTGTCCGATTCTTTAAAAAAACCCATTTTCGCGAAGGAAACAACAAGATGGTCCAAAGTAAGAAACTTCATTGATGACATAAGTGCACAAACCGAAATTACTTCGTCTATGCCTGTTTTTGGCCCATTCAATTGTTTTTAGTTTTTAGGATTTTGTTCCAATTTGATTTTGGATTTGTTTAGAGTTTTTGGCTCCCTTTATATATTTTTTAGGCCTTTATTTTCAAGTAGTTGAATCATATTTTGTATTGTCAATAAAAAAAATTCTTTTTTTTGACATTATACTGTCTTCCAATTATCCGTCTCGTGTCACCTTGTTTTTAGCTGCCTGGCCTTTCAGAGATTGTTGAGGTCTTTGAATTCATTGCACACATGAAAGATATGTCTAGACTCTTGAGAACAATGAAAGAAGATCTTCTTGTGCACAAAAATTGAGGGACTTGTCTTTTGACGGCTATTTAAGTTTTTTTTCCTATTTATTTATTTTCTTGTATCCTCTTCTTCTTGACATATATGATGACCTTTTCATATTGGTTGACACTGAATTTATGTTTTTCAAATAATATAGCATCACTTGTTGATCAGAGTGGTATCCACTATCCACCAATGTTAGCTAAATTTTAAAATAAAATTCTTGAAAGTGTTTAATTTAAAAATTGTTACCTTTCGAGACATTGTTGGGAGAATTTTTAAGACGCTTTCTAAAAGTGAGTGGCTTATCAATCACTTGCAAGTTGCAATAGCAATTAGTTAGTTACAAAATGTTTTTATAATTTTTAAGCCATAGCAAAGGTTTACAAAAATGTTTTTATAATGTCATTAAACCCCACAAACTTTAGTTAGTTACATGAAAATTATGTGGTATAAAGTTAAAGTTGAAGACAGACTTATATCTCATTCTTTTCATTTCTTTTTCTCCTATTCTTAACCTTAAAGTAGATGATGTTAAAAAATTTCTTAGTTGATCAAAATCAGAAGAAACAAGTTGAAGAGAACAAAGAATAATTCTGCTAAGCAAATTTTGGATGATGCGAATTAAGTGGACATCCCAATAAAGAAAGATGCCAAACAAGTCAGAATTATTCCAACTTTTCTTTCTTGTTCATAAACAGAAAAATCCACTTAAAACTCTTATATATTCAAGGCAATTTTTTTTTGTTTTTTTCATCCTCTCATTATCAATGCAATCCAGGTCATTCACTTACTATCACGACCTATATCACTCAAGATAAAAAGACAAATATATATAATCAACATAAAATTGTTAAATAAAATTCTAATCCATCAAATAAAAATATAAAAACTGACACAACGGACTTTACTAGTAACTACTTCATATTTGTACTCACTTTGCTAAATAGTTGACTGGAACTTACTAGACGAGTTCATTATACTCATTTATAAACCATTACAAATGTCTTCCACGAAATGGGTCCTCTCAAAATCGGTACTTTAGACCTTCGCTCTCAGTGACTCTCCTCATTGCCGACCTTGACATTTACACAACAAAAGTTAATGCCTAAGTGAACTTTCATTTACATTTTAATTAGAATTCCAATAAAAGTGCCTAAAATTATTTAATTCTGTATACTAAAATCATTTAATATCTCGATATATTTTACCTAATACAAAAACTGTAAAAACTACAAAACACTTCAAAATCAACATAGATCTTTCCACCGCCCATAATATTTTTTTTCTTGGTGCTGGGTGATACTATGGTACAATGATGCTTACATCTCCCAATTTTTTATATTTGACCAGAGACTTAAAAGATGGTAATTTATTATTTTTTTATCTCAACTTTTTTTCTAACCAATCTCTTGAAATATATTGTACTATAACATTAGTAGCTGGTACAATGTAATAATAATTAAATAGACAAAAATCTCAGAAAGATTCCTGGGCTTTTTGCCTTGGCCTCAAAGACATTGACTGTTTCAACATCTTTTTCATCGGTTTCACATTGCTTGGATGGAACCTGTCGGGTTTAATTAGATTGGCATATTTAATTTGGTAATTTATATTATAAGGAAACATAATTACATTTTAATGTGATGATATAATTTATTCATAAAATAACAAGTTCAATAACTACAAATTACAATGACTATATTACCTGATTTCTAATCAGTGGAGTAGCCATAAAAGAATGAGGGTCGATCGATATACGAAATTGGACTACGGAGCCAACCTGTGTCCCAATTCCCTTTTTCATAAAGAAAATTTACTATCATTGGTGAAATTTTATGAAAAATAACCATTATTTCCGTTCATTCTTATTCTTTTAGTCTGTGGTAAAAAAAATTAATAACAGCAGTAAAAAAACATATAAAATTTAATAAATGAGTTTTTGGTATAAAGTATAAACCCCACATCATGACTCATGTGGATGCAGGAAAAGATTGTCCTGGTTTTAATTTTACTGTTTAAAAAAAAAGACACTAATATGTCATTTCATTGGCCCACAGGAAAGTTGACATCAGACATCCACGTGGCCACTTTACATTGGTTATATGACTACAGCCCTTTCCAGTTTCTAGCTTCCTCGTTACGACTCATGCAAGTTCCCCATTATACCCCTAAGGCATGGTTGGCTCACCCAAGAGACCCCACCTTTCATTAACTCCAATTTCCCAATTTATTTTTGTAGTAAAATAAATCACTCCATATACCAAGTCACTTGAGTTGGAGAATTAAGAAATAAACATAGTTTATGCGTCAAAAAAGAAATAAACATAGTTTCGAATTGAAAATTTGTTTAATATTCAACTCTTGAGCATCTTATTTGTATATGACCATTACAAAAAGTTACATATATATCTCAGTCGGTGGCGGACGCAAGATTTGAAACTCTCAAGGCAAAACCTACTTCTAGACAATTACAAGGAATTTTCCACAATTTTTTGATGGCAAATGTACTTATTCCCTTAACTTATATAAATATAGAAAAATATCAAAACTAATGAAGAAATAAAAACTTGGAATTTTTTTTGAGAGTAACAACCCTTACTTGCCCCCTTAAGTCCACCACTTTCATAGTTGCATGACAAATAAGAAATCGAGGTAGATTAGAATTATCAAAACTTAATTGTTTAAATTGATTTATTAACTTGTGTTAAGTGTGTATGTGGATGAAAATTTATCAAATTAAAGACCGTGTTATTTCAATGTAATATTGGAAGAAATAATATACTAATTATTAGTATGTTATATGTAAAATCAAATAAATTATTGTTTAGAGTTTGTAATTAGATTTTTCTATGTCAAACATCATACTGAAAAAATCACCCACTTTATTAAGTCAAGCATCCCGAATTTTTGTAATTCTTGACTAATAAATGTGTAGATTTTATTTTCTCTATAAAAAAAAACTGGAAATTATATTACATACTAATTTCTTTTTCAAGTAAAAGGAAAAAAAATGGAGGACCCCACAAAACACTTTTCCCACCATGTGTGGCAATATGGACATTTCACACAAACACGGTATATACACTGGATTTGAACGCGGAGAGACCCAGTCAGCTACACCTTCTCAGAAATTTCATTTTTCTCTCTCCTAAAATCTCCATTTTCAGCCCCACTGAATTTCCCTGAATCTCATCCCCTTTTTTTGCTAGGGTTTCTTGTCCTACAAATTGAACTTTACTTTTACATTGCTATCCAATTTATTTTTTTTACCTATCATTTGTAACTCTTTGCTTTTCGAAAAGAAGTTTGATCAATGACTGTGCTTCCGGTGAAAGCTTTGCCGGTCGGGTATAGATTTCGGCCGACGGATGAGGAGCTGATCGATCACTATTTGAGGCTCAAAATCAATAGGCGTGACAAAGAAGTTAGTGTTATTCGTGAAATTGATGTTTGTAAATGGGAGCCCTGGGATTTGCCAGGTAATTTTGTTTGTTTGTTTGTTTTTTAGGAGTTTTTGAGGATATTTTTTTTCTGTTTAATTAGCCTTCTTTTTGTTCTGTATTTGTTTTTTTATTTTTGAGATTTTTTTTTCTGTTTTTAGTAATTTGCATTTGTTTTTGCTGGGTTGCAAGAACTGAACTTGGGACTTTTGTCTGAAGTGTTTTTTTATCTGAAAATTTGCTTTAATTTAGTCAAAGAGGTGTGCCAAGATGGGTGTTCTTGTGTGTTATTTTCATGATTTAGTGTTATGATTGTTGAATGTACATATTAAAATCGAGTAATGTTTTGCTAGGATTATATAGTGTAAATAGTTCTCTGATTAATTCTTTGTGCAAGAGTTTTTGGATATGATGTGGTGTGGTGACACTTTGTTGTATGAGTTAACGAGAGAGAGTTTTCCTCATTAGAAATTATATACTAAAATGTTACTTTTAGTTAGTGGCTTTTGGAAGCTAGGCTTGGCTATGAATTTGCATATGTTTATGACATTTTATTTATCTACACTTTGCAGATTTGTCTGTGGTAGAGTCGGCTGACAATGAGTGGTTCTTCTTCTGCCCAAAGGATAGGAAATATCAAAATGGTCAGAGATTGAACCGGGCAACAGAAAAAGGTTACTGGAAAGCAACTGGTAAAGATAGGAACATAACTTCCCGGAAGGGAGTAAAGATTGGGATGAAAAAGACCTTAGTTTTCTACACTGGGCGTGCACCGGATGGCAAGAGGACTAACTGGGTGATACATGAGTATCGTGCTACTGATAAGTCACTCGATGGCACCCATCCCGGTCAGGTTGGGACATCGCTCTTCTACTTTAATTGAATTGACGGCATTCATACTACAAGAAATCTGATTAAACAGGCCAAGAGAACCCTTCATTAATTTGTAGTCTGCTCATGAAGTTAGTATAGTTGATCTATTATGACCTGAATTAATTTGGAAGTCAACAAATTTACATTGATATGTGGCATTAAACGCTATCAGAAGTCTGAAGAGGTCATAATAGACCCTTAATTCGTTCTCTGCCTCGTATATTAATATAGTGAATTTTATTATAACCTGAACTGCCTTTATTTGCTGAGTGCATTGAGATGGAACTTTTGAACCTTAAATAGTGTATTATAATGGTATTTGCCGATTATTGTGTTTGTAATGTAGATAACAGCTCGTAAATTCATTGGTGCCTTTAATATGCTTTGGGTTTCTCAGTTTCTGATTTGATAATGCGATGATTTCTTTTACTAGGGTGCCTTTGTGCTATGCCGCCTGTTTAAAAAGGCCGAATTGAAACAAGATGATGCTGCTGAATGTTCAAACTTGAACGAAGCTGAAGAGATTGTCTCTTCTCCTACCGTTGTAAAATTTTCTGCTGAAGAAGAACAATCAGAATCAGTTACTCCTACTTTTGGTGGCATTACTGAAATGCAACCTCCTAGCGTTGAAAGCCATCCAACTTTTAATTCCGAGAAAGCTATGGTCGACACTCCTAGCTGCATTGCTGATGAGATGGAGGGCAATATATTAGATATATCATCTATTCCAGTGAGTGAAATAACTGTAGACCAAACTTCCCTGGCATTGTTTTCAGTTCTAAACATTTTAATTTACTTCTTGTTTTTTTTCATTAGTATTTATATATTTCTTTATTTTCTTTTTTGCTACTTTTTTATTCAGCCTAACGCGGAGCTGGAAAAATTATTGGAAGACTTTTGTCCCTCCCTGCAACAGACATCAGATTGGAAAATGTTCTCCCCGTTGCACTCACAGATGCAATCAGAGCTTGGAAATCCATACGTGTATAACAGCTTTACTGGGGACGTTAACAATAACCAACATAATACCCCTTTTCAGTATGGATCTAATGCCACTGCTGATATCACCGAGTTCTTGAACTCGGTTCTTAACGATCCGGAGGAGAAGAGTTTTGTCGGAAACTACTCTCTGTCATCCCCTGATAGTCCCAAGTACATTAACATGATTCAATTGGTAAAGGACGGTAACTCAAGCTGCGAATCAGATGGCGAGGTTTGCCAAGAACAGGTAAATGAGGTCATTTAACTGCTTTTAGGGTATTAATAAACCATCTGATTGCGAACTACACTTTTTCATAGTGAGTCATTAATTTGTATGTTCGGATCTAACCAATGTTTGCTCTAGGTATGTTATTTGAATGATGAGATGATTGAGGAAAACAAGAAGCAAGAATCTCCTTTCCAGAGTGAAGTTACGTCTGACATGGCATCTGAGGGGCAAAGTGCTCACATTTCTCCTTTTAGCAATGATTACGACTACAGAAACTTGGGTTTCGATAATAACAGTTACGGAGCGCCAAAAGTTTTCACGAATGTTTCTGCTGACCACCAGATGCCGAACATGTCAAATATCGAGAAAACTGGTGATTATAGCCGTGCAGTGGGAGACAGCACTTCTGGCACTGGAATTATTCTAAGGACTCGCCAAAACTCAAACCAACCGAGCATCCAAAACCCTGCAGCTCATGGAACTGCGCCTAGAAGAATTCGATTCCAGAAGAAATTACAACTTGGACCGGTTCAGTGCGTTCTTCCTTCTAATGAGTCAACAGATAGTAAAATAATCAGTGAAGCGGAGCTGACTCAGGTAAGATATGTTTGTGGTTATAAATATACCAATATCAATTTGCGCTTCAAGAAGTCCAAGTGAGTGTTTTGCATTCACTTAGAAAAAGTGATTCTCAGCTTATGGCTGAAAAAATAGTTATTAGTGTTTTCAAATGTCAATTTCTGCTTCCGATTCTGCCAAATTTAATGAGAATCTAAAAGTAAGGGGAGGTTGGTTTGACTTTTACAAACAAATAAACACTTTTATAACTTATTTACCAAATACTCTCAATTAATTGATTCAACTTTTTAGCTTCTGCTACAATAACCGACTTATTCTAAAGCAGAAGCTTTTGCAAACACTCCCTAAATTATCTAGTGTTGCATTCTGCAGGATGACAAAGCAACTGATATACATACTTCGGATGAATTGAAGAAATCAACTTCAGATGAAGCAAATAAAGACGGAGAATCTCATGACTCGTGCACGATTTTGAAGGCCGAAGGTGATATACCAGATAATGAAACTGAAGATGTTCCTGAGGTCAGCTCTGGATGTGCTTCAACACTTTCGGTCGCAACACCTCGCTACATGCCTAAAGTACTCGTGGCCGTCAGTCTTATCATCATGCTTGTTGCATTAGGGGGTTATTATATGTTTTGAATTAAACTAACTAGAAGTAAGTTTTAACTTTTTTTTTTTTGTATAGGACTTGGAGTGTTTGCTAGCCGGTGATAGGTTTTTACACCGGGGTCTAAATTTTTTTTTTTCAAATTTATGCCTGGATGTTAGTTTATGGCTATACTTTATATATATATATTGCAGACAGGATCGTTTCTGTAAATTTGATGTTTATTGAGAGTAGGGGAACTCACTATGATGTTTATATATGTATTTAGTGACTTTTAGAGATTTACAGGGCACTTGTCTTTTTTTCTTTATTCATTTTTTTTTGGGATGCCGTCACTCAACAACTATTTTCTTGAATGGTGGAACTAATATTGCTTCAGTGGCAAATGGTTATCTCCCGAGTGTTTGAATAATACTTGTTATGATGATAGGAATAATCCTTGAAGGATGAACATGAAATGCAAGAATCAATGTCAACGAAAAATCATGGGATAATTATAAAAGACCCTTAGATGTTTTGGGCTAATTACAAAAAGCCTAGAGATGTTTTAAAATTAGAAAAAATATCTCTTCATGTTTGATTATGTTTAATTTAAAGGGGCAACTATAATATTTCTGAAAATACAAGGGTTTTTGAATTGTTTTTTTGCTTATGAAAGGGACAAATGCAAAACGAAATTAAACCTTAGAAATTTTTGCTATTAGTCTAAAACCATGCTGTTTTGATAAATAACGTTACGACTAGGTTTTTTATTCAATTTTTTGGGAAGTTCTCTCCTTTTCTTTGGCTGCTATATAATTGAGGACAATTAACAACTAAGTTAATTATATTTCTGGGGAAAATTGTAGAAAAAGATTAATGGGGTGAGAGAGGTTCGAACTCTCGACCTCAGGATAACTCTGCTAAGCTATGAGACCTACGCGCTAGCCAACTGCGCCATCACCCCTGTTAAGGTGGTAGTTAATTCCTGTATTTATCAGGTGGATTGTATTTAACTGAATTGTAATAGATAACACAAGTAGCACAATTGGCATAAATATTTCGTATTTGCCATGTTTATATTAAATGGCCTTATAGGCTATATATAGGCATAGCATATAAAAGTCTGATTACCATAAAAAAACGAAAATATTTCTCGAAATTGTCACCTATCCTCGATAGCATTTTCTTAGTCACTTCGATTGAACCCACCAAAAACAAGAAAAAGACAAAAGGAAATCATGTTTCCAAATTCTAACCTACCCATTTTGCTTATACTATTCACTTGTATAGCATATAATCCAACCAAAGGGACAAATTATGATCAAGAATATGCAAATCAGATTCTCAGCTCAGCCCACAAAGAAAAAAATTGGTTAGTGTCAATAAGAAGAAAAATCCACGAAAACCCAGAACTCAGATTCCAAGAATTCAATACTAGTGCCCTAATCCGCAGTCAACTCGATGAGCTTGGCATTTTTTATGAGCACCCTTTTGCTGGAACGGGTTTGGTTGCTCAAATTGGGTCGGGTTTTCCACCCTTTGTTTCTCTACGTGCTGATATGGATGCTCTCCCCTTGCAGGTTTGTCTCTTTGTTAATATTTTAATATTTGCGGATGAAAGTTTGAATTTATTTCCATTTATGGTATCAAAGTATAGACTTTTGTTTTTCCTTTTTGGGGATGGGGATAGTTGACTTTTTAATTGTGATGGTCTTTCTTAGCAATTAGCATATGTTTTGTCTGATTTGTTATTTAATTGGATTTATGTGTATTAGGAACTAGTGGAGTGGGAGCATAAGAGCAAAGTGAAGGGTATAATGCATGGATGTGGGCATGATGCTCATACTACAATGCTTCTTGGTGCTGCTAAGTTACTCAATGAAAGGAAGGACAAGCTTAAGGTCTGTTTAGTTTTGATAATTGGTGTGGGGATTTTGAATTTCATACAGAGTGATGGATGTTTGATGCTTTTGTCAATTTTTGCCTTTGTTTTGCATTTGTTTATTATGTTATTTTGGAAATTTAAACGTCTATGTATAATGTTGATTAGATGTACTTCCCATGCTTTGTATGAGAGAGTGGTTTGAGAGAATTTTGCACTCACAGAGCTGAATATTGCAAGGAGAGTTGAGTTATTGGTTATGTTTCTTGGCATTGGCTTGAGGTCTCGAACTATTTTGTTAAAAATCGGTCGATCATGGTTGTAAAATTTCTATCTTGAAATATTGAGAATCCTACCGTGATTGTGAGGCAGCAAACGAACATGAGGGTTAATTACGAATATTATCCTTGAGGTTCGGTCTAATTAGAGAAAAAAAACCCAGCTATCTTTCAGAATTACAAACACCCCCTTAGGTTTGTAGTCACCTAACAAATAGCCGCCTCCTAAGGGTGAAATTGTAAAGTAGAAACAAATGTCAAATGTGTATTCGTAATTTCGAAAGGTAACTGGGTTTTTTTTGTAATTAGGCTAAACCTCAAATATAGCTTTTGTAGTTATCCCAAAATATGATGAGGGACTTGTAAAGAAGTGGTAGAAAATAGTGGGCAATTTGCTATTCAGCATCAACATAATACTTTATTATACCTTCATCATTGATCCTATTTCCCCTGAAAATTAAAACTGTTTTCATTCACAATTTCAACATTTGAGGATGTTAAAATAATCCGCGTAAAAATAATGAAGCAAGTCATGTACACAAAAGAATTAAAGAGGTCAAAATTTCACTCTTTGGAAACAATTAACTTTACTAAAATTGTCAATTTTTTCGCTGTGATGTACTCTATTGGATACCAAAGGGAACTGTAAGACTTGTTTTTCAACCTGCCGAGGAGGGAGGTGCTGGCGCATCGTATATGATAAAAGAAGGTGCTCTTGGCAATGCAGAAGCAATATTCGCACGCATGTTGATTTCAAGGACCAACTGGAAGTATAGCAAGTATTGCTGGGCCAGTTCTAGCCGCAGTATGTTTCTTTGAAGCCAAAATAGTTGGAAAAGGTGGGCATGCTGCTGAGCCCCACAATAGCGTCGACCCGATCCTCGCTGCGTCTTTTGCAGTCTTGGCATTGCAACAGCTCATCTCAAGAGAAGTTGATCCCCTTAATAGTCAAGTATGTCACAAACAGCTTTTGCAGCTTATGCTTTTACTTGATAAAGCATTTTAGTAGGAACTCTACAACTACCCTGAGGTTTGGGTTAATTACAAAAAAACCATGGGTTTTTGAAAATTACAAAAAAAAAACCACTGGTTTTTTAAATTACAAAAAAACCCGTGAGGTTTGATTATGTATTATAGTTTATCCCCTTTATAATATAAAGGCAGAAACATTTCAAATACCCCCCTTATATTTGTAAAAATATTGCAATTACCCCCTTACATTTTACACATAATCAAACATAAAGTTTGTATAATTTTCAAACATCTTTGGGTTTTTTTGTAATTAACCCAAACCTCAGGTTTAGTTTTTGTAGTTATCCCTATTTTTTTTTTCATGACACTGAATCAAATGATTCAAATACAACTTTTATTTCATCTATACGGGATAGTTATAAATGGTACCCTTCAGATTTAGCCTAATTACAAAAAAGCCTAATTTATCTTCAAAATTACAAATCCCACCTTGACATTTGTTTTTATTTTACAAATGGCACCACCTTTATATAAGTATGATTTATGTTTCTTGATTACTAGTTATTATTTCATGCTGACGCGTTTTTCTGTTTCTTGCAAATTCTTGAGATCTCACGCTCTAGTAGGGAAATTTATAAATAGAACTCCTTATAGAATTTCAGTGTTTAATATTTTGAGTTATGATTGCAGGTGCTTTCTGTTACGTTTGTCCGAGGTGGGACCGCATCAAATGTAATTCCGGATTATGTTGAACTTGGGGGAACTCTTAGAGTCTTACAACTGAAGGGTTGCTTCAACTTCAGAAGAGGGTGAAAGAGGTATTACTAACTCAACCTCTCATGCATAGTTGCAACATTGTATTATGTAGCTTTGAGTTAAATTTTACGGCATTTGAAACCCTGTAGTATATCCTACCGTTCATCTGTTCTCATCTTTTCTTTTTTCCTATTTAACTTCAATCTTAATTCTAGATTATTTTGTTGAGATTGAACTATTGATTTGCTAATGGTCATGTTCCATGATGTACATGTTTATTTGACAATATCAATAATGTAATGGGACATGACTAGAGCAACTATCTCAACTTCATCGCCGTCTCATCGTATTTTCAATGCAAGTGGAAAGACATATGATGATGATGGTTTTGAAATTTCATCTCATTTCTCCTTCGTATGAAGGTTGCGTCAGGAAGGGCATCCGGCGTAAAACTTTGCCACTTTGCTTTTTGTGTGAATTTGTAGTGTTAACTAATTTTAGACAATTAATTGACACTATAAACTTCACACCACCGACCCCACATAGTGGGATAAGGTGCAGTTGATGATGATGAACTATTGATTTGCTAACAAACTTTGTCAAGATAGCAAGTGTTTGATGTTACTACAAATTAAATAGGGATAATAACAAAGGGAGTGTTTGCAAACATTAAAAAGAAGTGATTCTCAGTTTTTGGCTTAAAAAAACACTTTGTAGTATTTGCTAGTGTCAACTTCTGCTTCTTATTTTACTTTATTTAATCAAAATCTAAAAGTGGGGAGATGCTTAAGATTTTTTTGTTTCTGGTTTGACTTTTACAAACAAATAAGTACTTTTACAACTTTTTCACCAAACTCTATGATCCTCAACTTTTGATTCAATTTTCAAACATTACCAACTTCTGATTTTCAACTATTTCTACTTCTGCTATAACTTCTTCTAAAAGTAGAAGTTTTTGCAAACACTCCGAAAAATTACTCGTGAGGTTTAACCTAATCACAAAACACTCCAGTTATCGTTCAAAATTACAAATACCGCCCTCTTGAGGGTGCAATTTTGTAAAGCTAAAATGAAATCTCAGGGGATATTTGTAATTATACTAAACCTCAGGGATGGTTTATGTAATTAACCCAATTAAATAGTAACACTTATACATGCTTGAGTTCATAGGTTATTGAAGGGCAGGCAAGTGTACACAAATGCAAAGCACATGTCAATATGAAAGAAGATGATTTCCCTTCGTATCCAGCTTGTGTGAACGACGAGAGATTACACCAGCACATAAAGACAGTTGGTGGCCTCCTATTGGGTCCCGAGAATGTGAAGGAGGCGAAAAAGGTGATGGCCGGTGAGGACTTCGCCTTCTATCAACAGGTTATTCCGGGAGTAATGTTCAGTATCGGGATTAGAAACGAGAAAATCGGTTCTGTTCACCCTCCTCACTCTTCGCATTTCTTTCTCGATGAGGATGTTCTTCCGATTGGAGCAGCGGTACACACTGCTGTCGCGGAATTTTATCTGAGAGGTCGAAGCGATTCTGGTCTTAACGTAGATGGTTAGTTGGTTGTGTCGTTCCTTGTATTAGAGATACAAGTGTAAATGATGTTTTCTTATCCCCTTCAATTCTCAGATGGTGATAATTTTAGGGATAATTACAAAAGCTACCCCTGAGGTTTAGCATAATTACAAAAAACTCCAGCTATCTTTTATATTACAAATACCGGTTTGTATTTACTAACAAATACCTCCCTCTTGAGGGTTTTGTGAGGGTGCGGCTTGATAAGCTAAAAAACAAATGTCACGGGGCATTTGTTATTTTAAAAGATAACTGAGTTTTTTTCGTAAATAGGTTAATCCTTAGGGTAGTATTTGTAATTAAAACTAACTTTTATTGTCATTGTATGTTTGTTGGGATTTGGGAAGCCCATTTTAGCATATCTATGGCTAAGAAATGCATACATCCACATGGACCACAAAGGCAATGGGAAGAAAGTTTCCCATTTCAAAACTTCACCCTCCTTATGCAGTTATGCTTGAGGCTATTATAAGGCAATTTGGGTTCTATGTATATTGATGACACTTGATATGTATATCTGTAATATAAAGGATTCAATTGTTTATTAAAAGGGCAGCTTTTCTTTTTTTTTTTTTTTTTTTATCCTTTTTGTGTTTTCCCACCATTTATAAATAAAATAGGTTGAGTGACATTTTCTTGTGAAACACTCATGACGAGGGACAAGGAAATACATGGAGATCCATGCTTCCTTAACACATTCAATGCACTCAACTATCCATAGAACTTAGCATAGAAAACTCTTATATATTTTTCCAGAATGCATTTGTTCCTGTTTTTTAATAGGGCATTATTTGACTTAAAAGATTCAAAGAAAAGGCCACCTGGGACTAGATTTGACTCCAAAATCCAAGTGAACTATGGCAAACCATGCATGTTCTCTTCTCTACCTTGATTTTCATTGGAACACTTTTTCACTTTTGGAGACACATGTAGTTTGTCCAATTAAAGCTCAAAATCCAGCTGGAAAAGTAAGACCTATTTACCATATTCATTAAGGTATCAAGCCCAAAAAGGGGGGAAAACAAGAAAGAAAAAAGAAAAAAAGAAAAGGAAAAGGAAAAGGAAAACCCCCCCAGTAATTTTCGTTATCCAATCATGATCTCTCTTATCATATCTATGAAGGATTTGGCCATATAATATATGCATTAGCTTTAGTAAATTGAGCAGTTTATTAACTAGAATAATTTCAGAAGTTAGCCATAAACCTTTTTTTTTTTAACATTTTATTCCCAAAAAGAAAAACTAGCTATCAGTTTATTAATTAAGCCAGAAAAATTGAACAAGGGAGTGAGATTTGTATAAACTTCAACTCTTAAGCAAAGCTAGTCAAAAGTGATTTTAGCAGTATTAAATTAAATGAAATGAAATGCAAGTACAGTATAAAGATAACATAATTTTGTGGTGTGATACTTATTTTAAGTGTCTAGATTTTAGTAGGTAAATTTAGACCTCTGTTTCCGTTTATTTTGATGGTTTTTGATTGAAAAACATAGTCCATAAGTGAAATTTTACTATCCACCATTAATCAAATCTAATGTGATATATCATTTACCAACCCCAAAGGAATAATAATAATAATAATAATAATAATAATAATAATAATAATAATAATAATTAAATAAACCAACTTTTCAGATAATAGTGGAAATCAATTAAATTAATTTGTTTCCTGAAGAAAAAGTTAAGCAAAATGGGTGGTTGAGCTTTTGATAGCTTTTTTAGCCACAGACAGAAAACAATTATGTCTAGGTGATGCTAACCACCTTTCTTGTAATGACAGTTGCCCACTCCTAAATCCCCTTCCTAACAAGAATCTCTTAATCTTAACCAACATCATAGTTCTTGATTAATTCAAAAATATGATTAATTTAAGCAAATGGGGTCAACTAATTACAATTAATATTTTTAAACTCTTTTTGGCAGAATTGCATGCTAGCAAATCACTTCTCTTTTTGTAGAGATCTAATTCTTTTTTTTTTTTTATATCCGAGATTTCATGTTTCTACATGAGTAGATTCTAAAATAGCTCCAACCCCTCAGACACTGTAGACATCTAATTAAGATTAAGGAAGCCTTTGTAGGTAGAAATGTTAATGCTGAGTCATTTCCACGCTAGGAAAACACAAAGATGTGAGAAAAATGGGTCAAATCCTTGTCATCATTGCCTCATTGGTACAAGATGTGAAAAGGTTTTTCTAACAAAGGATAAGTGACATATATATTGGACCATGAAAATTCACCTTTTATGTTTACCATCAAGTTAAGTTTGGTTTGATTAGGATGTGAGATGTAAAAGAGATAGGGCACCACATCAATCTCCATGCCTATGTTGTTTGGTAAGGTAGGTAATGGGGAATATCACATGTAGGGTACCCACAATCTTACTCCACTTAGGTATCAAGGCCTTTTCACTTTGATCCCCTTTATTATTAGTAGGTAAATATAACCATTCTGAAAGCTTAAATTGCAATTTTAATCTCGTAATTATAGGGTGGTGAAATCGGTTCTGTAAAAATTACGTTTTGTAAAAAAATCCTACAAATTAATAACAAAACTAAAACCTAATTTTTTTTTGTTTTTGAATATAATCTTGAAAGAAATGGGAAAGAAAAACTTGAAATATAGTCATTTCTGTGCCGGAAATTGCATATTGTGTTTGAAAATGTCACTCAATTGTCATGCAAACACCTAATTTTCTGCTGATTTTACAATTTCTGGCTGAAAAAGACTCAATTCGCGTGTTTCTTTATATCTACATGAAGTTTTTGCAAAAAGTGATTTTTATGAGACCGATTTTGCATGAACAAAAAAACTATTTATAAGTTTTCAGCTCAAGAGTTGTCCAATTCTTGAACGAGTTAATCTTGGATAATCAAGGGATCGTGTGTGAATTAATAGAGGCAATTGAAACCCATTTTTCAATCCCAAAAAAAATAAGAAAAAACAGTACAAAATGATTAAGGACGTTAGAAATTTTTAATCTGTTCAAGTTCCCCAACTTGGTAACAAGTAGGTAATTACACGCAAATAATAAGCACTTTGGCATCCCCCAAGTTTTAATCTGTTCAAGTTCCCAGATTAAAAGTACGGATAAAATTATTCTTATGACCACTGATCCGATCAGGAAGTTGATGAAAAGTGAGTCATCAAAAGGCGCTTTTAGAGCATGGTTAACACTTGATCCTTTAAATTCTTCCTAATCAATGCGAGAAATGAGTGATTAACTGGATCTGAACTTGTAAAATTACTCGAAAAAGGGGTTATATTACGTTCAAATGAACTTGTGACTGGAATGTTCAAGATGCTCGTGTTTGTTAGATAACCCATAACCCCCACGTTTTACCAAAAATGCCCAAAAGGGGGGAAATCAAATCATCTATTCGAAACTGCGTAACGGTTTGAATTTCATGTCACGTATGCATGTTGTCATGTGTACAAATGGCGTAGCCAGAAAAAATATTGGGTTGAATCAATACACAGAAGTGGAGTGGAACGAATAAAAAACTAAAAAAAATCATAAAAATTATAATAACTAAAATATTTTTTTTGAAAAAAAATATCAATATAATTGTTTTTTAAATGGGGGTAGGGTTCGGGACTCAGGTTGGCCCACCTCTCTCCGCCCTTGCACGTGCATAAGATATATTAAAAAATATATATACAGGAACATATTTTAATACACATGCATGTATTTTATGAAATAGAAGATGATAGAAAATCAAAATAATCCCTCTACAATACCAATGAGATCTTCTATTCGAAAATGGTATTTCATCTCTTGATCCATTGCATGGATGATCGCACGTGCATAAAAGTTTAACATATTAATTTTGAAGCATATATCAAACATAAATTGTGGGCTTTTAATATGGTAACTTGTATACACGTGTCAACCATCAATGCAATAAGAGTTTGGAACATAAAATCTCATCCGGTAGTGTATAGTCTTGTAGTTACCTAATTCTGTTATACTATGCTACTTTTTAGGTGTGTGATTAATAGGTTCCAAGAGTGACATAAACCAAACTTAATTTGTTAAAAAAACCTAGGCCTCTCATTATTTCACTTCAAGATTATGGATCACACACCTACAAAGGCACATTAACTTCTGCTAGGTAAGTTTGTCCAAATTCCAATCCCCACATTCTTCAACTAATCACCTTAATAATACAAAAAGAAAAATTTAAAAAAGAATTAATTAAGAGGCCCCCCCCCTCTGCAGTTTGTACCTCTGCATGTGCCCTGCCATCACATACTCCTGCTTTAATCAAAATAATCCAAACCGTCCATTTCTTTACAATCTCAAATCTCTCCCCATATAAATGCTGCATGATTATCTCCATTAGCCCTCCCTCCCTTTTTAGTACTCATCTTTTTTTTCTTGTCAGAATTTCTGCTAATCTTTTTTTTTAATATTAATTAAATTCTTAAGTGATCAGGGTTAGCAGAAATATGGGTGAAGAAGCCAAACAGGTTTGCATGAAAATGCCATTAATTTTAGTTGAGAATTATGCTTAATCTAATTATGAAGTAATTAGATAATTAATATTGGTATGCCGTGTTTGGTTTCTCTCTTTTTTTTCAGCAGGAAGAAACTAAACCAGAAGAGAAAATAGAAGAAAAGAAAGAAGAAAAAACAGAGGAGAAAAAAGAAGAAAAAACAGAGGAAAAGAAAGAAGAGCCAAAACCACCAGCTCCTTTTATTTTGTTTGTGGACTTGCATTGTGTGGGATGTGCAAAGAAGATTGAAAGGTCTATTCTAAAGATTAGAGGTACTAAAGAATTTAGGGCTAATTACAAAAAGAACCCTAAAGTTCGGGCTAATTACAAAAAACTCCAAATAAAACCTTGTGATTTGAACTTTTTTGTAATTAAGCTAAACCTTAGGGGTGGTTTTTACAATTTACACTTAGATAGAATTGCAATGACAAAGTAACATTATCAAGTTTCAAGGGTGGAGGGACGGGGCCAACTTAGGCCTGCCCCCAGTTTTAAAAGAAAATTAAGTATAATTTATATGATTTTCTTATTCGGTCCATCGAATTTTTTGCTGGCTCCGCTATTGTCAAGTTTAACAAGTAGTTTTATTAAATCAGGAGTTGAGGGGGTTACGATCGACATGTTGAAGAATGAGGTAACTATAAAAGGAGTTGTGGAGCCTCAAGCTATATGTAGCAGATTAATGAAGAAAACAAAGAGAAGAGCTAAAGTCTTATCTCCTTTGCCTGAAGCTGAAGGTGAACCCATGCCCGAAGTTGCCTCACAGGTATTATTAGTTATTTCAAAGACTAGAGAGCAAAAGTTAAGTTTTAATAGATTTTGGATATATAGGCAACTTTTTAAATATTTAATTTTGGTGTAACACTGTTTAATATGACTGTAGGTCAGTGGATTAACTACTGTGGAACTTAATGTGAACATGCACTGTGAGGCTTGTGCAGCGCAGCTGAAAAAGAAGATACTCAAAATGAAAGGTAATAATAACTAATTCTATTTTGATCGAGTTACATTTAAATTTTTATTTTTGATAATTATGAAAAAATCCAAAAATATGTCAAAATTACAAAAATCCCCATCAAGTTTGATTATTATGTCTTAAATTTAAGGGATCAACTGTAATATTTGTATAAATATCAGTCGATTTTTGCTTATGAAAGGAGAAAGTTATGTAAGACCAAATAAAATCTCAAGGGATTTTTTCATAACTTTAAAAAATCTCTTCAGTCTTTTATAATTAGCCCGAACCTCAGGAGTCTCTTCTAATTATCCCCTATATTTTCAACATTTTCAGCGGTTTAAAAGTGAAATTCTCGAAATTCAATTTGGGCAATAGAAAATTTTATATTATCACAATTTACCCCACAATTGTTAACTATTGGGCAGTTAAAACAAGAAATATGTAATATTTATTTAATTATTTTTTTCTCACGTATATAACTGCAGGAGTTAGAACCGTGGAGACAGAATTAAGCTCCAGTAAAGTTACAGTGACGGGGACCATGGACGCTGACAGGCTGGTCGACTACGTGTACCGGCGGACCAAGAAGCAAGCCAAAATCGTGCCCCAGCCCGAGCCCGAACCCGAAAAGCCGCCGGAAGAGAACCCGAAGCCCGAGGAAGAGAAGAAAGAAGAAAAACCCGAAGAAGCGAAACCCGAAGAGAAGAAAGAGGAAGGCGAGAAAAAAGACCCACCACCGGAAGAGGAAAAGAAATACGGCGGCGATGCGGCGGAGGCCACGGCGGAGGAAGCAAAAGAGGAGGCGAAGAATGTGGAGGAGCAATCGATGCATAAAATGATGTATCAATATAATTATCAGCCACTTTATGTGATTGAGAGAATTCCGGCACCACAGCTTTTCTCGGACGAAAATCCTAATGCGTGTAATATTATGTAATAAGGAATAAAATTGGGGGAACAAAAGAGCACATAATTAATTACATGTAATATTGTGTAGTGATATCTTATTTGTATTTTTACTATAATCAGATATTGGTACTACAGAATATCTTGTTAAATACTTTTATTAAAAAAAAATTCTTGGCGTTTCATGTGGTATTAATTTTGTGGATGTAATCATTTATTCCAAAATGGTATTTCATTTGCTGTGTATTATACCGTACGGATGATTGTCACGTGCTTAAAATTTTCCACATTAATTTTTAAGCATTTGTAATAAAAATAAGATACTATTATTGCTTCTTATTGTTTCTATTTCATAGAATATATATTTCATTATATAAATATAGGTCAAAAATATGTTATGTACTATTAAATGTCTTTTAAAAGATACAATTTTATGATAAAAAAATGAATTATCGTAGATGAATGTAGTTTTTATTCACTAATATGAAATGTCAATACATGCACTATTTTCTTATCATACGTATAATAATGATACCATCCTGCATGTATGGCGTCATCCATACAATTTGATCTTAATAAATAATGATCTTAATATAGAAATAACATTCACATGCTATACCTTTTATTTATATTGATACTCTTGATTTTATGAAAACTCCCTTGGGGTGTACATGTTAATTTGCCCTAGGTGGTTCATAGGTAATGAAACTTCTTTCAAAAAGGGAAAAAAATTAGAAATTAATCATAAATGAGAGCACCATACCACATATACTAATTATATACTATATTGGACATGATGTATCAACTATCAACCTATAATTGATAATAATTTAAAAATAAAATTTATGGTTCAAATGGAAATAGGAATTGAGAGCCCTTTTTGACCTTTAGAATGAGACAATAATGCTATTTACGTGAATCGGATAATGATCAAGTGGTTAAAACTCTCAAATCAATCAATTTCGTTAAAACTTATGTTGCCTCATGCGCCTAAGGCTAAGTGCGGCCTGCATGCCTAGTCCTGTAGTCCATACACTGGCGTAGCCAGGGGGGGGGGCCAACCTGGGCCCTGGGCCCGCCCCCCCATTTTTTTTTAAAAAAAAAATTATAGGTAAAAAATTTTTTAAATTTTTTTTTTATTAAATATTTACATGGTTTTTTGCGTTTTTATCCCAAGACACCCCAATTTAGTGTAGATCGCCACCCCATTTATTTCCTGGCTACATTGAGTCCATATGTTATTTAAATGCCAATAAGCTAAAATTTTCTGAGGAATTTGGTGTAACAAATTTAATTCGATCATTTCAAACTACAAATAAGTTTGATCGGATTTACTGTGATGCACTCATAGTGCACTGACCCACTATGCATATTGATGAAGACATGTACGCACATGTACCATGAATAATATACGAGACCATAACATATGTTGATTGTCGGAAAAGTTATAATGCAACTTATGGACGTGTTTAATTACCAGAAAAATTACTATAAAGAATTATTTTAATTGTATAGCAGTAGAAAAAAGGAAATAACAAAAAAGAAACAAAAAATAAGAGCAGCGTTATATGTTTATCTGGATTTCTTCAATCAATCGTTCCTTTTCCAAATTAATTAAGAAAAAATGAAAAAAACAAATAATCAAGGAATCTAGTTGATAATATAACATTTTCAAAAAAGAATTAGGTTTCATATATGTCACATGGCAGAGATAAATCCGATGTGTAGAGTTTTGGAATTTCTGAGGGAGATTCCCGGATTCGAGTCCGATCCATAATTCCCAAATGGATCCAACGTGGTAGGACCCGCCCCACAACCTTTCTTACCTCAAAATGACATCCGACTCATCATAGAATGTAATAGACCAATCAGAGAACGAAGTGACGTGGCTCACTTTTGGATGAGTACTATCTCAATTTTTTTTTTATAAATCATCTTTCACGCTTACGTCTGACTATATCGTCTAAGGACAATAACTTCGGTCCATCATCGTTGCCACCAAGGTAAATCGTAGGATGTGCACGCACTACCAGTGTTATAGTAGGGTCTGTACGTCAACCAAATCCAAGTAAAGAAAAAACGATTATGTTCGACTCCGCGATCTAGCTAATCGTTTAATCTTGTTCCTAAATCGAACCCATACGAATGTTATTCAGCATGAGTTCCCACCAAATATTCACCGGCTCGCATATGCCCCGGAGAGCAATTTCGATGGAGCGAGGTGTATCTCAAATCTTTGTTTCATTTTATGATACAAATTCTAGTATATTAGATAATTAGATGAATGTAACATTCATAATAGTATATAATATATGATTTAGTATGTCGAACCATGTGGGATGAGTTAGGGAAGTTAGATCAAGCCAAATTTGATTTTGTAATCAGGTGATTAGTGTTTGTATTAATCATTCGGACGATGATTATTAAACTATAAACATGGATTTAATGAGAATAACGTAGTAATAATGCCATCCAAACAAGAATATTCTTGCACTATAAAGTGTAAGGCTGGTGTAACCGCTCCTATTTAATTCAAATAATACAGAGTCTTATTTATTTAAGTATTATGGGAGCTAAGTGTGAGGAACATGATACGCTTGTTAATTTTGAAATTTTTTATGTGATCCTCTATCAATTATTTTTCGGAAACTTTTTGATAGACTTAGAATTTACTTATACTTGGGATTTAACTAAACATTTGTTATCTTTTTAGTGCTATTCTGTATCTTTAATCTTGCTATTTTTTCTCTGACATTTAGGTTAATGTTGAGTAATGATTCAAATGTAGAATTTAAGCCCATGGAGATAGTCGAATTGGTGGGGTAGGTGAGTGTAGGGCTTTTGGTCACGAATTGGATTGCCTATCAATACTTTTTCGGATTGAGCATGTTATATATACATGATTTGCCTACTGCAGATTATTGACACATGTTATCCACGTCAGAACTTGAAAATTAAAAGATAAGATATATATTGGTTAGTTATCTTTTAAAATTTAGTCTCACTACATTCTCATTTGAGATGACTTAGATTTTTCAAAATTCAAATGCATAGCTTTCGTTATTTTCTTGTGTGAGGTTTCATTGATAAACATTCTAACAATTACAAAGATATAAATGAATAAATGATATATAGATAAGATATCACTATCAATTTCACATTTAAAATAAGTTATAGGACCATTAATTTTGACTTGATCAAGCACTTAATTTGGAGACCATGTGCAGGCATGGGAAAGCATATCATGAACAAACTCCAACATCCCTTCCTTGATGCCAAAACCCTCAACTTCTTTGTTAAGTAAATTAGCCCACATGGACACAAAACTTTTCAATTCTTATTTTGGTTGCCTAAAAGAAATGGTGACACATCTTTACACTTATCTGACTCACTCTATACTTTTTGTCAATTTTAGATGTCACCAAATTTAGAAATCTCAAGAAATTGAGCAAGCTAAGACTTTTCTATTAATAATTTTACAATTCAAAAGAAACTTTAAAGGTGGAAAAAAATGAAAAAGTGATTGTAATCCATCTTTTTAGAGGGAATCTGCATGTGTTCATGTCTGCTTTTCAAGAATTAGATAAACCCCATCATCTATACTTAGCCTAAGATGTGGATATATATTTGTTATATAAATAGGCATCAAAATAGATCAAGTTGTAGCAAAAAACAAGAAGTTCTAATTGGGATAAATGGCTAACATGCAAATAGTTCCAGCTGGGAAGAATGTGGAGGCACAATATGTTGAAATGATGGTGCCTTTGTATTCTTATGGATGTGAGAAGAAAATCAAGAAGGCATTGGCCAATCTCAAAGGTAATTAATTAATATCTACAAATTTAAACAAGCATGCAAATTGGATAATTAATTAATTGCCCAATTAGATAATTCACTACTACTAATGGGAGAAAATTTGTGCTTGATGATTTATGAGTGCATCATTTTTATTAAAAAAAAAAAGAAGATAGTGTTTTTTTTGTCTTCATTATTCAAGGAAAAATAAAATTTCTTGACTCCATTATATAATTCTATGGGCAAGGCCCTGATGTATTGGGCCAACTGGATCCTTCTAGTCTTGGTAGTAATTGTTCGGCTTTCCAATGAGAAGACCAACTATTACACAATTGGGCCCCCTTTTGCGAAGTGTCCATTATTAGCAAAGTCATGATACGAGGACTGTGTTGGTTAATCATAAAATTCCTTATTTTTATTTTTAGTTGTTCTAAAATTATTCGCCTAACCCTAATTAGTCTCCGCTTAGGCTCTAGGCTTCCCTTGCCCGCATACAATTTTTTTTTTGATTAGGCTCCAAGTAACTTCGCCCACATTCCGCCTAAGCTCTAAGCGTCGTCTGCTGCCTGCCTAGCGTTAACACTGTTATTTTTTAAAACGTATGGATATGATGAATTTAGTATATATCAAATGATGTATGTAACAAGTTGATGCGTATTTTTTTATTTGTAGGTATATATTCAGTTAATGTGGATTTTCATCAACAAAAAGTGACGGTATGGGGAATATGCGACAAGCACGAAATAATCGCCATTGTAAAGAACAAGAGAAAAGGGGCACGTTTTTGGAATTCGGATGATAACATTCAACTTCAAGAGTCGCATTCTGCGCCTTCATCACCACAACCTTCTGCGCTTTCTAAGAACTCAACGCGCTATTTGGCTATGATAAAGCGTCAATCTTTGAACTTAAATATGTCTGTGATAAAGAGCACGTCTTTAAATAATTGGAAAGCTTTGAAGAAGGCATTTGCAAGATCAAACTCATTTTGAAAAAACAATAGAAAGTCAATGTAATCGAGAAATATGTTCCAAGTATAAATGTGTACTTTCTGTTTCGATTGTAATAATTCACGAGTTTTGATGGGAAATTTTAACTCTCCTAGCAAGTAGTTATAATAAATGAAAAGGATAATTACAGAAACCCCCCATGAGGTTCGAGCTAATTACAAAAAGCTCCAAAGGTTTTTGAAAATTACAAAAAAAAAAACTTGAGGTTTGATTTTGTCTTACATTTTCCCCCTTAATAAGCAAAAATTATTTCAATGACCACCTGATATTTATAGAAATATTATAGTTACCTTTAAATTTAAGACATAGTCGTCAAACCTGATGGACTTTTTGTAATTTTGAAACATCTCCTAATTTTTTTGTAATTAGCCCAAAAATTAGGAGATTTATGTAATTATCCCTAAATGAAATTTCGACTGTTGATCAAATTATATAATCTGACAGTCCAAATTGATCCAGATCAATAGTTGCTCTCAGACTGAACGAGCAACAGATATTCTATAAGTAGGACCCCCTAAACTCAATTTTGCATTGCATTCTCGAAATCTTCTTACTTTCTTCATTTTCTCGAAATTCTATTAACTTTTGAATGAAAATATATATAATTATCTTTTCCTTTTTTAATGTCACTATTGACAATTGCACCAAGCTCCATATATGCTTTATTCTTTAATTAGACATTACGTGTGTGGAAAGTGCAGATAAATAGAAATCAATTTTGCCTAACTTTTCGACTGTAGAGACAAATTCTTCAATTCCAAAAAGTTTCAAGTCACAATTCAAAGATCTGTACTTGAGCAGTTTTTGAATTAGGACGTTGTCGGCAAACCAATTTTTTTCAATCTTTTGGAAGAAAATTAAAGGATCATTTTTAAATTGGGGCATTAATTAGTTAAAAAGATGATCTAATCATCTGTCTATTTTCTATTCAGACATGACAGCTTATCGGAAGTCCCATTGTAAAAATTTGAAAATTATCTTAAATATTTTTAAAAAATTAATGTAATCTAGAATTAAGTGTTTTTCTGCAACAAAACTTTTTTATTTATCTTAAATATTTTGCATAAATTTAGTCAAACACGCTATATATCAATAAGTTTAGCTCAACTAATCTTTCACGCAAATGAAGATGGAAGACGTGGCTTATCAAGGAAACGTGCATTATTTATTATAGGGGTGTCAATTTGGGTTGGGTCAGGGTTCGTGGTCAAATTCTTCAGGTTCGCGTGTCGGCAAACACACCTGACCCGAAAGATCTTTAATTATTCGTGTCGAATCTTGAACCCGGACCCGACTCCGCTTATTTCACAAAACTTTTACCCACTTAACCCGTCTAATAAAATTATTTTAATATATATTTAATATTTTTAATCAATAAATTTATTTTTTTCTTAATCATACACTATTCGATCAATAAAAAATATTACAATTTACAACATACAAAAATAAATGACATAATTGCATAAATAACATAACATACTAATTATATTTTGAGGAGAATATTCAAAAAAATATGCATAATAATAACAAATACATAATTAATGAGGTTTTATCATTTGAGTTTTAAAGATATTTCTTGTTTGTTGTTTTTTACTTACAATTAATTATTTATTTAATTTTTTTAAATTCACAAACGGGTTAGACGGGTTAAGCGGTCATAGTAGGTTGACCCGGACCCGGCTTTTAATTGGCGGTTAGTCGGTCCGACCTTTCGACCTGCACCCACGGGCGCAGGGCCCATACCCATTAATTTCGTGTTAGATTAGTAATAGGGTTTTGCGTGTCGGGCGTTGACACCCCTAATTTATTACGCCCAAGTTATAAGATGGCCACAAGATAACAATGTCAAAACAATTTTTGTTTTATTTATGAATTTAAGAAATAGTAGTATTTATTTAATTTATATATTATGCAATAATAGTATTAGTTGTTGTCCTGTCACATGTCCATACGTAAAAGATAGGACCGTCCCGCAAAAACATATAATAATATAAAATGAAGTCAAAAAAATCAAATATTTAAGCATGCTGAAAAAATATGGCTTTAAAAACTCCCAAATTTTAATAAATTCCCATCCCATCCCAAGCCCACCTTATATATATAAACCCCTGCAGGAATTTTCTTCCCTGCAAAAATACACTACAAATTAAATCTTTTTTTATGTAGTTTAATTTGAAGGAGAAAAAAGAAGATGATAAAAGTTGGGAAAATGGTGGAATTAATGGAAGAATACAGCTTGATAATGGCAAGAATGAGAGAGGAATTGTATTTTCTGCCAAGGCGTGTCGATTTTCAATTCTTGAGGACCCTTCATTCTGCTTCTACTTCTACTTCTGCTGATTCTTCTTCTTTTCTCATGTATTTTTAGACACAAAAAATTAATTTGTTGCTCTTTATTTATTTATTTATTTTTGGTCTTGTTTTGGGTTCTTGATAGATGATGATACAATACATACATCTCTGTTATACTTGAAATTACTCAGCTTTTAAATTTGATTCTGCTGGAAATTAAATTAAAATGGGTTTAGGTTCTTTTGTTTTTTGGTCATTTTTGTGGGTGTTTTAGGTTATTGGAACACTTGAACTCATTGTGAATTCTGAAAATCAGAAGAGTTTTGAAATTTTTTCTTGTACGCATTATTTTTTTTTTCTTGTAAGTTAATGCAATCTAATAATTGTGAAAGTAATTAGTTGTCTGGAGTGAATTGAAATTACCAAATTTCTTTTGTTCTTTCTAATTTTCTACAATTGTTGATGACGTGAAGTTTTACTGACAAATAAATTGTTTTTTGACACATATACTAATTATTGGTTAATTATGACTTAATGATGTAACCAATGAGCATAACCTACAAAGTGATACACATAATACACGAATACTTAGATCAACCTAGTGGTTCAGTAGTAAAACCTTTTGTTTAGGGCAAGTAAGCCCGAATTTAATCTCATATGAGTGCATATATTTCTTCTTTAATGTACCCTTGAAAAAATTAAAAAAAAATATATACACATACTAAAAGATAAGTAAATTAAGACATCTTGTCATGTATTCGAAAAATCAAGAAATATCTCACAATAGTCCTATTTAGAGACGATAGTAAACGAATATCTAGTTAGAAACGCATATTCTTATCCTAATTAAGATTCAACTTTTGGAGTTAAATGATTTTATTGTGACTTTGCACAAGATATTTTGAAATTTATGAAATAAGGACGAAATACAAAATCATCATATCCAAACCAATAATAGGTTATGATTTAGAAGAGGACCAAAGAAATGGGCACAAAGGCATGGACAAGGCGAGCTTAGGGCCGCAGTTACTATCCTCCTCCGGGGACCATATAAGCATTTCTTGTTGTTTGTTGGTATAATATTGAATGTTCATTTTTAGTTACAAGTTTATAGTATTTGTTTGTTATTGCCAATGATTCAATGTAGTCACATTCCTAGCAACATACCATGTTCATATGTATCCCACACATCAATTAATATACAAAAAAAAGTTATAAATGCCACATTTCATCACTAGAGTGGTCTTTTCCTCCTACAGTAATATCAATTTGAATAATAGTATTCCATCTGTTATTCCATTTAATTAAGTAACATGTATATTGATGATGTCGTTGTTGTACAAATTACATATATTGAAGAAATAAATGCCATTTCACGGAAGAGGATTTGAATTGCAATTTTTCCAGTTCGTTGTGGCGGAACACAAATTTTAATTTAGATTTAAGAAAGTAAAACTTTATGCATGGTTAAATGGTATGATAGTACTCTTTGAGTATAATTTATTTTTTTGGTGAAACAACATTCAATTTTAAATATTAAAATTGGGAATCAATAGTAGTCTAGTAATTGAGACTCTCATGCCTAGACCAGTCTAGGTTTGATTCACACCGATCCATTCTCTCCCACGATTTGTACTAAAAAAATTGATAAATTCAAAATAGAGGTAATAATAATAATAATAATAATGACTAATGAATTGTTCTTTCAACTATTTATAAACAGAGTATGAGGCTCAGTTTTTCCTGTGTGCATATTCTTAAGAACCACTCATATGATTTGGGCCAGAATTGATTTGACCTCCATGTTAATAAAATTAAGAGGGCCTATGGCCGCCGAAACCATGTGGACCTCATTGGATCATATTTAATCTCAAAAATACAGTAGCCCATATTGTTATCATTATAATGGCCCACATAGAATGCTGCCATGTCTCTATTATGTGAGATAAGATGGATTCTGACCCTATCTTGTGTTACTATATTTTTTATAATAAATAATTAAAAACTATATTATTGCCGAAACCCAATTTTATATTTTTTTGAGTACCAATTTTTATATTTTAAGGATAAGCAAAAATCAAAATATGGGGCTGGTCTTGCTCCAGCAAACATGCATGAATCTGTTAATAATGAATTAATTTGTCTCCAAATCCTAAATCCAATTCCCAATTTTCAGTCCAACTGCTCCATTTTGTGAAATTTACCCAACATGTGGTGATGAATGGTGAGACAAAATTATTAGGGGTGTCGATCCCTGACCCGACACGAACCCGACTTGAAGTTATTGAAAGAAACACAAACACGACTAACACGAAATTACCAATATGTCTAAAACGTAGTTGTTTTATATTTTACTTAAAAAAAATTAATGCATTTTTAGCATAACTCGAAATCAATCCGAAACCAAACATGAACCCGACCCCAATGACCCAAATTGACACTCCTAAAAATTATATACATCATATGCTCCACAAATTAAGAATAAACTTTTTATTTGGATGCAATGTTTTGATTTTTCAAATGGATGATAAAAAAAGAAATTAATGGCCTGTTGGTTCTTGCTAAATGTTGCAGCCAAAACGAAAATTGAAAAAGAAGAAGTAAATAATCCACCAGTCGAAGAAATGATGCAAGCAATGTTTAAAAATATTAAATGTTTCTGTTCTTCAGAAAATATCTAGCCTTGTACAACTTTGACATTTTTAAATTATATTTCGATCTTATATTTTGATAAGGAAACAAAAAAAATGAAAACTTACAGTCAACGTAATTTAAATACTAACACAACAAATGGAGAAGTACATTAAAATTTAAAATCATGCATTAATCAATTAATAATGAAGAATTTACCCAGCATTTATAGTTTACCAGTTACCAATTATTATTAATTATAATAAAGTAGACTAATCTCTACAAATTTGGATAGATTTATACTCAAAATATTAAAAAAATAATTAATATATCAATTTACTATTTACAGCCAACAAGATCAATTAATTTTTAAATGTCATTTTGAGCCATGGTTAGAGTCTGCATTGTACTAAATACAAATGTATGGAAGGTAGTAAAAGATATTATCTTTTGGGAACCATAATTTTTTCATAATGTCAAACTGGACTGCGCCGCTAAAGCTTTTTGCAGTATGCTCCATTTTCAAAAGTAGTTTCTTTACTCGTAAAGTAGTTGGATACGGGTTGACTGATTTCCTATATTATATTATAATGTTTATACAATGAATGATACATAAGAGAGTTTGTAATCAGAGAAAAAAATATTTCTCTCCATTTTCAAATAAATAAATATTTTTTCAGCGAATAATCTCAACTTCTCATTCTCAATTTTTGATTCTATTTGCAAATATTATACCCTATAATTTTCAACTGCTTTTATCTCTACTATAGTAAAATACGTTTCTAAAAGCATAAGTTTTTACGAACACTCATTATGAGAAAAAATTTGCTCCAAAGTTAAAAAATGCAAACAAATGACTTGTCTATTTTTTTTATTTTTTGGGCTTTTTGAGTACAAATTTAGGGAAGGGAGAGAGTTGAGAAACAAACTCAGATAAATGTTGTTATGATCATTGTTGTGCAAATATTAATATTCTTCAGAAACATTGATAGTGGGAAATCGTTAATAGTCTAGTGGTAAGACGTTTGTCAAAACTTAGACATGTGCATGAGCAATGACGGAGCCAAGACACGATAATGGGATAGAAGATACACGAAAATGGAGTGGCCGGATAGAAAAACCAAGAGAAATCATACAAATTACAAGTAAAAATATTTTTGAAATAAATTCTCTCACTAATCAGGTTGCCCCCTGGAATCACACCAGTGTGCATGAATTCGATTGGGGTCGATTTTCATCTAGTTCTCTCCCCTCAATAATTTGAACTAAAAAAAATCGTTGATAGTAATGGAGAATGAAATACAATTGTAAAAAGTCATCAAACAAATTATAATATTTTATATTTAATTCATTCAATGTAACACTCTATTATAGGTGACTTTCGGACCACTATTCTTTGAATTTTCACCTATAAATTTCCCTTTTAGATAATTTTTATTTATCGTTTTCTTGAAATATATCCAGGCAAATTACTTAAATCCATATATTTTCAAAATTCCCGCAATATTATCTTACTCATCCACTAAAGATCTTGAAGATTGGTACGAATTAGAAAAACTAAAAAACGTGTTTGTTGGGGGCTCTTGGTTAACTTACTTTTTCAAAGTTCCCAAAAACGAAATTAAGCAAAATTAGAAGGGCACGCAGTAAAATAGATAAAATAACGACCCAACAAAGCCAAAAAACACGAGGCGATGCTGCACAGTTCACGATACTTCGCTTTGAAGGAGAAGACTTGTTGAAGATAGAGAGAGACAGAGACCAACTTTTTGTGAGTTCCTCTATCTTCCCTTTTTTTCTCAGGTATGATCTGTTTTCCTTTACTCTATTTTTTTGTTTTTTAAATTTCTGTTGATATCTCAGTATTATTACGATTATCACAAAGTATCCCTGGTTATCAAGAATTATATCGTTCTTCTCTTGATCAATGTTTTTCGATGTTTTACTTCACGTTTTTGGAAATAATCATCACTCGTGTAAGATTGTTTGGGTTTTTGATTTATCAGTCAATTTTTGATCCTTGAGCAAGAATGATGGGTTTTGGCCCTATGGGTAGTGGAGCCGGAGGAAATTCATCATCGTCAACCTCGAATTTATCAGCTCTAGCCCCTCCGTTTACTGTTGATAGATTAAACCCTAAGCCCAATTCAAGCCCTAGTTTGCATTACTCTGACCCGCCTTACACTGCGGAGCCCTTTAGCCACGGGTGGCAATTTACAAGCCCTTCAGCCCCTATTCCTGAATCAGTTTTCGAATCGACTGGAATAACTAGCGTGCCTTTATCCGATGATTATCAATATTCAGCTTCTGCAGCTATTAGTCCCACTAGTGCCCATTGGTCTGCTCTTAGCTCTGTTACTAAAGCCTCAGCCAGTGCATTTGCTTATGGTGGTGAAGTGAAGCCTTATTATTCCCCTTATGTTCCTCCTTTGGTTGGGGAAGATAGTCTGCTGGTTGGTGATGAGGGGTCTCGTTACAATGTGGGGCCTACTTCTGGGCCGAGTGTGAAATCTCAGACTGATTATGCTCCAGACTTGTTTGACGTGGACTATGAAAATCGATGGGTGGGTAGTTTGGGATTCGATGATGGGAAGCGGGCTAAAAGAGGCGAACTCGATGGTAGTTTCTCGTTTGAGAAAGCAAATCTTGGTGGCTCACATGGTTACAAAAACCAACTGAACCAAGGTATGGATTTTACCTTTACTAAAGGTACGTTTGCTACTTTTTTGAAGTTCTGGAAGAATATTTTACAGTCTCGTCAAGTAGTCTGATCTTTGTGTAAATTGTGATATTGGTATATGTAGCAAGTTCAAGTCCCCACTCTGTATTTGTTTTTAATTCAATAAATGTTCTAGTTCACCTTAACATTCTTGTCCTTCCAGTGAAACAACAAGTGATTGAGCAAGTTCTAGGCTGCAAGCTGGCAGCAAATTTTTGAAACATATTAAGAAAGATACAGAGTGGAAAAGGATTCACTTGTGTGATCTTGATCATTGTCCTCCATCAAAAAGAGTCACGGTTCAGCGTAGCATTTTCATTTTCTTGTAACCTTGCAACATAATTAAAGACATTAAAGAGGAAGTATTTTAAAGCTAAAACGGATCACATTATTCCTTTTTTTCCTGACATTTTTGTGTTTGATCATTGGTTTTCATAGTTTGCTGCCTATTGTGGGGATACCAGTATACATAATCTTTAGTTTTAATCACATTTGGTTCAAAAAAAGATGAATAAGGAACAAAACTAATAAAAAAAGAGGAAGTTCTAACATTTTCTCTTATCATCATTTGAGAACTCGGATTAGGATATTTTCAGAGTTTTAGGATCAGGCACGCAATAAACTGGACATCTTTAATTTAGAGATTTAGCTTTGTTTACTGGCTTCAGTGCATTGTACATTTAAGAATAGTACTTTTGTGGGATATTTAAGAACATTTCTTATTTGAGAGATCTAGGTACTGAATGGTGCTTTACTGGGAATCTTTAATGTGTGGGGTAATGTGTTTAAGCACCCCGAAGTTAGTTTAGAAATATGCAAGTTCTTATGATAGGCTCTCTATTAGCATATGCAAAATATATTTCAATGTTATTTTTGTTTTTCTGGTCAAATTGTGATGCATAGCTATGAACATCTTTTTTCTGTTTGTTTTATGTCTACCGTGGGTTGATGCAAAGATAATGGCCAATTATACAAATCAGAACATACTTCGGTGTAGCTTATATAAATTGCTTTGCTGTAATTCAGGAGGGTTTGGCACTGAAAAAAACAGGAACAAGCCTACAAAAGATCCTGGCGTTTCATATCGAAAATTTAATCAGCTGTCTGGCAAAGAAGTCCACACCGGATCCTCAAGTATTGGACAAATGGAAGACAAGTCATGTCATGAGCAAAATCTAGGCTACTTTCCCTATGATTCAAATAAAACACATAATCTCGCATTCAGTACAACCTACCCAGAATCTTACCATTCAGACCTTTCCTATGATATGCACAAGAATTTAACAAACACTCAAAATCCATGTAGTCCATTTGAAAAGTGTGTTAAACCTGTCGATCGCCCTTTACTGGTCCTGTATCAGCCATGAGGCCTTCGCCTACAGTTGTCATTAGGCCGCCACCTGCTACCAATGGTAACTTCGGACAAAGTACTTTTTCTCGCAAACCTGCTCGTAGTCCAAAACCAAGCTCCCAGATCAAAGAAGACTCGTTTGAAACTAACCTTTTAACATTCCCAGGAAGGGAATCGTCTCACTTCATCAACTTCAGTGAAAGAAAGTCCACTGCAATCTAGGGAAACTTTTGATCGCAAGATTACAGCAACATATGGAATTCATTTACCAGATATAAATATCTTAGGAGGGTTTGCTATGGGATGTGATAACGCTCAAGTAGTTAACTCCACTGAGAGTTCTTCAGATTTCATAGATCATCACAGCACGACGGTAGATTCACCCTGTTGGAAAGGAGCACCATCATCTCAATTTTCATCATTTGATATTGAAGCTGGTAACGTTAATAATGTCAAGAAAAATACAGATGAATATTATGGATTTGATCATGAAAAGCATCAAAAATTCCACTCGGGAGTTGATTCTAGCCGAGCTTTTCCCGAAAAAGTCGGTGAAACTAACAAGAACACTGAAAATGAATGTGCAAGTAAAGAACAAAGTTTATTTGGTGCCGGAGTAGGATTTGAGATAAGTGATGATCCAAATACGGCGAGACAACAATCTGTCCTTAACAACTTGACGTGTGGTTTTGACATGAAAGTTTCTGACACCAAGCACTTACTTAGTGAAGAGAGTGCTGTAACAACTCTGAATGATGTTTCTGAAGGTGGAGCTGTTGCAGTTCACGCAGCAGAAAAGGTTCTAGCGTCACCTGCTTCTCAAGAAGATGCCACTGAGCGTACTATGCTACCAGATCCAAAATTGAACGTGCCAACAATGATAAAGGCAATACACAATCTCTCAGAGTTGCTTCTATTTCATCTTTCTGGCGATGCATGCTCTCTAGAGGAAGAAAATTCCGAGAATCTCAAGCACGTGATCAGCAACCTTCATTCATGTTTGAATATCAAAATAGTCCAGGTGTCTAATAAGCCGGAGCTAAACAATCTTGTGGGAGACACTTCTGAGAAACTTCCGGAGTCCCGTGGTGTGGTATGCTTCTGTTCTGGACATACATTACCGTGCAAATAAATAACTTCTCTTTTTGGATTCATTCCTATTAAACCTTGCCATACTGCCGTGGCGCCGTGTCTTTTGCTTTTTTGGCAACCTTTTCCAGTTTTCCGCTCCTGGTTTTGGCCAACGTGGTGTTGGATATTTCATGTTTTAGATTCTTTAATACCTTTCAGGGATTACAAAACTATCCTGAGGTTTGACCTAATTGGAAAAAACCAATTATCTTTCAAAATTTAAAATGCCCCCTTGAAGAGTTAAAGTTCATTTTCATAACAAACATCCACCTATTGAGGGTGCAACTTGTTAAAAATACGTGTAAATTTGAAAAGATAGCTACCTTTTTTTTTTTTTTGTAATAAGACTAAAGTCAAGGGTATTTTTTGTAATTAACCTACCTTTTAAAAAATTAATCATCCTGTTTCATTGGTAAATAATCTGAATAATATTATTGTCTTCAGGGTACAATGTTAGGAAGTCCTCATACATCGAATGAATCTTCGGATTCTCATATCAAGCTTGATTATCATCAGCATATGCATCAAAAGGAGAGAAATTTCAGTTTTTCTGGTAAGAAAGATGAGAAATCACCAATTTTTTCACCCTTGGGGGATGATTTAGACATAACAAGAGATGACAATATGACTAAGGTATGTGCTTTATTGTTTATATTGGCAGAGTGTCATTTGCTGCAAGTATATTTGAGAATGGGAAGAGTATTAAGTTTTAAAAAACTGTGTTCATAAAAATATAGTCTGTCATGCATTTCGTCTGTGTGGCTACTTGCAGGCTATAAAGAAGGTCCTGGAGGAGAATTTCCACTTAGATGAAGAGATGCATTCACAGTCACTTCTCTTTAAGAATTTGTGGCTTGACGCAGAAGCTAAACTATGTTCCATCAGTTATAAAGCTCGTTTCGACAGAATGAAGATTCAGATGGAACAAATTAAACTCAAGGCACCCCAAGGTTAGATTTTGCATCATGATAGAAGAATGTCATTGATATGCTTTGTAATCGTTATCTTTAAATTTTCTTCAGAAAATGAGGATACTGCAGAAATGATGTCTGAAGTATGCGTTTCACGGATCAATCAAGGCTTCCGAGCTGGTGGGCCCCAAGGGGCATGATGGCCCAATTCCAAAGCCCACCCTACATAACATTTATATTTCTAGCCCAAGTCGGCCCGCTGATGGGTTTGATGCTTCTGTAATGGCGAGATTCAATATCTTGAAATCTCGAGAGGATAACCCGAAACCATTAAACATGGAAGAGGAAAAGCAACCTGAGATGGTTGATGGTGACCACGAAGGTTCTATAATGGCCAGATTCAATATTTTGAAATCTCGCGAGGAAAACTCAAGCTCGATTTGTATGGAAGAGGAAAAACAATTTAAGGCGATTGATGGCGAGTTTGCTGGTGAGAATTATCACGGGCCATGCATTTCAGAAGATGAAACCTTAAATGTGGGTCTGAAACTGCCTCAAACTAGCTCGTACGTACATGGTGCTGGATATGAAACTCTGGATGAATTTCATCTATCCATCACGAATGATCCAATAATCCATTCATTCAAGAACAACAGGATGATTAATCAAAATACCTTGGGATGGCGTGATAGTTCCTCCTCTTCAGACTGGGAACATGTACTGAAAGATGATTTTTCTTGGAAGAACTTGTGAACGTAGAACCGGGTCCGGAGTTGCTGCTAAGAGGCACGGAAATAATATCTTTTGGTATGAAATGGAAGAACTTGTGAATATCGAATTAGCCTGGGAATGAATGCCTAATTTGTGGTAATGTAGTTGGTCCTAATGGCTTTTGAAATGGTGACTTTTGTATATTTTGTAAAAATGGATTTATTGGATGCACTTGTGTGAAGACAGTTTGAAAACCTGTTGGTTCATGGCGTATGATTATTCATGCTAAAACCTTTTTCTTTTAATAGACGTGATTTAATGTTCGTAAAAGTATAAAATAGTTGAGAATCAGAAATTAATAGCGTTTGTAAATATACGTTGAGAGCTGGTTCAGGCAAAAGAGAGTTTGGAAGAGGCTGTGTATCTTTGTTAATAAGCTGTAACAGTGCTTTTACATATTTCAAAATGAAACATAAGTAGAATTAGAAATTTAAAACATTTATTCCCTACTTCCAATTCTGATTAAATTATACAAAATGAAAAGTATAAGTTGACATTTGAAAAAACTATAAACCATTTTTTCTTTCACCCCAGAAACCGAAAACCATATTTTTCAAGTGTTTGCAAAGACTCCCTTATCTTATATTCTACTTATGCTTCTCCTTATTTAGTATAATTGAAGAAGGAAAACCTCAAGTGCTCACTGTAATTCGGTAACATGAGAATAATAACTCTTTGATGGGATTATTACCACAAAAAAAAAAAAAAAAATTCAGGTTTGGTCTAAGTGCAAATAAATCCAATGATGTTTCAAAATTAGCAGAAACCCTCCTCAGGTTTGATTACGTCTTAAATTTAAAGGGGCAACCGTTATAAATATCAGGGGGGTTTTGAAATCAAACTCAATGGGTATTTTTGTAATTTTAAAAAAAAAAATTGGAGTATTTTGTAATTAGCCAAAACCACAGGGGTTGTTTTGTAATTATCCCATCTTTGATTTATAAAGATGATAGAAGAAAACCAACCAATTGGTCATGTATGGAGAAAACATTATCAGTCAAAATTCCCAATGACAATCATTCATCAACTTGGACATCCCCATACCATATACCCATTCACATTCTCATAACAACCCGGATTTACTTGTTTTTCAGTTAAGATTTCCTTGAATTATTTGATCAGAGAAACTCGAACTTTCCCAATATTTGGAAGTTGTGCTTGTGCAGCCAGTTATCTTAAACTATATTATATAAATGACAAGTTTCAGTTCCAAATAGCCTTGTCCAAGTTTACTTTTATTTTCAAAGAATTTGATTGACAAAGGGGAAAAAAAAGAACATAAGAATGTTGGTGATATTGTTGGTCTTGGTATTGTACCTTAGCTCTGACATTGAAGCTCAGCTTCGAGTCGATTTCTATAGAAATACATGTCCTGACGCAGAATCAATCATACAAGAGGAAGTGAGAAAGGCTTTCTTTAGAGGCAGAGGGATTGCACCTGGCCTTGTTAGAATGCATTTCCATGATTGCTTTGTTAGGGTAAAAGTTTCATCACACACTAAAAAAAAGTGCTTCTTAGCTTTTGGCGGGAAAAAAATCACTTTTTAGTGTTTGCAAATGCCAACTTCTGCTTCTGATTCTACTTCACTTAATCAGAATCTAAAAACATGAAGATGGGCATTTTGGATTTCTCGTTTTGGTTTTATTTGCAAACACTATTAACTTTTGATTCTCGACTAAATTTACTTTTGCTACAATAAATCACTTCGTCTAAAAGCAGGAGTTTTTGCGAACAGTCCCAAAATCTTTGTCTGAAAAAGTTATATATGGTAGTTAATCTGCCACACTGGTTTATGTTTCAGGGTTGTGATGCCTCTATCCTTATAAAATCAACACCGGCAAACGTGGCGGAGGAGGACGGCCCGCCAAACGCCAGTAGTCTCCGAGGATTTGAAGTGATTGAAAGTGCCAAGGACAGACTTGAACAAGAATGCAGAGGACTTGTCTCATGTGCTGATATTTTGGCTTATGCTGCTAGAGACTCTGTAGTCGTAGTTAGTTACCTTCAAATTCTTTAGTCCCTTGTTTTTGTTTTTGAATTCATCTTAGGAATAATTACAGAAACACACTATGGTTTTGACTAATTACAAAAAAACCCATAAATTTTTGGAAATTATAAAAACTCCTTTTTGGTTTGATCCGTCTTATATTTCCCTCCTTCATATGCAAAAAAAATATTTCAAAAACCCCCCCTACGTTTATCAAAATGTTACCGTTATCTCATTCTTAAACCCAATCAAACCTCAAGGTTTTTTAATTAGTTCAAATTAGGGGCTTTATAATTATCCCATAATCTTATGGATATGAGTTTCTTAATTGTGCTACATCCAAAATCCAGGATATATGAAGTTTATAGTTTACTGTCATATTGATGAAAGGGCTTGTTTGGTTGGCAAATATGTAGACAGGAGGGCTGGGGTGGGATGTGCCAGCAGGGAGACGAGACGGGCGAATTTCACGAGCCGAAGAAACCGTAGACATTCCAGCTCCATTCGACAACCTAGACCAGATCACTCAGGCTTTTGCCACGAAAACTTTGTCACAAGATGATATGATTGCACTTCTAGGTAAGTCTTTAAGTAGTTTTTGTTCATTACCAGGTTTTTGCAATCTCTTAAACTTTCTGGAATTCAAGAATCTTACAAAGACCCTTAACTAACATGTATGCTACCCCATAACATGTATACTTCAAAAGAGTGATTGTCAGCTTTTAGTTCGCAAAAGTAGTTTTTAGTGTTTTCAAATGTCAACTTATATTTCTAATTTAACATAGTTAATCATAATTTAAAAGCATGGGAAGGAGCGCTTTACACTTTTGATTCTGCTTTTGGTTCGACTTTAACTTATTCGTCAAACACTCTCTTTTAACTTATCCTACTTTTAACTTCTATTAGTAGATACTACGAACTTCTGATTCTCAACTACTTTTCGTTTCTGTTTTAATAAATCACTTTCTAAAAACATAAGTTTTTGCAAACACTCCCTTAGTCATCTCAGAGTTTTGCATATTTTCAGGGATAGTTACAAAAACCACCCATTAGGTTTTGGTTAATTACAAAAAATCCCAGTGATGTTTAAAAATTATAAAAAACCACTTCATGTTTGATTTTGTCTTAAATATAAAAGGGTAATTGCAATATTTTAACAAATGTAAGGGGGTATTTGAAATATTTTTGCTTATGTAGGCGGTAAAATTCAACGCAGTCAAACATCAAGGGTTTTTGTAATTTTTATAAATCTCTGGGTTTTTTTTAATTAACACAAACCTTAGGGGTAGTTTTGTGTAATTATCCCTTTTTTAAACTTAGAAACTCAAAGAATCTTGATCCAATTCTTACAGGAGCACATACAATTGGGCGATCTCATTGCACATCATTCTCCGACAGGTTATATAATTTCAGCTCAACGAACAGCCAAGATCCAACGTTAGACCGCCGGTTCGCAGCTTTACTAAAGAGACAATGTCCGAGGGGGCCTCAGGGGACCGTTGATCCAAACAGAGTTGTTCAAATGAACATCAGCCCGGCCCGCTTTGAGAACAGATACTACGTCGACGTTTTAAGGAACCGTGGTTTGTTTACTTCGGACCAGACACTAACCACCAGCCCTGATTCCATTACAGAAGTCCAAGAATATGCAGAGAGTAATAGAAAATGGCTACAAGATTTTGCTGAGGCGATGATCAAAATGAGTCAAATTGAAGTGCTTACGGGTGATGATGGAGAGATTCGGTTGGACTGTCGGGCGATTAACCCGTAAAAATAAATCTATGTTCTTACCATTTTGGCGTTCATGAAACAACAACAACAAACTAAATTATCTCACTACGTGGATCGACTTTTTAATGGTTTATGGTCAAAATACTTTTTCACTTATTTGAAAATAAATAGTTATTTCAAGTCTTTCAAATCGATGTTCTTACCATTTTGGGGTTCATGAAAAATGAAAAGAAAATAAAAATAAAGACACATGGTTATTATCTTCTTGATTTTACATTAGGGATAATTACAAAAACTACCCTGAGGTTTGGGTTAATTACGAAAAAATCCACAGGTTTATGAAATTTACAAAAAAAAAAACCACGAGGTTTGATTCGTATTATATTTACCCCTCATATTTAAAAACATTTCAAAACCCTCCACATTTGTTTGCATTTAATCCCTTACATTTAACACAAAATCAAACCTCAAGGGGCGTTTTTGTAATTTTTAAATATTTCTGGGTTTTTTTGTAATTAACCCAAACCTCAGGGGTAGTTTTTGTAATTATCCCTTAAAATTATGCTGATGGCATGTTGACATGCTGGATAGAGATCATTTTGTTTGTGTGAATTGACTTCATGTACTCTGATCAAGAATAAAACAGTTCTACAGATCAACATTTATGGACTATTATTGAAGGGAATTCTACTAATTTACTGTCATCAAGAAAATCTTTGGCTTCTTTTTTCTCCTATTAAAGAGGTTACTGGAAATGATAGCACATATGAAATTCAGCTAGACTTTTTCATTTCAAGTAAATTGGTGAAAACACTCCAATTATATGGAATATTTTCTTTAATGATCAATATTGTATTTTGTACAAAGAAAAAAATGTTACATATGTAGAAATCGGATAGTAGTCGAGTGGTTAAAACTCTCAAGCTCAGTTTAGAGGTTTAAGGTTCGATTCCTATCACCCTCCCTGACCCCTCCGATATATGTACTAATTGAAAGGGAGCAATAAATTAAAGTAGTTTTTCCTTAAATCACTCTTGATTCTGTTACCAATGTCAAAGTTTTGCACTATAGTAACAAATAAAATAAGGGGAAAAACTAATAAAAGCATTGAGGGTGATGCTATACTTGGACTAAAATCAGCATGTTGCCCCCCTGCTTAGAAATTAGTCCCACTTGCTTGCTCATAACTAAACATAAATCCAATCATATTTTCATAAATAATATCATAAAGTTATCTAATCTAACCACTAATTTTGTATTTTCATGCACCTAAGTCAAATACAATGGATTCCCTTTGCATGAAACCTATGTTTGATCTCTAGTATATATATAATATTTGAATTAATTACGCGTAATAGTACGCGTTCAACTTAATCCAGTTGTCCTTTCTTCTTGAACTTGTTTATTATCTTCTGTTTAACAAGTTAAAACGACATTACAGCATATTGCCTAATCATTTGGCACTAATTATGATAGAAAAGTTGAGTTATAATTAATGTAATAATGTGACAGATTTTTGTCTATATATAGGTTTTTTTTGTAATGGAAAGAACTCATCAGATACAACTCAGAAAGGGCAAAAATGAGTTCTAAATTAGTGAAAACATTTATTTCAATGCTTTTGTGTTTTTTATACATTGTTAAATCAGAAGGTCAGCTTAAGATTGGATTTTATAGAAGTTCATGTGGTTTGGCTGAGTTTATTGTGAAACAAGAAGTTAGAAATGGATTCATTAAAGACAATGGAGTGGCTGCTGGTCTTGTAAGAATGCATTTCCACGATTGTTTTGTCAGGGTAAGAAATTACATTTACCCATGTGTTATTATTCTTTTTCATGCATCCAAATTTTTTAGACCAGCTTAATATCAATTTTAGTTATCTTATGGTTTAACAATTTTAGTTATAAATTTTTTTAATAATTTTTAAACTTTAAAAATATCGATTTAAAGTTCATTGGGTATTTTAGTAGCATTTTGGTAAGCCCATGTATTGTGGAAAAAATAATTCTTTTCATATTGAAATTTTTGAGACCAAAAATAAAAACAATTTTACCAAAATGTAAAATTTAGTTTTACCTAAAATAAATACAGGACCAAAATTTTAGCACCTATTTAGTCAAAATTGCAATTAAGTTTTAGTTCACCAGAAATTTTAAACGGTCATAGGAAACTTTATATTTAAAATTTTTTGCATTGAGCCTTGACTAAAACAAACTTGTTTGATGCATGCTTGTTTTGTAGGGCTGTGATGGTTCAGTGCTGATAGACTCAACTCCATCGAACAATGCAGAGAAAGATGTGCCACCGAATAATCCGAGCCTCCGAGGGTTTGAAGTCATCGACAATGCAAAGAAAAAACTTGAAGCCCTTTGTAAAGGCGTAGTCTCATGTGCCGATATACTCGCTTTTGCGGCTAGGGATAGTGTTGAGATCGTAAGAAACTCACTCGTTATAAAACTTCTTTATTCTATGCGTTCAGTCATAATTCAGCGCACCCAATTAATTTTTTTTTTGTCGTGGACTCATGCAGACCGGAGGATTTGGCTATGATGTCCCTGCCGGGAGGAGAGACGGCAGAGTTTCTTTAGCTTCCGAGGCATTATCCGATTTGCCACCTCCTACATTTGATGTGAATCAACTCACTCAAGCATTTGCAAACAAGGGTTTAACCCAAGATGAAATGGTTACACTTTCTGGTAATTAAAACTTTTTAATTCATCATCACATCACACTGTTTTTTGCACCAAGTCATGAACTTCTAATTCTTCCATGGAAGCTATCATGTCTGTTTTCATTTTCAATTCTTGTATTTTGAGCCTGGTTTTGTGACCTGGCACAAGCTGGTAAAGTTTTACGGTATTGTGGATGCTAAAACTGGTGTACATACATTTGTATGGCATCACCCGGGGACGAAGCCTTTTTTAAAAAATGGAGGCGAAATTCATTTTTCTTTCATTTTTCAATTTTTTAGGGGGACAAGATTTCAAAATTTAATAATTATGTACATATATTTTATATTAATTTAAAAACTTTATGAAGTTGAAGGGGACGCCACACTTGTTATTTCTCCATCTTGCATTTACCGTGCAACGTGCAAGTGTCCTAGTTTTAAAAAAAATGAAAAAAATTAGCATTTATCCACGTACCAAATGTATATACAATGACATTTTAACAGATATGGGTATTCTTTTTTTTTGTGTACTGATAAGTTTTCAAAAAAAAAAACAATTGACTCATTTATCATGCTACTTTGTGATATATATGTGCAGGAGCACACACACTGGGCCGTCTCATTGCACATCCTTCACTAACAGGCTCTACAATTTCAGCACAAGCGCGAGCCAGGCCCAACTTTAGATCCCATGTATGCAGCCCAACTGAAACAACAGTGTCCACAGGGCTCAAATGCAAATCTGGTGGTGCCCATGGACCCTTCCAGCCCAGCTATGACCGATGTTGGATACTACAGAGGTGTACTGCTGAATAGAGGCCTGTTTACGTCGGATCAAACCCTATTGACAATCCCACGAACACGGGCCCAAGTGGTCCAAAATGTTCAGAACCCTCTAATCTGGATGAGCAAATTTGGTGCTGCAATGGTGAATATGGGGAAGATTGGGGTGTTAACTGGTAATGATGGTGAGATTCGAGCAAATTGCAGAGTGATCAACGGCTGAAGTAAATTTGGTTTGAGATTTGAAGAATCTATAAAGAAAGTTGTTGGGGTTTTATTATTTCCAAGAGAGATAATCATCATTTTTATTTTATTTTTTCGTCGATGTATAAGATTTGCATATTGTTCCTAAAAAGCATTGAACAGAATGCAAAGGCACAATTTCATTAACTCGACAATCTCCAGTTAATCTCAACAACGATAAATAACCGTACCATTGATTCCAAAAAAATTATCACAAAAACGCAACCTCTTTAAATCGTAGGCAAAAAATTATACCGCATTTAGGTTGTTAACTCCATGATGGCACTGACAATGTCTCCATTGTTAGTCTTGAGAGCCTTGACAGCCTTGGACCTGGACACCCCAGCTTGTGTCATAACCAAATCAATGTCACGAGGCTCGACCCCATTCTCATCGACCTCCTCTTCTTCCTCATCTGCCTGCACATTGGCAATTGTGGCATTTTCTGACTTCGCCATTACAGAGCCCATATCAGGCATTCTGAATTGTTGAGCAGCCTGTGTCTGAAGCTGAGAGCTTAGGTCTTCTATCTTGGCCTCTCCGAAAATGACATAGGTCTCGGAATTTGGGCTCTTGAAGATGTCGGGTTTTGAGATGAAAAACAATATCTGCAGAATTATAATGGCTTGATTAAAATAGCACCAACAAAGGATAAACGGTATAGGGAAGAAAGAAGTGAAAAGAGGATTTTACATTTTTGGTTCGAGGATTTACATTTTTGGTTAGCAATCGTGACCCTACTAACACCAGTAACAGGTTTCATTCCGAGTTTCAACATGGCCTTACGGCTCTTCTTCTCGCTTCTGCTTTGCTTGGAACCATCATTTGCACCTGTTTAGTTTTCCAACAGAAAATCACTCACTTCCTCTACACTAGCTAGTATTTTTCAAAACCAGGCAATAGGTCGAGGACGATTTTGAAAGAGTCAACAACATTAATATCCAACAACCATAAACACCAATTCATAGAGCTCGGGGAAAATTCATAATAACTATAGGTAACATTCTATAGAAACTAAGTTGCCATAATACGAGAATAAGGTTGGCCGAAAACTAGCTTCAAGAATGTTCTTAAGAATAATTGCTGAGGCTATTAGAACAATTTCATATCGATGACGATGAATCACCAAGAACCACACAATTTTTTGTGGTCTCCTAAATGACATGCAAGTGTAAACATACAGAAAGGAGGTTAAAATGAAGAAAATTCCAAAAAAGTTCCAAATGCACTACAAAAATTAAGATGCACGATAATGTGATATTATTACTCTCCAAATCCTATATAGCAAAAGTACACTTCCCAAATTTAACACAGGCCACCAAAAACCAATCAATGATGCTAAGTCCCAATCATCACACAGCAAAAGCAATAACAAGATCAATAAACTGAAAAAACAAAATCATACAATGCCAGCAAAAAAAGGTGATAAAAGAAAGAAAATGAAAAACAAAACACAGACCTGGAGAACCATCATCCTTATCATCATCTTCATCATCGGAATCATCAACATCATCATCGTGCTCCTCATCTTCTTTCACATCCTCCACCACTGGCTCATCCTAAATCAAAAAAAGAAAAATAGTTTCAAAACAAATACAACTAAAAGTACACAACCCCCCAACCAAAAAAAAAAAAAAAAAAAACTCATTGGAGAATGTAAAATGACACCTGAAACTTGGTCTGGGCTTCATTTTCTTCAACAACGGGACCTGGCATGGCGGCTTCTGAAGATGTATTTGGGAGCTGTGAGAGTGGAGAGGAACTGAGGAATGAGGATAGCGTGAGTTCGTTACTTGGAACCGATACGGGTTTTTATCTCTAGGGTTCGTATTTAGGATCCGGCCCAAGTCTTTGGGCTTTAACCTTTCCCAACCTTCTGTATTGATCTTTAGCCCATTTAAAATTAAACTCTTTGGCCTTAACCTCCCAACCAACCATTTTATTTTTAATTTTTTCAATATGTATCCTAAGTGAAAATTTCATCACATTGGTTAAGTTGGACTTGTTACTTGCTTTTTGACATTTTCTATTGAGGTCATTATTTTTGTTATAATGGTTAATGCACCTCAAAATTCTTTTTCTGGGGAGTTCAATGTATTTCCTTTTTTTTAAAAAAAATATTTCAAAGAAATATGGTAGTACTTGGACATTACAGTATCAAAATTTAAATAGGCTTCCAACAATTAGGTACGCAGTTATATTCCAAGAAAAAAGATTGATTAAAAAAAAATCAAATATTTGAAATATGGTAGTACTTGGACATTACAGTTTCATATAATTCATTAGCTACGGATCCAAGAAATTTAAAAAAATAAAAACTTCTAATCCAAACTCATATCCATAAAAAGATCCATATTTTTATATGTTTTTATGAATTAGAGATCCATGAACTTAGATCCATTAAGGGTCTGACATAAGATATCCTCTTAAAGAAATCATAATTTCCATAAATAGCAGCCTTGAACAGTTTTGAAGTTGAATCTCTCAATGCTTGACATCATAGAATGATGTTACATTCAATCCCCTCCATCATCAGTTTAAAGGCTTAAAAGTTCAAAAAAGACATTCATTCAGAATAAGGAAGCAACAATCTCGATTACATGCGAATATCTACACTCTCCTCAAAACGACTATTCTCTGGAAAACAATCACAGATGACAAGTCGACGAGCTAATCAACCCAAAACAAGAAACATTGTGCTTGAGGCATTCTCGATTTGCACCAGTTCGTCTTCATAAACTTAGCATAAACTATATACTATACAAACTATTAATTAATGCAAGAAACGGATGCTAACAGAGCACAAGTCATATATATAGCTCTTGTGTTTCCTGATACTCATCTCACCCGCAGTCCATTTTTCATCATTTCCTTTAGAGCCTTCAGCACTTCTATCGTCACATTCCTTTTTAAGTTCCATAATTCATCGTTAAATGCGTGACAATGACCACCCGATCCGACCCACATTGAACAAGGCGCAGATACATCACAAACATAGCAGTAGCACTGCACATAATGAAGTTCGATAAAAATTTAGTACATGAACTGGCGGATCAACCATAACCACTCAAAAGAAAAAGAGAAAAGAAAAAAAAAACTTACCATTTCACAGTGACTGTCATGAGGAGTCTTCCCAAAAGGATATTTTGCACAAGTGTGCCTTGGATGGGGATAATCTCTGCATGCCACCTATCCGAATCATCAACAGAAAAAACGAAAACTTTAATTCAGTTCTATAACATCAACCTTTAACTTTAGAGAAAAAGAGAAAAATACTGAAAAGCAAATAACTACTTGATTGCAAGTTTAAGTTTGTAGACAAGTGATCTTTCATCTATATCTAAACTACATATTTTAGCTTATATGCCTGTATGGCTGCATCTACTTCTGCACTATGGAAAACACGAGCATTTTGAAATGGTTATGACGTATAATTTTCATAGTTTCAAAAACTTGGATTTGTTCCTTGTGATACTTAAATTACAAAACCAATTCAATCTAACTACCTAAAGAAGGTAACAAAGGACGAATGTCTCAAAGTCAATAACTTTCATAACTTAAATAACTCCTACATTTATTACTGCATACACGATCCTTCTTCTCTGGCCTCTGCAAACATGGAATCAGCTACGTATTTGTAACTACTGTTCTAAAAGACTAAACAGCACCAAAAAAATCCGGGTTATTTTCCCATTTAGATCCGCCTTTAACACTTGCTTGAACCCGCAAAACCCCACTTCACTCCGCATAATCCAAAAGAAATTGTTTGTAACTAACCAGCACCAAAAAATCAAAGAATTCGAATTGAAAACCAAAAAGATCTTCATTATGTGAATATACAAGACTCTACCACTAACAACCCACATTTTAGTCAGTATTTTTAAGTATATTTTCTTGGTCAGCAAATTTCTATTGCTCATTGCTATATAGTGCATATACGAAAATCAGAGGTATAGGGAGAAATTTACTATAAGGACCAAGAAAAACAGAAGAAAATATGATTACGGATAATTACAAAAAGTACCCTAAGGTTTGGACTAACTACAGAAAAGCCAGGAGGTTTTTAAAAATTACAAAATACCCGTGTCTTAAATTTGAGGGGGTAACTGTAATATTTTGCTAAATGTTAGGGGAGCTTTTGACCTGTTTTTTGCATATGAAGAGGTAAAATGTAATACGGATCGAACCTAAAGGGGTTTTTGCAATTTTAAAAATTCTGAGTTTTTTTGTAATTAGTCCGAACTTCGAGGTTTTTTTTTTGTATTTATCCCTCATGACATCAACATCTAAGAACACCCAATCATAAGCAAAACCAACTTGCAAAACTGAAAACATTAAACTTAAGCACAATTTAAATAGAGAGAAAATAAAAAGGATTCAGAAAGAGAAATCACCTGCCCTTTTTCAGCAACTACATGCAAGTCAGCATTATCAGAATCCTTACACTTCAACGTTTCCAAATCATCGTAGGGATCAAATTCAAGAATAAAGCACTCTTCTATCTCCTCAACTTTCTTAATCTCATCCCTATTTTTCACACAAAAAACGGGTCCCAAAGGAGTGCCCTTTTGATCATTGGAAGGGCAACAATCACCTACTCCAATAACTTCTATTTCCTTTTCGGCCATTGAAGAACCCTTCTGAATTTTGGGTTTCTTGACCCTGTAATTGCTACCCTTTTTCGAGGGTTTATTTTTCGGCAAAACCCTAGAAGAAGATGATTTTTTCGGCATGTTTCAGAACAGAATTGGAACTTGAGATTTTCAAATTTGGAGTTGTTGAGGTAACGGGGGAAGAAGAGATAATGATGGGGTTGGAAATCCTAACAGGGTTCAATCTTCAATCTCCTTTTTTTTTCTCCAATACTTTGCTTTTATGGGACGAATAATAATGGTAGTAGAGTAATGTCAGTTCATATTCGAAAAATTCAATAAATAAAATGGAATTTGGATTTATAGTAATGTAGTTATTTCCTTTAAATTAAAAATATTCATTAGTCATCAATTATATGGGGAAAATAAGAAGGGAAAAAAAAAAGGAATGTATCTCTGTCTCAAGAAAATTGTGGAAGCAACTAAAATGTGATTTTATTTTTAAGATATATAAAAATCAATATGTAGTATTTTATATTATATTAAACTATAAAGTAAACAATTGTTTACTAAGAGGGATAGATTAAAAATCAATATGTAGTATTTTATAAAAATCAATATGTAGTATTTTATATTATATTAAACTATAAAGTAAACAATTGTTTACTAAGAGGGATAGATTAAAAATCAATATGTAGTATTTTATAAAAATCAATATGTAGTATTTTATATTACGAAGTAAACAATTGTTGACTTTATATTTGATAAGAGGGATATATTGATTTCTCTTGCAATAAACCCATTCAAAGAGAAGATAGAACGCTAAATGGAATAGAGAATCTTAGTTGTTCAAACAGGATCACTGTTAATCTATCCAACAATCGTGTTGGGTGTCACCCTCTTGGATAACCGTTAATCTAAATGTCAAATAGTTTAATGAGTATCTCCAATATGAAGACACTTATCACTACTATAATCCTCACTCGTGTTAGAAATACCTATAAATAGTGCTACTTCATTTTTTACTCTTTACTTTTACTAGTTATTCCATTCTTAGACCTCTCTTTATTTTTATTAGTTATTCCATTATTAAACCTCAAGCGCTCAATCTGACTTAAGCATTGGGGTCTTAGTTAGGTAACATTCGTCTAGCCTAACGTGTTCTCTTTTTCAGGCATGCTTTCCCCAATCCAATTACCAACCGGGTCTTACCATTAGACCACGATCCGAAGGTAATCTCTGATGTAAAATCAATAATCAATTCGGAAACACCAAGATTAGAGTATTTTAAATTAATTTCTCAATCCCACATAGAAGAAAACAACATTCAATCCCTTAACTCATTGTCTCCATCTCCAGTTTTAAGGCTTAAAAGTTCAGCTGGAAAAAAAAAACACTCATTCACAAAAATGAAGCAATAATCCTAATTTTATTCGAATATCTACATTCACTAAAATGATGTATGATTGTCTGAAAACATTATCGGATAAGAGAGACATCCCAAAAGGAGACATACATTCTCATGTTCAATTTGCACCAGTTCCTCCTCATACATTAAGCACAAACTATACAAACTGTTAACTGATGCAAGAAATGGATGCTATCAAAGCATGAGCCTATAATAATTGAGCCACCATTGTCGAGTAGTCCTTACTAGAGCATATACCTATAGGCTATAGGCTATACATCTAACGCATAGCCAAAAGTTTCAAAATCAAGCACAGATTGTAGCTCTTGTAGATTGATACTCATCTCACTCACAGTCCATTTTCATCACTTTATGAAGTCTTGAGTAGTTGTCTCTTCACTTGCTTTTCTTCGTTCCAAGCTTCATTGTTAAATGCATGACAGTGACCGCTAGATCCGACCCACTTTGAACAAGGCGCAGATAGATCACAAACATAACAAAAGCACTGCATATGACCAAGTTCGACAAAACTTTAGTACCTGAACCAGCAGATCAACCATAATCACTCAAAAAAAATATAACGAAAAAGAATTACTAGTTCACAGTGACTATCATGAGGGGTCTTCTCAAGTGGATATTTTGCACAAGTGTGCCTTGGATGGGGATAATCTCGGCATGCCACCTACATCTCAAGATAAAAATTGAAAAATGTCATTCACTACTATTAAAGAAAAAAAAAACTCAATAACCGCTTCATTGTCTGTTAAGTTTCTACACAAGTAACAGATCGGGAAAAAAAAAAAAAGAATTTCTACACAAGTGACTAAAGTACTGCTCCGTGTTCGAACCACCAATCTTAAATCTATATTGAAGCTACATATCTTATCTTCTATTCCTGTGTCAACTTCAGCATTATGGACAGGGGCGTCCCCAGCTAGCACGGCTACCCCAAGCTCAATTTTTTTCTATAGTCCAACTATTTTTTCCCCTTAAAAAAACATATAATTTTTTTTAACGCGATAAAAAATTTGGGGTGTGCCGGGAAGGCCCCTTCTGAATCCGGCCCTGATTATGGAACATACAAGCACTTTGAAGTGGAACTGAACATTTTCATAGTTTCAAAAACCTGGATTGGTTCCTTTAATACTTCAATAACCAAGTATTATACATGTTACACCAATCGTATGATACGCTCGGTGACTGGATCAATAACAAGTGTCTCATTCTATAAAAAATGGGACACGTGGACGATGGATACTCACCAAGTGTAAGTACTCCACGTGTAACATCTACAAGACCCAATAAATACAACCAATTCAATTTAACAACCTAAAACCCCACATTTTAAATAGTACTTTTAATATACATTAAGTGAAACATCAAGTGCACATAAGTAAACTTTCTTAGTCAGCCAGCCATATTCTATAGCTATACAGTGCATATAAGAAAATCAGAGGTATAAAAAGCATTTACATTTAAGGAACAGGCAAAACTGAAGAAAGGAAAACTGCAAAATTTAAAACTTTATGACATAAATCATGAATATTTCAGCAAAACTGAACATCAAACATCTAATAACACCCATTATATCTAATCAAGTTATAAGCAAAACCAACTTGCAAAACTGAAAGCATTAAAACTTAAGCACAATCAAAAAGGGAAAAGGATATTAATCAAACCACCTGCCCTTTTTCAGCAACTACAAGCAAATCAGCCTCAGCATTATCATCAGAATCCTTGCGAACAGAAAATTTCAACGTTTCTAAATCATCGTCGGGATCGAATTCAAGAATAAAACACTCTTCTCTCTCCTCAGCTTTCTTAATCCCATCCCTATTTTTCAGACAAAACACGGGTCTCAAAGGAGTGCCCTTTTCAGGGGAAGGGCTAGAATCACCTATTTCAATTACTTCAATTTCTTTTTCGGCCATTGAAGAAATCTTATGAACTTTAGGTTTGTCAACAACGTAAATGCTACACATTTTCGAGGGATTATTTGTTGAACAAAACCCTGGAAGAGGAAGGGTTTTTGGCATGAAACAGAGTAGAATTGGAAATCGGAATTGGAGTTGGAGATTTTCAAATTTCGATTTCTGAGGCGACGGGGGAGAAGAGAAAAAGACGTTCAGAGCTCACTTCTTTATGGGCCGAGCCTTCAAACTCGCAAACAGCAATAGACATCTTTTTCCTCCAATGTTTAATTTGGGCTGTTTGAGCCCATTTAGCAATAAGGTCAAATATGGGCTGAATAGTAATGCTAGAATATTAGTCCAGTCCATATTTATTTTTAGAGAGATTTATACATTTGATAGAGCTAGAATAATTTATTTATTAAGCTAAAATAAAATGTTACATCAGATTTAATTTGGCCACCCACGCATTTATAACTAATTATTCCTGTTCTATCATTTATTAAAGAGAAATTCCAAATAATGGAAAAGCAAGGGAAACATCTATTTGATAATTTTCATGGGTAATATGCAACTTTTTTATGCAATAGCAAACATCCTTAATATTCCTTGGTATATATTTTTCTCTCGAATTTGGTTGGTAAATTGTCCTTTTCGACCCGACATATTTTTTTTTAATATTAAACATCAGAATAATAGAAATCCCCCACCTTTAGATCAGATTAATACATCTCGATATGATAGATAAACAAGAAGCTCCCAATGTAGCTATTGCATTATTAATTTGACATCTCATCCATGAACATTATTCTTATCCATAAATAAATAAATCTGATCATCACTCACCAACCGCTAGTTTAAGATTATCAAACTATGCTCTTTAAATGCAAGGATTGAAAAGTTTTCGGAAAATGTATAAATATATAAAAGAGAAAAGACTTGTGCAAAATATACCTTCCAGAAAGGTACTTAATTTGGCCATAATTTGGAAAGAAAGAAAGAAAAAAAAAAGAAAAAAAAGTTTTCTAATATGAGACCGTCTCATAGACTTAAATTCATAATACATTGAGGCGAATCCTACAAAACACACAAAAAAAAAATTTGGGTTTTTTGTGGGTCTCGATTTGAGTTGAAATTACAATTACATATAAGACCCGTCTTATGGATATCATCCATGAGACCGTCTCATACAAGTTTTGACCAAGAAAAAAAGGGTCATACATTAGGTGGAATAAGAAGAGATTAGGTGAAGATCACAGTCTAGTTTACTTTCTTTCTAGCATTTTTTTATTTTGACAAACTAGCCATTAATTATTTTTTATTTGGGATAAGTTTCTTCGTAATGTGGAACGGATTATTCAACTCTAAAATCATATAGAGTATAAAATAATTTGAGTCTACTTAGAATAGTGACAACAAAAATATATATGTTTTATAGTCAATGGGAACAAACCTTTTAGCTTAAACTAATTCATAAACAGCATCCTTTTTGAAAATTCTAAAACACAAAGCCATTAGTCGCACGCTAACATTGATTTTCTTTCATGCAGAAATTTCTTAATTCACAACGCGCGACTTTGAAATTGCACACTTTGACATGCTAAATTATATTGAAAAAAATTAATTATGTTTTAGGACATTTTCGGAGAAATTTGGACCGAAATTTGAGTAGAGTTAGTAAGAATTTCTATCAATTTGAAGATAATATTTCGTAAATACAGATGAATAAGGGCTGTTGTCAGAGACCAGAGTTTATTTTTTCTATAGTAACCTCAAAAACTGGTGTCTTGTTATAACATAGTGCATACTATATAGGGATAATTACAAAAAAATCCCTTAAGGTTTGGGCTAATTACAAAAAAAATCCAAAGGTTTATGATAATTACAAAAAACTTTTTGAGGTTTAATTACATCTTATATTTTCTCCCATCATAAATAAAAAACATATTTTCTCCCTAGGAGTGTTTTTGTAATTACCCCTACTGTAATTATAAAGTTTACAGGAAGACTTGGCCTTCACACACACATATATATATACACACACATTATAATTGTCTGTAAATTCATATGACATATATAAAATCACTAAAGGTGTTTAAACACTTCTATCTGCAGAATTCTAAATGTATCTATGAGATCGAGTATTTAATTCTGTTTACTCACTTTATCAAATTTGAAAAGGAGTTAGATGGGTCGTGGAAAGTCAGGGCTTCGAATCCCTCCTAGACCAATCGGCCACAATAGGCCAAAAAGATGATTTAAAAAACACACTATAAGAAAACAATCAAATTCCAACAAAATAATTCCAACGAAATAGAAAATTGTTGGAATTTTTAGAATTCCACGGAAATTCCAATGCTACATATACCGTTGGAAAATTCTAATGAAAATTCCAACGGTAAACAAAACAGTTGGTATAAAATGTTGGAATTCATATTGGAATTTAAAATTCCAACGGAAATTCCAACACCACACTTAACTGTTGGAAAATTTCAACAATGATTTCAACAGTAATAATAAACCATTGGAAATACTATTGGAATTTTTAAAATTCCAACAGAAATTCCATCGCTAAAGCATACCATTGGAAAATTCCAACAAAAATTCCAACGGTAAACCAAATGTTGGAATTAATCGTTGAATTTCTATTGGAGTTTTTAAAATTCAACGGAAATTCCAATGGTACAACATGTTGTTGGAAAGTTCCATTGGGAATTACAATATCATTGGAAAATTTCAATAGGGATTAAAATATTTGATAGTATTATCCATATCAATAAAATATATCTTCTCTTATGGAGTCAATCATATTGAAACTACATGGTTAAATGTGATTGACTTGGGACAAATTGATGATAGGTGACCTACTGAGAAGATACAAATATTAGATAATGAGATAAATTGATTGAATATTCCAACGAATATATACCATTGGAATTACCATTGGACTAAATTCCAATAGTATAATTCCGTTGGAATAACCATTGGAGTTTTCCCAACGATTAAATATATTCCAATGGTATAACTCTATTGGAATTAGTATTGGGAAAAATATTTGAGTTCTTTCCAATGGTTATATATTTCAATGGATAAATAACGTTGGAAATTCCGTTGGAATATTTTTCCATTGGAATTTCGTCATTCCAATGGCCATTTCACCAACATTACATTTTATGTTGGAATTTCCGTTGGAATCGATAATTCCAACGGTAATTGGGCAAATTCCAACAGATTTTTCCTATTGGAATTTCCTTATTTTCTTGTATTGATATACATCTTACATACGATTTGTAACATTTCTTTTTATACAGGGTTATTTTTTAGTATGACTAGTTAAGTCTCTTAAGAAATCGTAAGTATATAAACCGTGAGAATATGATTTGTAACATTGTTTTTCTTATTGTTTGAAAATTTATTCTCACTTTATATAAAACCAATATTTCTGAAACACTAGCTACATCAAAAGAAATACTACAACTGTTTTTCTTCATATGGAAATCCGATTTGTTACTTTTTTTCTTGAGGATTTGATAAAATTCTTTGGATTTAAAATTTACCTTGCCATGTTGATGATATATTTATTCATTTCACGTTTTCCTTTTTTGAATTCTTTGCTATTCTTATATACGTACAGATCATAAAAGAATTTCAAATGTTCTATTCCACTTTTTTTTTGGTTCGACTTATATATTATATAATTTCATAAAATAAATTTTTATTATATACTATGTAAATTATTAAAAAATAATTTATTTTACATATAGTATCATAAATTCAAAAATCGAAATATAAATAGAATAAAACAACTGAAATACCAAACTCAAATTATCATAAAAGGCAAAATAAAATCCTATGCCATCAAACCAAGCAATCTCAAGAACATAAAAGGAAGGTGTAACTTCTCCATTGGCCCACTGTGCAGTTGATTGATTGGTGGTGAGGTCCACATTTGCAACCACACTACAAACTACAAATGTTGGTTGGTGAGCTCAAAAGCACCATATAACCCCCCTCCCCCCTTCACACTTTTCATCACTCCAAAACAAAAAATTAGAAAAAACAAAACAGATCAAACTCAAAACTCAAAATGGGTTCAACAAGTCAGTATTTCGGAAGTTCAGCAATGGATTCATCAGAAGAAGAAGCGTGTTTATTCGCCATGCAGCTAGCTAGCGCTTCTGTGCTCCCCATGGTTCTCAAATCCGCCATAGAGCTCGATTTGCTTGAGCTGATCAAAAAAGCCGGCTCAGGCGCCTTTGTTTCTCCGACGGAACTCGCCGCTCAGCTCCACACCACCAATCCGGAGGCGCCTATTATGCTCGACAGGATTCTCCGTCTTCTCGCAAGCTATTCTGTTCTGAATTGCAGCCTGAAAACGCTCCCTGATGGCGGCGTTGAGCGGCTCTACGGCTTGGCGCCGGTTTGTAAATTCCTGACGAAGAACGATGATGGAGTTTCTATGGCTGCTTTGTTGCTCATGAATCAAGATAAAGTCCTCATGGAGAGCTGGTACACTTTCTTCTCACAATTCCATAATTTTATTTTCCTTTTTTTTTATATATTTGGAAATAAGTGATATTTGCGCTTCAAAATTTATAGCGTTTTTCTGATATAAAGAATTTATGTGGTGCGTAACATATTGTTTGGATTGATGAGCCATGAGGAATGCTAGAGACAAATAAACATTATAATTGATTTTTCTTCTTGAGTGGACCAGTGGTACATAGCTAGTTTAGACAGTCATGCTTATTTTGTGAAAGGCTACCACGGTTTTTATTTTTTCTTTTTCGACGAAGAAGTTGTTGTTGTATATATTTACATATATAATAAATAGACTAAATAGTGTTCCACATTGGTCTTTGTGTTGTTTTATTAGTCGCATTGATTAAATCGATCACTTTTAAGAGAGCACTCACAATTATTGCCTTGTCCCACATTGATTGTGTATTGGAGTTTGGAGCTCAACTTGGTGTATAAAAGAGTATAAATTTGGTAAGTCCTACAAAGTTTTGGAGCTTCCTCCTTATTATGGAGGAAGTACCAAGTGGCTTCTAGTTTTAAATTTTGTGTGTATATATATATGATCTATGCACTTAAAACTTACCATAACAAGAGTAGGTTGGATTTAAAAAATCCTTAATAGACTTATAGCTTTGTAGAATGCGTTATGGACATTCTTGATGAGTCTACCTATACAAGTAGAGAAGTGAGGGGCCGCTTCTTACGGATTATTCGGTAAGGCCCATTACAAAGGTGCTGCCAAGAACAAAATGAGCAAAAAATCAGCATAGTGAAAATATGTTTACTTTGTGTTGCATATTCAACCATAAGTTAAAGGCTTATCCACTTCATGGCTATTCACTATGTAAAAGAAGTTGCGTTTGTTATTTTATTTTATATGTAAATAAGTGGGGGATTGTTGTATATATTTACATATATAATAAATAGTGTCCCACATTGGTCTTTGTGTTGTTTTATTGAGTCTCACATTGATTGCATCACTTTTTAGGGAGACACTCACATTTATTGCTTTGTCCCACATTGATTGTGTATTGGAGTTTGTAGCTCAACTTGGTGTATAAAAGAGTGTAAGTTTGGTAAGTCCTACCAAGCTTTGGAGCTCGGGCCGACTCATCGGTCCGAGCGGGCAGGTCCGACCCGGTAGTTTAAAACAGTTTAAAGTTTTAAACAAAAGGGTGTGTCTTTTTCCAAAGAACACAACCTTTCGAAGGGAGACAACTCTTGGAGGCAGTCTTTGGAAATCTTTAAATGGACTTCCAGATCTGCAGTAAGAGTGACGAAAATAATCATCCTCTTTCCTGAGTTTTCTTTCTTCTAACTTTCTGTCCAGTTTAAATATTTTACAACTTCTGATTCTTGCTCCAGAAAATTCTGAGAAGTGTAATCTTAGAATTTTTGAGATTAAGGCTTTGTATCCTGGAGGTTAATTCTTTGAGACCTTTTACACCGAGAGAGGGGGAATTAATACCTTAAAGACAACATCTTTAAAGGTGTGCCTAGCCTACAGATTTCATTACCCAAATTTTCATACAACAGTTGTATTCAATAAACTATAAAAGAAATTGCAACAATAATACATAAGAAAAATAATTTCTTCAATTTTTCTACTAAGAACAGAGTCTGACAAATGTGACACGAGGAGCTATGGGACCAAAACTTTGTGTTATGATTAAATAAGAATGTTGTGATTCGCAAGATATTCAATTTAATTTATTTTTGAATAGACACAATTATATTAAGGAATGATTGCATCTGACTGAATTTATGTTTTTTTTAAATATCTACGAACAACTTTTTCAATTCTCACTCACTTCAAATGAATGTGTGGTTGTTGGTAAGTTCTTTTTTCCCCCACAAAATGCTTAATTGTAATTGGGGTCCCGTAAATATAAGTAAATGACATATTTAGTTATGTAATTCTTGTATGTAGTCATTTTGGTCCCGTACATATTAAAAAAAATGGCATATTTGTTCCTCTAAGTGTGTTTTGTAGCAATTTGACTTTCGTAAATTTTGATTTTTGTGCAAGTCCCGTAAGTTCTACTTGTGCAATTTTGGTACTGAAATATTTGTTACTCATTTGAGACCAAAATTGCACAAAAATAGAACCTATGAGACTAAAATTTTAAATTTCCCATAATTAAAATTTATGGGACCAAAATTGATGTATAAGATACTTATCGGATCAAATATGCCACTCATTTAGATTTATAGGACCAATATTGCTATATAAAATACGTAGAAAATTTATAGGACCAATATTGCTACACAAAAATTGATGTATACGATACCCATTTATATTTATAGGACCAAAAATACAATTACGCCTCCTACACAGCGTTGTTAATTCCAATTATTATATATCTAACAAAGAAAGAAAAAAATAGTACCAGGGGTCCAGGACTGTTCCTAATATAGGCACCCTAGTCCAACAAGAAAAGTGCTATCATATAAATACATGAAAAAAATAATATTCCAATGACTCAAAAAATAATAATAATAATAATATTCCGAGATACCCAACTATATTTATTTTATTTAGATACTATTCATTAAGGAGTTAAGGACCCGTTTTAACTTAATTGTAACTTAAAAAAAAAACTTAAACACTTTGAGGTAAAATAAAAATATGTACAAAATTAAAATTAAGTGGGTGGACCGTGGACCCCATTCTTTTTTTTTTACTTTTATTTTGAGAAGATATTCTTATTTGTTACTTGATCCTTGTTCAGAAATCTTACCTACTACGCACCAACCAACTATTTCGTGTGGTTGCCAAAATATGTAAGATCAAAAGCTTCAGAATCATGATTAAGACATCATTTATAAATTAAATGAACAATTTTTTTTGTTCAAGTGGTGGGTACCACAAACGATCATTTATGATTTTATTCTTCAAGTTGGTGAACAGAACTTTCAACAATGAATGATACACACCAAGAAAGTTGGATTACAATATCAATTTGTTTTATGTCATTGACTAAATTAGTGGAGTTATTATTCAAACTCGCATTAGGAGTTTCACTCAACTTGTTAATGATCTTAAATTAGTAATACTAAATTTAATGTACATGTTTAAGACGATTTTTGCTCGTTTTGAGTTAATATATCTGTTATTACTATGGATTTCAAATCTACCTAATATAGAATTCACTATGGATAACTTTTAGATGTTAAATTTTTGTGTACCTGTTAAAAAAACACCTCTTTATCTATTAGTTTTAATAAAAAAAAGCACTTTCTAATTTTTATTTTCTGGCTTCGTCCATGGCTACAAATACAAGCAACGAGCAATGACAGAGGCAGGAGGCCCAACCCGACCTGACCCCCTTTCTAAAAAAAATATTTTTTAACTAGGAATTTTTTAAACAGAAAATTAGTTAGATTATAATTTGTTGTAATTTTTTATTCGGCCTACACATTTTTTTACTAAAAATCACGTCTTGCATTAATATTTAATATAGGTACCACTTGAAAGACGCAGTTCTTGAAGGAGGAATTCCATTCAACAAGGCTTATGGAATGACAGCATTTGAGTACCATGGCACTGACCTAAGATTCAACAAAGTGTTTAACCAAGGAATGTCCAATCATTCCACCATACTTATGAAGAAAATTCTTGAAATATATGATGGGTTTGAAGGCCTCAAAACTATTGTGGATGTTGGTGGAGGAACAGGAGCATCACTAGATATGATCATTTCAAAGCATCCATCCATTAAGGGCATTAATTTTGATTTGCCCCATGTTATTGATGATGCTCCATCTTATCCAGGTTCTTGTTTTCTTCCTAAGCTTTTATTAGTCTTTTTTTTTCTTTTTTCTTTTGGGAGGGGGGGGGGGGAGCGCATTTTAAAGTCTTTGCAATTTGAGATTTTCTTGCATTTTGAAAGTTTAATCTTCACAAACCATGGAAAAGATAAATTAGTATCAATAATCTGTGGGCTTTTAAGTTATGAAACATATATGTTTTATATTCCACTTAAAAGAGGTAAAAACAACAAATGAATGAAACTCTAGTCATTGTGTATGGAGACTCAGAAAAGAAAATGTGGACATATAAACTTGTGCAAATAAAGAAAATAAACATATATGGATGATAGATCCCCTGTTAATAGTTGATTTGTGATGGTTCTTTTTTGTTGAACAAAAATATATTATTTTAGTAGTAGGAAAGTGCTTAATAAGGTTGGATTATTAGTTGGATTGGTGATTGGTCCAATTTTTCATTTATTTTGTTTGTCCAAATATTTTCAAATGCATCGACTAAGTGGAGAATTTGTAAAGCAGGAATTGAACATGTTGGTGGAGACATGTTTGTGAGTGTGCCTAAAGGGGATGCCATTTTCATGAAGGTGAGCTTCATTTACAAAATAATAAAAACTACAAAAGTTTTATTTTTCAAAAAAATATTCATAATTAGTGAAATGTTTATAAATATTGCTGATTTTTGGTACTCAAAATTTCACAGTGGATTTGCCATGACTGGAGTGATGAACACTGCCTGAAATTCTTGAAAAATTGCTATGAAGCACTTCCAGTAAATGGGAAAGTGATTCTGGCGGAGTGCATTCTGCCAGAGGTCCCAGACACTGGGCTGGCCACTCAGAATGTGGTCCATGTTGACGTGATTATGTTGGCCCATAACCCAGGCGGTAAAGAAAGGACTGAAAATGAATTTCAGGCCTTAGCTAAAGGGGCTGGGTTTAAAGAATTTCACAAAGTTTGTTGTGCTTACAATTCATGGATCATGGAGTTGCTCAAATAAATATAAGCCCATAATTTTTCGGGTTGGTGTTGATGTTCAATGTGTGTTGTAATTTTTTTTATTTTAATGATGTTCTTTCTTTTAAGGAAACATGTTAAATTTACTAGAGGAATCAAAAAAAAAAAAAAAAAAAAGACAAAAATCTTCTTCGTGTACCAGTTTGTTTCCCACTAGTACTAAATAAAGTTTTTTTTTTCTTTTTTGGTTTAATGGGAGTGATAGCGCTAGTATTTCATTATTATCAGTTTATTGTTGGAACAAAAATGCCAATTTAAAATATTATGTTGAGTTAAAAGAGATTATGACTTAGAGCATCTACAACGGGTGTTATTACACTCGTTATTACCTCTCATTAACGTTATTAACCGTTGTTGACTTAACTAATAACGCCTCTCTCTCCTCTCTCATTATAAGTTTGTAACGTTCTAAGATTAAAAGGAAATAAAGAAAAGACAAATGCACACAACGGGAGTGTGCAACACCGCAGTCTTGTGGTTGGCGCGTGCATTGGACACACTTGAAAAGTGTTTGGTGATGCCCGACACATGGGCCAGGGGGTGCAGGCTTTCACATCCATTTCTATTTTACTTTTTTTCTTTTGTTTTTCTTGTTTTGTTTTTACTTTTAACCTCAGCCTTTTTTGTTCAAATAAGAGAAAAAAGGATTTTTTTGGTATTTTTTTTTCTTCTTTCTTTTTTACGTTTCTATTTCAGTTTTTGTTTATGCAATTTTTAATTTATAATTTTCAAGAATAATAATTTAAAGATAGTAAACAAGATTATAAATGTATCAATTTAATATAAAATAAGAGAAAAAAGGATTTTTTTGGTATATTTTTTTTCTTCTTTCTTTTTTACGTTTCTATTTCAGTTTTTGTTTATGCAATTGTTAATTTATAATTTTCAAGAATAATAATTTAAAGATAGTAGACAAGATTATAAATGTATCAATTTAATATAAAATATAAATAAAAATGAATTAATTGATAGTTGGACAACCAAAAAATGAGTGATAATGTGTTATTACATTTAGTGATGTGGCATATGGGGGCCACAAATAATGGGTGTTAATAACATAACCATTGGAGTTGTTCTAATATGTTATTAGATGTAGTGATGTGGCATATGGGGTCCACAAATAATGGGTGTTAATAACACAACCATTGGAGTTGCTCTTATGTTGAGTTCTGATTGAGCGGATGTAAGGTGTGATGGAATCGAACTACATACAACTAATATGGAATTTAGATTATGTAACTATTCGACCACTACTTGATTCCAGATTCTATTTAAATTAAACAGTAATGGTATTTAACATATAAGTTCACATTGAGAAATTTAATTAAATCACATCTTTGTGTTATACTAAACCATAAAGTACTTCTCAAATTTTCATAATACATTATAAATTTCTTAACTTTCCCAAACACAAAGCTTTCAATGTTTACACCATCAAACTAAAAAATGCATCTGGCAAATATATATGAGCTAGTCTCCTATCAGACCGTCTAACGGATCTAGATCCGTTAGATAGGTCTAAATATCCTACCCATCTAGACTTGATCCAGATTCGCGAAAAAAAAAAATCCACCAGCTCCAAATCCACGGTTGTCTCTATCTTCTCCGCTGCAAAGTCCACTGCCCACGTCTCCGCTGCAAAGTCCACTGCCCACGTCTCCGCTGCAAAGTCCACTGCCCACGTCTCCGCCGCGTCAAGGTGGAATCGCCCGCTCTCCGGCGAGAATGCCGTCGAACGCCGTGGTCGTTGTGCTCCTCCTACAAATCTCATAGACATGATTTTCCTTTCTGATGATATAAAGAAGAGAATTAGTTCTTGTATGTAAAAAACGTTCTTAAATACATGAATAGAGATATATAAAAGGGTCCAACAAGAAAAAAGGAGAAGGATTAGTATGACATCAAAGTGAGGAGGACTGATTGTGGATCATTTTCTTGGTAAATCAGAAAGTGAAATATGGAGGAGATGTGCAGGTCATTCTTACCAAAATCCTTATTTAAGAATGGATATTGCAGTAGCAGAGTATTTGAAGACGAAGAACTAAATGATACAAGTATTAGTTTCAACTAATACTTTTATGTAGAAAACTAATACATTTTATAAGAAAAACAAATACTTTGCAGGAGCACTACTAAAAATACTCTCTAGAAAATTACTAATACTTTTTCGATAAACTACTAATACTTTTCCGAGGGACAACTAATACATTTCAGGAGTATATTCATAAGAAATACTAAAATACTCTTCAGGGAACTACTAATACATTTCATAATAACTACTAATACTTTTTAGAAGGACGACTAATACTTTTCAGAAGGACTGTTAATACATTTCAGGAGAAAAAATTAATTATATTCAGGGAAACTACTAATACATTTCAGAATAACTGCTAATACATTTTAGAAGGACGGCTAATACTTTTCAGAATGACTGTTAATACATTTCGGGAGAAAAATTTAATTATATTCAAGGAACTACTAATACTTTTTCGAAAACTACTAATACTTTTTGAGGGACTGCTAATACATTTTGGGAGTATATTCAGGGAAAATACTAAAAAACTCTTCAGGGAACTACTAATACATTTCAGAAGAACTTTTAATATTTTTTAGAAGGACGACTAATACTTTTCAGAAGGACTGTTAATACAGGTGGTCCCTGAAAATTACTAAACACCACTGCTAATATTACGGAAATACCACCGGGTCCGTGGGTCAGATCCGTCTAACAGGCCAGACACGTTAGACGGTCTGATAGGAGTTTTTGTGAATATATATATATATATATATATATATATATATGGGAAACAAAAATATAGTGTTGTTGATGCACTAATATATAGCATAAAGTGGCAAATTTATAAATCGGACCAGGAATTACAATTACACAATTTTGATGAGAGTTTTCTTAAAATGAAACTATGTTTATCATCCTCTACATTTATTCTGGAATTTAAATTTCACCAATTCGAAAAAAAGATCGACTTTTCATAGCATAATAGTTTTCTAAATGTTCTTGAAAAGTTCCAAACAGTGTCCTTGGTCAAGGTTTCTGCTCCAAAACTTGTTATAATACTCTGCATATGTGTAATCTCTATAGATTGGTTGTGATTCATCTTCAATGAGTTCTTTTGGAGCTTTGATCAAAGCAGCATTAGATGGGCACAAAAATGAAGCTACTGAAATTCTTGCTTTGTGTGCATTCACCACAGCTCTATGCCAAGTACTTTTGTATTTTGAGTTGCTCAATGCCTGCATAAAATAGAAAAAAAATGAGATTTGGGCTAATTAAAAAAAAAAAAACAAAGGTTTTTAAAAATTACAAAAACCCCTCTTGAGGTTTAATTCAGTCTTACATCTCCCGCTTCACAATCAAAAATATTTTACAATTCTCTTGACATTTATGGAATTGCAATTACACTTAAATTTTAAACAAAATCAAACCTCCAGTGTTTTTTATTTTAATTTTCAAAACTCTCTAGGTTTTATTGTAATTAGCTTAAACCTCATAGTTTGTTTTTTTAATAATTATCCCTTTAATATACTATTTGTAACATTTTATGAAAAGACTACAAAATAAGAATAGTAAGAATGTGTATCATCGAATGATAATAAGTATTCGTGCAATAAATAATGTTTTATTCCTGTCCATTTTTTTTAAACCCAAAGCTAATGCCATAAATATCTACAGCTAGTTTAGAAGTGATTTTCAAACGGACTTTTGAATCTGAAAGTCCATTTTTCATAATAATAAGTGTTTGGTGGTTAATTTAGATTTACTTTTGGATATGCTACTGCTCCTAAAAGTCCGTTACAAGAAACCAAAATTGGACACCTTTTTGAAAAGTCACTTATCAAGAAATTTGTTTTTAATAGGACTTTTTACAAGAATGCTCCAAAACATGCACGTAATATATTATGGTAATAAAAACAAGATTACGATATTACAAATCTTAAACTATATATATATACATATTTTTTTTTAAATCCGACTACGTCATCACAGAGACTTAACCCATCTTGACTCAAGAGTAATCTTTGTGGCCTGCTAACCAACCAGTTAAATCTTAAAATATTTTTGACTTCATCCAATTTTCATGCCATGACACAAAAGAGAAGTTTGACAAAGCCAAGTTTACATTAATGCTTGCAAATTTAAATAAGGTAAATAGATTACCTGCAATTGATCACCAATGTTAACCACAAATGCATTTGGGAAGGGTTTCACAGCCAACCATTTTCCATCCTTGAGTAATTGAAGGCCTGTTACTTGCATGTCTTGAAAGAGAATGGTTAGGGTATTGGGATCTGTATGGGCCGGAAGCCCATATGTCAGTTCGGGCTCCGGACACGGTGGGTAGTAATTAATGGCCATATGTTGGCCCTGTTCACCCAAACTCTTGTTTATGTAGTCTTTATCTAGGCCCAGACTTTCGGATATTGCTTCTTGCAATCTTAGCCCAAGTTGTCGAATTTCCGAGCAATAATTGCTTACAATTTCCCTTAACAATGAAGAGATCAAATATTATTATTAATTTAGTAAATATTGTAACAAATCACCTTTTTTAAGAAAATAAAAAAAAAAGAATTTCTTTTACTGCCCTAACGTGGGCACCAATGCATAATTGTTAATGCTTTTTTTTTTTTAATTCTTTTTGTTTAGCAATATGGAAAATTAGATATTTATTATTAGTAATGTAATAGATACGCAAAAAATAGGGATGTCAATGAGTGGGTACTTGAAGACCCACCCCCTCCATCCCACAACGGCGGGCGGGGCGACCCACCACAGGCCGCAGTGCGGGACATATAAAACGGGTCGTCCCATGTAGAATAAAAAAATTATTATATCATAAAATACACAATAATTCAGGTAAAAATAAAATAAAAAAGGAACAAGAAATTCTTTAATTATTTTTAAAATATTTAATACATTATTAAAAACAACTACAGGGCGAGCGGCCCAAACACTACGGGTCAGAGCAGCTTAGGCCGGGTCAAAATTATCATCCGGGGGAAAATATATTAGACTGCAATTGTTTCAAAAAAAAAAATATTAGACTGCAATAAAACAAGATATGCATGTCCGGGTGACTGGAATGGAATGTCAAATTGGGACTGGAACATGAGTTTAAATTAAATAAAAAAAAATTTAAAAGTGCATATCCTCAATTAAATATGCATATGCTTCCAGAAGACGAGAATCTTCTTATATTCTACTTTTTTGATGCGAAGTTCCTTTCACTGCTAAAGTCAAGCCCATTTTGTTGAAGAGTGCATAGTTTTATAATTTTAAAAGAAAATTGAATTTTTAAAAAACAAAATCTCCACTCATCACTATCCTTTGACAAGACTTCATTACCGCAGCAAGTCAATTTAGATTTTAGAGTCCTTTAATTATCATGCTTTCAAAAAAAAAAAAAATTATCTCATTCATTTTCCGTGGTTAAGAATTCATCAATATTATTGGAAATACAAACTGAAAAAATTGCCCCGAAAAACTCAAATAAATATTTAAACGAAGTTCAAAATAATTATTTTTTATTATATACTACTTATTTTAAAAATATATTTGATGGCGATTTAATATTTTAATTTCAAATTGAAATATATATTAGAAAAGAAAAAAAAATATTTAAGACATTCAGAATTAAATATAATATTAATAATTGAGCACGTAAAGGAGTTGTCATCCTTCCACCATCAGCCGAAATCTAGATATGCTGATTGAGATCCACACAAGCCAGCCTGATATTCAACTTGCATTTTCATTGATTTGGCTTAAAGTCTTATCACAATACAATAAATGGAAAATAATTGTATAGTTTATTGGTTTAATATTGTTGCGTGAATTAGGCTACTAATATTTATTTTAGAAGTGATATTTACTTCTTTTCGCCTGACGTCAACACGGATTTATATCAACACCGTTGCAGGTTGGCGTCATTCACATGACGTCACTAAAACTCAATATTCTTATTATTAATTTTTTTTTGAGGAACCTCAATATTCTTATTTGGCTTAATTGCAATCTTGGTACAAGTATAAGGAAGTAAAATACTTGACCTTCAAGTATCTTATATAGCAATTTTGGTCCTTAAATCCAAAAAAGGCGGCTTATTTGGTCATCTAAGATCCATGTAGATTTAGGTCGCGTAAATTTTATTTTTTTGCAATTTTAGTCACAAATGGTTAAGTTATATTTCATTCTTTCATGACCGAGATTGTACAAATTTAGAACTTGTAGGACCAAAATCGCACAAAATCAATATTTACGAGACCAAAATTACTATAGTATACCTTGAGGATCAAATATGCCAATTTTTTTTATATTAGACAAAAATTGCCACACACAATAATACAGAATTAAACATGTCACATCCTTATATTTAGAGGACAAAAATGCAATTAAGCTTCCTTATTTAGTTACAATCTTTGACAGAGGAAGCTACTAATCTTTTTTAAACATATAAACAATATATATTTCCTTTTCATCAAAATGAACAATATATTTCCTTTTGAGGTGAAAACGAACAAGATCAATGACATTTTAATTAGCCAAATCAACCTTGAAAGAAAATATACTATCATAGTTATGCCGACCACGTAAATACCGAAGAAAATTTTGTAAGAAAATATAATATCATATAATTATGCCGGCCCATTATATAGATACTCAGATATATATATATATATTAATATTATCATATAATTAATTAATTATACCGCCCCATAAATATAACTACTCAAAATAGTTATCACCCACAATAAAGTATTAAGTATTAATTAACCATGCCTCCATGGTCAGCCCACTGTACCAAAACACGGCAACTTTCACACAGCACGTGAGATCACTATTTTCATGGAGGCGCAACGCACGTGGTACACGTATGTAAAACTTAAAGATTGAATTATTATTGATTAAATCATACCATTAGCACCTTTAAATTACATCATTAACTTATATGCTGGTATAGAATATTCAAGAATCATGTATGATTTAGATATCAGAGTTTTCCTCAAAAAAAAAAAAAAAAAAAAAATAAAATCAGAGTTATTAAAATTTTAAACTACTTACTTTCATAACAAACTTAAACTTTTAAACAAGATAGTTGTTTAATATGTATTAGATTGTGACCGACAAAAAGTCATGAGTTTAAATCTCATATTCGCCCATAAATATGCTCGACAGGCTAACCTTTGAAAAAATAAAAAGTAACCCGCCAAACTTCATAACCGGCGGGAAAAAAATTGCAACTTAAGCTTTTAATTAGAAGATTTTCCAATATTCAAGTTGTTTTCCGATGTGATACTCATGTTCATTAGTCATTACATACCAATACTATATTAGATGATACGAAAATTTACTAACTTATTACATAATAATACATATAAATGTAAAACTATGACTTTTATGTACAATATTACCCATTCGGTTAGACATTATAATTGTATGAAGAACTAATTAACATAATTTAAAAATAAAAACACGTTTTTCCTTTATATATATATGGAGCTCATCGCCTTTATCTAAATTCTCTTCATGCAAATTCATTGCAAATAGAAAATGTCCTTATGATATAGCATGAAACTTTTGACTTATAAGTGATACATTCATACGAAAACTTATTAGGGCTTCCCAATAATACATTGATACCAATGAACATTTAAAATTAAGGTTAGAATTGGTAATAAAAGAAATAATATTCTTACTTGAAAGATGGGGGATTGATTGGCCACTCCTTGGTATACTTGTCCAAAGGGTAACAATGAAGCCTAAGATAATCCCTCCAATTGTGAATTTTCTCCTTTTGGATGTTAGAACTTGTGCTCAACCTTGTTGTCTTTGAGGGATCATTTGAGTACAATTTCATCTTTTCTTCCATAGGCAATCCAAAGAATTCATTAGCCACCTCTAGCATTTTCTCCATTGTCTCTCTAGCCACTCCATGATTTATCACCTAATATTCCCATACGTATAAAAACAAACAGTTTAGGCTGCAAATTAAGTGTAAAAATGATCATGTTTCCTTACTAATATTCTAGGTTTATGTGTGACGTCTTGATATATATATATATATATATATATATATATATATATATATATATAGTTAATTAATGGTGTACTACTAATAACAATATGAACTTTGCGGATTTTTTACTTTTCAACTTCCGTCCCGCCATAATTGGAATATTCGCTTGCAGTATGAATATATTCCAACTATGACTGGCCAGAGATTGCAAAGTGAAAACTCGTTTAGGTCGCAAAGTGCAGAAATCACCTAACACGTTTGAAACAATTCTTTTTATCAAATATATTTTTTTCTTGGAGAGGATTTTTTTTTTTTTTGAGTACTTCTTGGAGAGGAAATTAAGAAAATGAAGAATGACCTGGAAAAACCCATATTGCTGACAAGCTTGTGCAATTTGTTGGACTATGAATTTTCTGTCACCACAGCCCAAATTGATGACCGGAGCATTGTGATAGTCTGTAACTTCTAAGAGTTTGGGCCTATCAGGCACGGGCCGGACATAGCTTGGAGGAAGGGTTGAGTATCGAAAACCAGAGGAGATTAATTGAGTCTCCATGGAATGATAATATTCTTGAAAACTGAAAATTGAGATATATATTATATGCTATATAGGTTTTTAGTGTTGAGTACAAGTACAAGTGGTATGTATACTTATATAAGTTTTGAGTAGTTGAAGAAGGAAAGGATGAGTTGACTTGGATTTAGGTCATTTAATATTAAAATTATATATTGCTCAATTAATTAATAATTTATGCAAGGAGTGGTGAATTTATTATTTGACTGAGGAAACTGGGAAAGGAAATACGGTTAATTAGATGCGATCCAATTGATTGCTAAACTTAAAATTAAAATAAATTTGATTTATAAATAATTAAGCAAAAATTTAAAATTTGGATAAACACCATGCACCACATACACAATCACCACTTATATAGATATAAAACCGACCATCATTTTTTTATTACAAATTCTGGAAAAAGAGGGAGTGGTGGAAATCGAATCTCAGAACTTTAATCAGAGAGAGTATAAACCACAAGGCAATAAGTTGATTCTCTAAAACCGACCATCTTAGGGTAGCCTAGTGGTGTAAGATGTGTTTTTAAGGCCGAACTCCAGTTTGAATCCTCACCTTACAATTTTATCTAATTGGCCTGGTCTAAGGTTTTGCCAAGTGAAACACTTAATAATCAAGTAACATTTAAAGATGGATAACTCACAGGCCACTATGAATGTGGTGAAACTGAAAACACAATTTCATTGTTTATCATTATAATAATTAACATAGTGCGTGAATTTGCTGATTATAAGGTGCATATTGTACGTAAGGCCACTTAAGTCTCGTCCCTATCGTGCTTTCGTATGATAATATTTTTTTTTAAAGTTATGATTATATAATGATAATTATATTTTTAAAACTTATCATAACTGCGGTTATAAAAATTTTGTGCACATAAAAGTGTACTATGTGTTGACGTGCGTTTTGGTCAACAAGCAGAAATATGTAAAAGATTTAACACGTGGAAATGAAAACGTGCGTAACGTATGTTTATTTCTGGCTAATTATGCCTTTTTTGTATTTTGCCGAGCCGGAATATTGGGGTCGGTCTTTTTTAATAATTTGTTACTATCTGCCTCCTTTCTTTTCTCCTTTTCAGACTTTTTATACCCCTTTTGAGTAAGTGGGTTTACAATAGTCATCTTTGCACTAACTATTCATTAATTAATAAAATAGCTAAAAAACGACACATGTCCCTCTCAGTAGTTGTGATGTCACCAAAACTTGCCACTTGTCGACTTCTCTTCATAATTCTTCGACATGTGGCGATTCAAATCTGATACCAATAAAGTGTCAAGCATGGGCATGTGTTTATTTTTACGGTTGCCGCGCGTGCGTTTCATTTCAAACTTGGGCTCGGGGCTCGTAGCCGTGTTGTTGCGGTTGGGCTCGGTAGCCGTTGGGCTCGGAGCGGGCGAGCCTAATTCGTGACGTGTTGTCGTACATCATTGTTTGACGTCACCCGTAGGTCACCTATTTGAATATGTGTCAGACTGATGACGTGGATTAATCTCTCACGTACTTCGGCTCGGGTATCATCACTATGCATAACCCAATAATATCTTGATTTCAAACGAAATTATTTAACTTATAATTTCCATCTTTTAAACAGTAAGTAAAGCATATTCCCTCACTTAATCTGGAAAAATGGCATAGTGCGGCATACATTTATTTTGTCATCAAATTTACGTTTACAGAATAACAAGAAAAAAAAATTGCAAACTCCACTCACCAATATGATTAAGTTTTAATCTTGTTTGATTTCATGTTTGTGGGCAATGGAGGAGCCAGTACACGCTAGTAGGGTGGGTTAGTACACGGAAAGAGGGTGAGCCAGATAGAAATTCAAGAAAAATAATACAAATTATAATTAATTATTTTTTTCAGAAATTTTTCTCAATATTTTTTTTAAAAAAAAGGGGGTCGGGACCCAAATTGGCACCCTGGATCCGCCAGTGTTTGTGGGTTTTGGCACATGAAATAATCTTATATAGTACGGCAATACGACTTTCAAAACGCTAATTAATAAGAAGATCAAGTGTGGCATAAATGGTTTAATGCTCAATTTTTCAGGTTTCTACCTGGGTTCGATCCCTACTAGACACATCCTATCAGAATTCACACCCATTTCAGGATTGTACTAAAAAAATCACTAATTCATATAGGATACAAATGAAAAATAATATTAAAAATGTCGATCAAGCACAATTTTTTTTTTTTTTTTGGTTATGACTATTATGTGGGCTAGCTATAATGCTCCACCATTGACGCTTTGCCAAATCCACACGTATTGGAAAACTTTGGGTCAACTTAGACAGTGTACCAAATTGTTTTTCCTTCTTGATGAGGTCCCTACATGTTTGCATTCATTAAGATTAAGAATACAATAAATGTGGATAAAAAATTGCATACCATATTATGATTTTACACTTCAATAAGAAAGAGTCGTTTCTGGAACCATATTGGACGTCTGTCTTAATTTCTAATTTCATTTGTTGCTTTCCATTTGTCTTTATTTTGTCAAGATTCATGATAGGTATGTTACACGCAAAAATCAAATCAATCTTACATTATAGTGTTTATTAACTTTCATGAGATTTGAACCCACATAATTTTGTCGTTAATCTATCATAATTTTGAACCGACATAATTATAAGTATTTGTTTCTGGAAATTTCTCATATGGCATGAGATATATGGGATTGTCTTTAGAATGGGACAATGTGGCATGGTATGTAGTGATATTATTACATATAGAAGATGAAATATTATTGGATAGCTTAACACTAATTACAAACGTGCAAAAGGGGCTTATACTAAGCAACATCATTGTTGCAATTATTTCCATCCTAGTTTTGGAATATTTATTATTTCATACTTGTATAGTTATTAGTTGTATCAGTATAATTAATACGCGTTATATTTGAGTATCATATGTCAATTCAATAATGTTATGACGAAACCCAACTGAAGAATTTGTTGAAGCTGCTGTTGAGACAACAAATAAGGGGACAACTGAATCAAGTGTAGTTGAACTAATAACAGTTGATACTGCAGAAGAAGTTATGGCTGCGGAAGAGCAAATGTACTTAGGAGATGTGTTTTCTTGTCCTAATTCAAATGTATCGAAGTTTAAGAATTCTAAGTCAATGCAGTCGGGATCCACTATATAAATCGTGTTTCATTTGATATTTGAAGCATTTTAAATACAAGCCATTTAACTTTTTTTTTTATTTCTGTTAAAGGGGAGGTATTTTCTTTATTATATGTACACATAAATCCAATGTACAAATACTCATAATTCTATATGCTTAGAATGTCTCCGAAGTACAATAGAATAATTTAGGTTTTGTGTCAAGCCAAACAAACAACCTTTTTTTTCCCTGATGGAAAACAAGGTTACAAACAAACAATCTTTAAAGGCTTCGAAACCCCTTGTAACCAATTATCTTACGTTATATTTGGATGAGAGGATTTGAATTTTGGAAATGATTTCAAATGACTTCATTTAAGGTGGATAAAAAATCTTTCAAAATAACTCCAAAAATAGTTTTCAAAAATTTAAAATCCATTATAGAATGACTTCATCCAAATAACACCAATAAATTTGTTATTATGGATTTGAAATCCTCATGTCCAAATCTATTAATTCAGATGGAGCCTTAAGTATATTTTATATCTTTAAAAAGCAGAAGAAAAGATTCATAACCTTTGGTAATTAGAACAAAACCTATTTTGCCTTGGTGGGTTGTGATTTCATTCAAGTTCTCATATGATGCCATCGGCAGTTATAAAAGGCCGAAAAAAGCCATCCTTCGTGGCATCCATATCCATAAATAAAGATACACATCTTCAAAGTTCAAATGAATCACTATAAATGGTTGATCATGATTTAGTAGATGTTATATAACTTATATTTAAAGATCATGTTCTTTTTGAATGAAACACCCGAGTTTTGTATTATATCATATCATGTACACAATAATCTATTACATGTAATTATGCAAAAATTAACAAAATAAATTAAACGATAAAATTTATAATTCAAGTTATACAAAATAATTTTTATTGCAAAATTAAAAGTAGATGTTAATTAAATTTATTTGTGTGAATGTGTAACACGAAGAAAAAAGATCAACTACATGCATATATAATTTTTTTTTTATTTTGATATATTTTTTTTACTTTGATGTGGTATAGTGCAAAATTATGCAAAGTTTAGATGACAAAGTGTAACAAATATAACACATGCCAGAAATGTGACAGAATCTTGACGGAATATTCTCATCGGTGGCTCCATGGGACTAAGTGCAAATCCCGTCTAGTCTGTGTAGTAAAGTGTCACAAAAAAAAAAAAATAGTAGGCAAAGTACAATAATAATGACTATAGTTTAGATTTAGATGGCGAAGTGATTTTTCCCAATAAAAAATTAATCTGATTTTGCATTTCCAATCATGATTCCACAAAATAAATTGTGCGGTAGGCATCATCGCACACACAAAATACAAGCTCTCCAATAATGTCGGATCTCACTAAACAATATTGTGACGACATTTTTTTTTTAGAATATGACGACACTTACTTCAATATAATTTTGCATTTCTAATTATGAATTATCAATCCATACAATAAATTGGGCGGTTGGCATCGGACACAAAACACGAGCTTTGAAAGATCAGATCTCACTCAACTACATATTGTGACGACATTTACTCAAAAAGTAATTAAGTTGATAATGTTTTGGGGCAAACCTAATCACATTGCGGTATTATGCCTCACAAATATATCTATTTCTAATTTATTTAATCATAACACAAATACTATTTTTTTGAATAAGTGGAAAAATATATATAAAAAAAAGTAAAAGAATCATGATCACAAGCCGATCATGTAGTTTAAATATGAGTCTCATTAAAACCTACTAAAGTAAAACCCACCCTTGTGGAGAAAACCCTTGGCAGAAAAAGAGTACCTCTAAAAAAGCCAAAACATCCACATAAAAATGCATTAAAAACATTCACAAAAATGCATAAAAGTACCACTAATCACAAGATCAAACCGAGATCCAGGAGATGACCCATAGTCATCCATATTCCTCATTATCGGAAGAATCTACTTCGTCAACATAATCCTCCCACCTCTTGGTAGCATCTACTTTTGGGAACTTCAAATTATCTGATTGAACATCATCCAAAATAGTGAAGCTATGAATTGGAGGTGTCTGGTCTTGATTAATATCACGACAAATATTGTTGATTATTGATGGGTCATAAACATTATTAATCAACCTATGAGACCCAATTCATCAATTATGGTCCATATGTCCTAATTTACAAAACTAAGCCCATGAACCTCATCGCATCAAGTATAAAAGATCCATCACTAGTTATTTGTAAATATTTTGAATTAAATACTCGTAATCATTGTCATTTGCTCTGGAATTATTCTCTTACAGTTACTAACTTAAGAATCGGAGAGGTTTTCGGACAATTCAAAACCCTTCTAACCATGTCTGTGTGTTGTAGATTAATTCTCACTTCTTAATTTTAACTGGACAAATATGGAGCTCATTAGCACTAAGCAGCTTGAGGTCTGAGGATTGGTTTGAAGTTAAAAAGGCAGTTTGATTCATACCGGAAAGAAACTTATTTTACATTGTGAAGCGCTTCTAGTTGTTTAGTATAATTGAAAGATTAAATTTAAAGACTTTAATATCTTAGTACTTCTTATATTATAAAACACTGGGCCTTGGAAGCATGTCGGATTTGGGCTGCACAGTTGAATGGAACTCCCTAATCTGATTTCAAGATTTATCATACAATTGGGCCTCAGCCCAGATATAGCTTATTACTTTTCAACAAGTCTAAAAGTCAACCACGCGACTAAATAATTATTGGAAAAAAAGCGTTTCTTTCATCGTTAAGACAAGTCATCAGCTGTAGAAAGTTCAAAACGCGCCTACCAGCCAGTCAATCTAAAATCCCAAATCTTCAACCACGCAAGCAAATCATCAATACTTGAACAAAATTCATACCAAAAACAAACCCTAATTACTCAATTTCCTCTCGAAATCCACGAATTTCCCCACTTTCGATGGATAATTCGACACAAGAATCTCACCCCCGCCACGAAAATGTGGTGACTTATGATTCCTCCTACCCCATTTACTCCATGGCCATCTGCGCCGCCAACCGCCGCCAAATCGCCGTCGGCAGCTTCATCGAGGAACTCAACAACCGCGTTGACATCCTCTCCTTCTCCGAAGACTCCTCCTCCCTCAAGCCCATCCCCTCGCTCTCCTTCGATCACCCTTACCCCCCTACGAAATTAATGTTCCACCCCTCCCCCTCAGCGCCTACAAATCTCCTTGCTTCCTCCGGCGACTTCCTCCGCCTCTGGGAAGTCAAGGACTCTTCAATCGAGTGTGTTTCTACCCTCAACAACAGTAAAACTAGTGAATATTCTGCTCCATTAACTTCATTTGATTGGAACGAGGTTGAGCCGCGGAGAATTGGGACTTCGAGTATCGACACGACGTGTACGATTTGGGATATCGAAAAGGGAGTTGCGGAAACACAATTGATTGCGCACGATAAGGAGGTTTATGATATAGCTTGGGGCGAAGCTGGTGTTTTCGCTTCAGTTTCAGCTGATGGATCTGTAAGGATTTTCGATTTGAGGGATAAAGAACATTCAACTATTATTTACGAGAGTCCTATGCCAGATACGCCATTATTGAGGTTGGCTTGGAATAAGCAGGATTTGAGATATATGGCAACTATCTTGATGGATAGTAATAAGATTGTGATATTGGATATTAGGTCTCCGACAATGCCAGTGGCGGAATTGGAGAGGCATAATGCAAGTGTGAACGCCATTTCGTGGGCACCTCAGAGTTGTAGGCATATTTGCTCTGCAGGGGATGATGGGCAGGCTTTGCTTTGGGAGTTACCTACAGTTGCTGGACCAAATGGGATTGATCCCATGTTGATGTACTCTTCGGGTGTTGAGATTAATCAGCTGCAGTGGTCTGCAGCGCAGCCGGATTGGATTGCCATTGCATTTGGGAACAAGATGCAGATGCTGAAAGTTTGAGGTAGTGGCATGTTTCTGTTATTTATTGGGTGTTAATTGGCATGCTGATGTGATTGTTGGCATTATGGTCTTTGAGAGGATGGTGGGAATTGATTATGTAAAAACTTGGATCAATTTGTCTATCTGTGACTCTATGAAGATAATTTCTAAACTGGATATTCTGCTATATGTATCTAGTTCTTATATCATTTTATGTATTAATGAAGATTATGTTCTTGTTCTACAAATTGTGTGTGCATTATTCTTATAACAAACTACATTAGCCAAGTTCATGTCCTTTTTTGCTGCATGTTTCAATTGATTTATGGTGTTCTGTCGGAGTAATTGGTACTTATCAATATGTTCATTTCTTTTCGTTGGTGTTTGTTTACTTCCCACACTTCTTTAATCAAAATATCTCCATAACATGTAAAGTTACACTGGAAGTATTTGCGAATATGTAAGATCTGTGTAAAAAAAAAATTAGCACGAGAAGGGGCTTCTTCATGATTCAATTGTGTACTTTTGTATTTGAAGAGAAGCTGACATAGAAATGAGACCTGAGCATACATTTATATTATTATTATAGACTCGTTTATTGGGGCTTAAAGTTATTACCATTTTCATTTGTCACCAATTTACTAGCTTGTTTCTGAGTTAAATTAGAGAAAAGTTTCATTTTGTTCACACGATGTGTCTTTCATGCGGTTCCCAATTCCTAAATGGATTTGAAATCTAAAAAACATTTGTTATGCCAGAAATAATGCAAAATTAGCAGAAAATTACTAAGGCAAATAAAATGTCTGCTCTTGAAATTTTATGAAGACGAGTTAATAACTAGTGACCCGTGTGTCACAGGTTTTTAGCTTTAATGCTACTGTTGCTGTTGTAGCCTTTTAGTACCAAGCCTTCGACGAGTTTTGCTTGTAAGCTCTTTGCAGCCATGTGCATATTGATTAGAGAAATGATGATATGAAGTATAGGCTTATCTCAAAGGTCAATGAGGGAGATTAGTTTCCAGATTGGAGACAATATATATGCATCTGCATTGCAGGTTATGTATTTTTAGTTGAGCATCTTTGAGTTCAACAGCAAAAAGATTGATTTTTAGCGTAGATGAGATGAAATTGTTGATTTTTATGGTGGTGTTTTTTCTTTTCTTTTTTTTCCCAGCTTTGCTCATGTACCTTCTTCAGTATAGATTTATGAGTTGTCTAAAGATTTAAAACTTCCATTTCTTGCTGCTAAGGAGGCAGTCTGTGTTAGTGATTGTAAAATTTACGGTATTACTGCTTTCTTTTTACAGTTTCGTTGATTTTAACATTTTTACTGCAGCTAGGCAGTTAGTTTTCACAGCTGATCCCAGGAAGGAAATAGCAGGTGGTGCTTTGTGTGCAAACAGAACTGGAGAGTGGACAGTGCTATAGTCATCTGTTACTTAAACAAGTTAAAACTTATTTTGTGCAAACTTGTTCGTCTTATTTTCTTTTAAAAAGCAATTTTCTCACTCTAATCCTTGATCGTAATGAAGGGTTAATGAATCTGTAATGTATTTAAATGTTGTTCATTTAGGTATTTAATAATCTGATGAAGTTAATTAACAATGTGTTTGGTTAATTAAACTATTATCTGAGCTGGGTTTTGGGTAAGGGTGTCGATCATGGACCGGACACGAACCCGACCTGAAGTTACTAAGAGAAACACGAATACGACTAACACGAACCCAACATGAAGTTACCAGTTTATCTAAAGCGTAATTGTTTTATGTTTTACTTATTTTTTGATGTGCTTTGAGCATAATTCGAAATCAAACCGAAACAAAACACGAACTCGACCCAATAGCCCAAATTGACACGCCTAGTTTTGGTGAGAGAAGGATGAGTGGTAGAGGAGCCAGGCCCAGGTGTTTTTTCTTACAGGTAACAGGTTAAACATACAACTTCCATACTAATTCCCATATTTGATATTTCAATAAATCCCCAATTAATTATTATAAAAATCTATAAAATAATTTGGAAATGTTGGGAAACTGTCATATTTACGACTTATAGGGACAGAATTGTTACTACCCACACTTATCAATTTCAACTTACTAATTGATCGCATTTTATTGATGCTAATATACTTATAGGTCCTCCCAATGAAAAATTTCGAATTTTTTTTACAATAAATATTTTTATTTTTTTAAAAAAAATTTAATATGCAAAAACATCTGAATTCTTGATGAATTAGTATTTTCTTGATGTAAATGTAAACCACTTCATGCGACACTACGCATAATTTCCAAATGTATTATCCAGAAGGTAATAATATAGTAATTTAGAGATACTATTTTTATTTTGTTAATAACGTTGTTTAATTATTATTAAAATGCTTACTTGGAAATTAATATACGTGAAATTAATACGCGGAATACTGATCGGTTATTTTGATATCTTTTTTTTTTTTTTTGACAGAGGTTATTTTGATATCTAAGAATAAAAATAGGGGTTATTTTGATATTTTAAAATTTAAGGGGCTATTTTGATTACACCCTAAACTTCAAGGTCACCTTACAATTTCCGCCAACTTCATATAAATAAGGCCAAACCCTAACCCTAACGCTAAATTCAGCAGCCGGCAGCAGGAACCCTCGACTTCTATCTCGTTTCTGTGTAGAAAGGGAAAAATGTCGGTTGGAGAGCTTGCTTGCACCTATGCTTCTTTGATTCTTCACGATGATGGCATCGCCGTCACTGTAATATTTCTTTCGATTGAAAATATACTAATATGTACCTACAGATATTGTATTATACTATGCCTAATTTTTTTTCTTCTTTTTGGCTTAGGCGGAGAAAATAGCGACACTGGTGAAGGCGGCGAATTTGACGGTGGAGTCGTATTGGCCAAGTCTCTTTGCTAAGCTTTGCGAGAAGAGGAACATTGAGGATCTCGTCATGAACGTCGGCTCTGGTGGTGGTGCCGCCGTCGCAGTTGCTGCTCCCACTGGAGGCGCTTCCGGTGGCGCCGCTGCCGCAGCTGCCCCCGCCGTTGAGGAGAAGAAGGTATAAAACATTCTCTCGTTATTTATCATTAACGGTTTTTATGTATTATTTTTATATTTGGAAATAGAATTCTATACTAAGGATACTACTACATTGGTCTAAACTGCAAAATTGAACCAAATGATTATACATGTCTTACTTAGAGATATTTGCCAATCCTAGTTAGGGTAGGGCATTTTTTATGTTTTCTTATCGGTTTTAGAACTCAAGACAGAAAAAAAGGGAGTAGAAAAAAATTTGTAATCCAACGATGTTATACTTCTATTTAAATCAAATTGTTTCTAATTTTACAATTGTTTGAAATGTATTTGGATATTAGTTTGTATAAAACAAGCTATTATTGTATCAAGTAGCATATGTTTGTAAATCATTTTCCTGGAATCTTGTCTTCGAATTGCCCTTAGAAGAATCCAAGTGACATGAATGAATGTTGAATGTCTGTTTAATTTTTCTTTTTTTTTGGTATTACTATTGGTTGTATTGAGTTAACAATTTTTGTTTGTCCATTGAACTGTTACAGGAAGAGCCAAAGGAGGAGAGTGACGATGACATGGGATTCAGTTTGTTTGATTAGAGGTTCTTTAAGATTGTTTTTGTTGTTTTAATTTTTGCAAATTTGGGGTAACAGACTCATTTGAGTTAAAATTAGCTCATTATATAGATTTTGTTTTACATTGTGAAGGATTATTGTGGTTGTATTACTGGAATGTTGTCCTTTTCTCACATTGCAGTAATTCGATTTTGTTATTTTGAGATGTTCCAATTCTCCTTGGTATGGTCTTGTTACTATGCCCGTATGTTAAGTGTGTTTTTCAGTACCCACTAGAGTGTTTGCACGTTGTAGTTCTTTTGATCATACAAGTAAATGAATCTGCTCCATGTCAATTTGATGTTTGAGCTTGTTATTTACCTATATTGCCACTAATGTGGGTGAGACTGGTGGTAAGAGATGTTGATTGTTGCCCTGCTTATGGTTTATGTGCTCTCATTGATCTCTCGTTTGGTCCCCTTTTTAAGGTCAGGGCGCATTCTCATTGGCAAGTGCATTTTGTAGTATATGGTTAGCGATTCATGTTATTTACTCAATTATTAATAGTTTAGTACCATGTTATGCACAGATCTACTGGCTAGTGATCATTTGGTTCTTTGTTTGTCTTTGTTTGGTGCTTTGCGAACTGAATATCTAAGACTTCTTGCTGATAGTAGGGAGAGTTGTGTCTTGATCCTTCAAATTCTTCAACAATTTGTAGAGGAGCTCCAATATTGTTTTGAATATTGTCTGCAAAAAGATCAAAAGATCCACAAAATGATGTGAGTTTTGTATTTGCTTCAAACATTGGCCATTACCGTGTATGATTGTGTTTTGTGCAATTATTTATGTGGTCTTTTTGGGATTTGATGTTGGCATTTTGAATCGACAGTTACCCAAGCCGAAGCCTAGTTAATATTATGATTTTTTTTTCTCAAACACCCAAAAGGGTGTTGGGTTAAGGATACCCTTAACCTTTTTTATTCATAGTATTTAGAACAGAGGTTTCCGGGGTTTGTACAACGGAATTTTGTAATTCAGAAAGCTTCCTAATTATAAACAGGGAACTCCATTTGATCTATTCTGCTAAGTCCATAAGCTTCTTTCCCTCAAAAAAAAAAAAAAAAGTCCATAAGCTTCTCTTGGAGTGTCAACTTGTGTATAAACTGTTAGTTAATATTCTGAATTTAACTTCCAACGTTAATCATCCTATTAAGATTTAAGCTTTCTTGAGTTTGTATGGAAAAATGAAAAATCTCATGAACCAAATCAGCTTGGTCGTGTGAATTGGACTCTTTAGTCAGAAATTCGTGGACTATGTCATTGGTTAGACTAACATCATTTGGAGGCCAATTTAGACTGCCATGGGAAGACTGATCACTAATAAATATCACCACCAGTTGATATAATTTGTGGTTTCCGTTAACCAATTGAAACTCTCTATATTCCACCGCCATTACATGGACAATCATCATTATTATCATTATTATTATTAATAATTTACGAACTATATGGTAAACTCTTATGCTTATAACGCGTTTACATGGTCGACCCCCCAAACCAACTTATGATATGAATATATATCAATCTTATTTACTAAATAAAAAAATAAATATGAAACATGTCATTACCTTATTATTCTGAGACATGTGTTTAATTCATCATTCTCTCGATTTCACATGACAATTTTAAATTTATCAATGCATTATATATCTTTTTAGTATTTTTTTATATATAGTCTAAAAGATAACAAATAATCTAAAAATCAAGAATTTTGTCTATACAATTTTTTTTTTTCGTAAATCAAAGGTTATATATATATATATATATATAATTTATTAAAATAGTTTAAATATCAAAATGTAAAAACGTAAACTACTCGGAGAAATGGAACATTTATTTATTGGATATTTTTTTATTAATAAAATTAATACAATTAACTAAGTCATTCTTTACACGCCAAAAAAATTAAATATCAGTCATTGCAATAAACGATTAATTTTTTAAAAAATTTATGTAAAAAAGTCTGTAACAACGTATTTAAGAATTAAAAATTTATATTATTTTGACAAGTCAAAATAAAAAAATTAAAAAAATTGCTCAAATTTAATAAAATCAACAGAAATCGCGTGTGGTGTTTTTCTAGTTACCACTAATAGCGATTAAATTATTATAGAACGATTAAATTATCGAAATACTATTTCCAAAATTAACAACGAAGAAACTTCCTTTCCCGGTTCAAAATAGGAGTCCAATCGTGGAGACTTTTCCTTACGAGTACGACTTCTCTTGCTATAAATACTGAAGCTTTCTAAAAAGAAATAAGCAGAACAAATTTAATAAACTTCCTCAGACTTTGAATCGATTTGAATCATCCATGTCGATGTCGATTTTCAGCTCGTTCGAAGCTCTCTGCGCCGAATCTTTTTTCGGCCAGAAAGTCGGCCTTTCTAGTTGCGTTCCAGCGCCACTTAGTAATAAACAAGATCCAACGGTGGCCGTCGTGAAAATTGATGATCTGAAGAAGGGCAAAGAAGTAATTTCTTCCAATTCGCAGCCGGCGAAGAAGCCGGAAGATCGCCGTAGGATTGGAGCGCCGAGGTTCGCCCCTGAGCTTGATGGGATTCACTGTTTCGAGAATATTCTTCCTTATTGATTCATAGTTTTTTTTTTGGTTTTTATTATTTTATTTTTTTGGATTGATTGATGAATTGTGAAGTGATTGATATACGATTCTTTTTTGTATATAGCGATTCTCAATTTAATAGACATATTCTTTTTCTGGATTAATTGGATTCTTTTGAGTGGTTTCTTTTTCTTGTTAATTAGTTGGTTTTCTTGATTATTATTATTATTGTTGTTAGGATTTTTTGGAATTTTGTTTCCAATTCTTGCACTTTAACAATAGAAATTACTTTTGGTTAATGAATGTTTCCTTTCAAAATGTGTGGGTAGTAATTAACTGAACATAGAAATCATATATGTGGGCTGTGGGCCTGTGGCTCACAAGACTACTCGTCCAATTGGTACCATTTATTCTTTGCAATTGTAAGTTGTTCATCAGAGTTCGAATCCGAGTTGTTTAGTTCAATGCTGAAGCCAACAAAAAATTTGGGGTGACTCGTATAAAAAATTAAATAAAAACCATATAAATTATAATTAAAATATTTTTTCTAGAAAAAAAATTAGTGGAAAAGTTCTTTTAAAAGAAAATGGGGGGTAGGGGCCCCAAGTTGTCCCCCTGTCTAGTAGTGCCTACACCTTTGGTTAGTTTCATTGATATTTATCTTTTTCCCATCTAAGAAGTTCTCCAAACTAATTAAAAAAATACACAAATCAACAATTTGGTCCCTCGACAAAATTGAAAATTTTTAGTATATGCACATTTAATTCCATGAAAATTTGATACCAAAATAAAATTTTAATAGATTACTTTAATTGAATTATATCTTAAAACATTATCCATTTGTAATAATTTGAATTTACACTAAAAGAAATTTATCTTAAGACAACTTGCACATTTAATTAAGTCTAAATTAAATATTTTCAACAATCTAGACCACTTTCCACCTTTTACCTAAACCAAATTTGATACCAAATGTAATGCAATTTAAGATCATCCACTGACTTCGAGTCAATATTAACATCCTTCTTGTTTTGTATGTATAATAATTAGTGATAATACCTTTGAATATGACAAAGCGAAAAGAAAATTGGTACTTGCCTCCATGAAATACTTTAACATGATAATAAGCTGCTAAAGAATATGTACTAGATTATACTATTCTGACCTGCCAACTTGCTAACAAAGACTCACACAACTTGTTTGATTAGTTTGTTCTCAACTTATATTGAATAATCAACTCATAGATATCTCAAGTAATTAGCTCTTTCTTTGCTTGTTTCTATATTTTTTCCTCATCAATTCTTGAATGGATTTCCTTATTACATGACCATTACAAAAGCACATCACTCACCACTGAAAGCCCCTTCAAGATTACATCTTTGGGGAGTTTAGGCCCGGAAAAGATTGGCAAATTGAAAGAAAACATGTGGATTATTATGAAACATTCGTTATTTACGACTACTAGAACCGAGAACGAAAGTTCTAAGTTTAGTGGTGCAAATATTGATCATTCTATTAAAATCAGCCCAAATGATATCACAATAAGCTGACATAGGGGGGTCATTGGTAACGTTTTGTTTTTGGTTGAAGCGGATGAAAGGTCGTTAACCACTTGCAGCTACCATGTGGTTCCAAGTAGGAAATAATATTACTGGAAGCAATTTCATTATATAAATATGTTGTGCCTCCTATACGATGTGATAACGATATGCATTCGTTTTGCTTTTTGAGTAAATTGTTGCATGTAGATGATCAAAATGATAATTGTCTAAACGTGCTAATCCATTGAACTATTTTACGTGTTAATATGATCATAATGAAACATTTACAATTAAGACATAGCCGCACAAAAAGTCGGAAAATATTAATAACTTGGTTTTATGAAACATTATCTTTCTTAATCCAATGCCCTACATGTTTACCAGAATTTTATGTTTTGTGCTTCCTCATGTTAGAATTGTTGTGCTTCCTCGGGCCACGCCTGTTGAAAGAACTTCCAGGATTGGTGTCAGATTTGGCTGCTGGGTCTTTGGACCGGGACTCGCTGGATATCATCCCAGATTCTGTCGAGGGTAAGGCAACTGACTGGGGAAGAAACATACCGGGCAATAAGACCTCATTTTTTTTGGGCTCGATCAAGCCACTATTTTCTTGCTGGAGTTTTAATATGGCCTCAAATTTTTGCCTCCTTATTTTTTCAGATTCTGAATGAAGGAGTTCTTCATCGATATCAATCACATTGGAAACCAAATGGCTACCAGTCCCAACCAAGTCAAGCACGTGTTCAATATCCTTGGCGAGAAAAACTTTACGACAGACAGGGCACTTCCCCATATTCTCTTCCATCGTTTTGCGCATGACTTGTTGGTGTTGCATAATCCTAGAAGAACTTGAAGACGATGAACTCTTAATATCCTCTTCACTTTGCACCTGGGTCCAATTCCACCATCTGATGATGCAATCGCAATGAAAGCAATGGTAACAAGACATTAATTTCATAAAGGGCAATGACTTGCTACCAACATCTTCATCTACTAATGGATGTAAACATAATGGACAGTCTCCTTCGGGGTGGTTCATACTAGAGGGCCTTTCCACTGCTTCCTCACAAAGTGCCACAAGCATTAAGCACGAGGCAAGTTCTAAGGCTTTGCCACGGATGCTAGCTAAAAGATGTTTCTGCCTCTGCTCATCAAGACCCTTTGAATCAATAACACTAATATCCGATGGCGCTTCAGGGTACTGAGGACCAACCCGTATTCTAATAGTTGCTTCCACAAACTGTTGAGATGAGACATCGGTCGTTCGCGGCTTAAGGTGAACGTGGACTTGGCAACACTAATATCCGATGGCGCTTCGATGACTTGGCAATTGTCGTTGTACACCGCCTCGACTGCCTCCACCTCTGCCCTAACTTCTTCTTCGGCCATTTGCAGCGGCGAGGCGACGACGGTATTCAATGTTGATTGGTTGGGCTTGCCGATTTTCTCTGTGATTAAATACTTGAAAGTGACTGCTTTTCTCTTTTATTTTGAAGATCTAATCCAATTTATATTACTCCATAAAAATCGAAAATATCTGGGCGCAATTGGATATACTTTTATTTTGAAAATTTCCATTTTGCTAGAGAATATCGGTAAAAAAGAATTTCAAAGAAAAAAGATGAATTTTGATAGTGTGATTGAATGCGAGATGAAAAAGTAATGATAAAAATTGGTTTGATTTAAAAATAGTAAAATAATGATTTGATATGATTGGTAGTTAGTAATTTGTGAGTGAGTGAGTGAATAGTAAAATTTGTGGGAGAATGTGTAATAATGATTAGTTTTTGTGAAAAAATGTGTCGATGTGATTGGTAAGAGAAAAAGTGAAAGTGAGAGAATAGTATATTTTCTGAAAATTTTCATAAGCAATCGCATGTTTGGTCAAAAAAAATTCTCCAACAGAACGAAAATAGAGTTTCTTCCATATCCAATCGCAGCCCTACTGGTTAGAGGAAATCTTCTAGAGTTGAGAACCGACATATTCCACTCGATATTTACAAAATTATTTCCTGAAAAACTTCCTAAAAGCTTCTACAAATTCTTACAACTTTGTGGAATTCCAAAAAAGTTGTAAGGAGTTTGTAAGAATTATATAAGGATTTTTCTTAAGAATCTGGCCTTGTTTGTTTATGTTTCCAATGACCTCTTTCCAGTTTCCAACTATACATAAAAGTGGAATCATGTTTGTTCATAAAATTTCCAATGGAAATCATCATTTTCATTTTCTATTTTTTTATATAAAACAACATCTCAAACCTATAATTTTTATTCTCAAACCTATACACTACCCTACATCACTCATCATTACTTATCAATCACTATTCTCATATTTTAACCCAATTATATATGTGGGACCCACCATTATCAACTTTATCTACTTAAAATATTACTATTTTTAAATTATAACTATCTAATGAGACCCACCAACTTAATCTTACAAATATAATATTATATATTCAAATTAAAATATTGAAGTGGACCCCACCACTACCAACTTTTCAATTATTATATACATAAAATAATATTTCGAAACTCCTCAAACCAAACAAAATCTCATTTCCAACCCTACATAAAACACATTTCAATTCATTCATCCAAACACAATCCCAATTTCCACACGAAAACCAATAAATTCTCAAAATTCTATTTTCAACTCCAGAAACTGTAAATGGACCAGGGTAAACATAAACAAACAGGGTAAATCTCACTTTGTAAGTATCTCATTTATACGAAATTATTTTGTAATTTTGTAAGTATGACATTAGTGTTAAAATATAAATTTATCTCATCCCCTCCAACCACTGCTCCCAACTTATTAAAAAAAAGGGTAAATCTCACTTTGCCCTTTATACTTATACTACTTGATTATCACTTTACCCCATTATACTCTCAATTGTATCACTTTACCTCTTTATGTTTTTAAAATATTATTTTATGCTCAAATACTAAAAAAAGTCCATTTTATCCTTACATTTTTTATTAAAATAACAAAATTATTTTAAAAGTATTTAATATTAATAAACTTTTATTTATTTGCTAAATTAATTTTCACAACTTGATTAATTAATGTTTAATATTAAATCTATTATATTTTACATTTAGTTGTTAATTATTTAACTTAAGTATAGTCCCTATTAAATTAATATATAATAAACTATTTCTATTAATTAATATATTTATACTTTAATTTATTATTCATCATAACCTTAAAATCATATAATATATATAATACAAATGTATTAAATGTGTGAAATATTATTAGTAATTTTTTAATTATTGATTCAATAATAATAAATAAAAATTATGTTAAATAGAAAAAATAGTTATTTTTAGTGATTAATTGTTTGAATACAAAATATTATTTTACTATATAATACATAATTTTTAAATTTATTGATAAAAAAAATATATGAATATATTAGTTTGCATAAAATAACCTACAATATAGTTATTTAATTGGAACTAATATTAATTTTAATAAATAGCAAATAAGTTTTCCAAAATATATATATATATATATATGTATTTGATGCCATGATTAAATTAAAATAATAGTAGGGATAATTAAGTCATTTTATAAATTAATTGAAGGATTAAATGATATTTTAATTGTATAAGAGGGTAAAATGATACAAATTGGTAGTACAAGAGAGTAAAGTGATACAATTGAAAGTACAAGAGGGTTAAGTGATATTCAATGAGAGTATAGGGGTGTAAAATGAGATTTACCCTAAAAAATATAGACACCGCTTACATTTCCAAACTTTTATTCTCTTCTCTCATAAGCCAATACCAAAATGAATGTGCCACCCACGAGCAATTCCGGTAATTTGTGACCTGGTCCGTGCCCATAAACCGGACATTATTATTCTTTTCGAAACCTTGTCACATGCTACTAGAATGGAGTATATTCGGTCTAGGATCAAGTATGATGGTTTATTTGTTGTGGATAGAATCAGACGAAGTGGGGGAATAAGTGTTCTTTGGAAAGGAGTTAATACCTGTTCTGTGTTTGGATATTCTAATAACCATGTTGACATGGAAATTAACGACGATAAAGGACAATGGAGATTAACCGGGTTTTATGGTTACCCTGAAAGAAGTAGAAGGCAGGAATCCTGGAGGTTACTTAGACAACTCCATGGAATGCATAATATCCCATGGTGTTGTATTGGGGATTTCAACGATCTACTACACCCTATGGATAAAATGGGTAGAGTTGACCACCCAAACTGGTTATATCGAGGATTTCGGGATGCGGTGTCGGACTGCAACTTAATTGATATTCCTCTTATTGGATATCAATTCACGTGGGAAGCTCGACGGGGGACGGTTGATGCTGTGGAGGAACGCCTTGATAGAGCTCTTGTTTCGAGTAGTTGGTTGTCATTATTTCCGCAGGTGCGTTTGTTAAATTTGTGTGCTCCAATATCTGATCATACTCCTCTACTCCTTAATACATCCATGGTACAACAGCAAAAAAAGTATAGGCCATTTCGGTTCGAGAATAAATGGCTATCAGAGCCTGAACTTAACGAAATTGTGAAGAAAGGATGGGATGACGCCATGTTTGCTGATCTTTTGGGAAGGCTGCAAAGTTGCTCGGAAAATTTAAATCGGTGGGGAAAGAAACAAATTAACATTTTCAGAACGGAACTCTCTAAATTCCATAAGGAGATGGAATATCTCAGAAATTTAAAGATGAGGGCTCTGTGGAGAGATACAAAAACACAAAAGCAAGGTATGTGGACCTGTTAAATAAGGAAGAAGCTCACTGGCAACAAAGGGCTAAGATTTTTTGGCTTCGTGAAGGGGACTCCAATACTAAATTCTTTCATGCAGCCGCGTCGGCACGTCGTAAGAGTAATCATATTCAGAGATTACAAGATGCAAATGGAGTCTGGCATGAAACTGATCGAGCCATTGGAGATATAGCTGTAAGCTATTTTCGCGACTGTTTTGAGGATGGTCGAATCGGAGATGGACTGGATCATGTGCTTCCAAGGGTGACGTCTCAACAGAATGATGCCATGTTACAGCCGTTTAACAAGGATGAATTCAAGAAAGCCATATTTGAAATGCATCCAGATAAATCACCGGGGCCTGACGGTTTTAATCCGGCGTTTTTCCAAAGATTTTGGAATTTGGTGGGGGACGATATTTTTCGGGCTGCTTCTTCTTGGTTCTCTAATATGCATTTTCCGGAGGGCTTGATGGATACACATATAGTGCTTGTACCCAAGTGTCAGCAGCCTAAGTTAATGAAGGATTTGCGACCTATATCGTTATGTAATGTGTTTTATAAGATAATATCCAAGGTGCTGGCCAACAGACTCAAAATTATTCTGCCATCTATAATTTCTGAGACTCAGTCGGCTTTCGTTAAAGGGAGATCTATAATGGACAATGTCCTTGTGGATTTTGAAATTACACACCATATGAAACGTAAATCAAAAGGTAAAAAAGGTATGGTTGCTTTGAAGATAGATATCAGTAAAGCGTACGACAAAGTGAATTGGTCCTACATGGAAAATATCTTACTTAAATTGGGATTCAATTCGAGGTGGGTACAAATGTTGATGCTCTGTGTTAAGACGGTCTCTTATTCGGTGATTGTTAATGGCTCGTTAGTGGGTCCAATAAATCCCAAGCGCGGTCTTCGCCAAGGAGATCCTCTATCTCCGTATCTTTTCATACTTTGTGCGGAAGGGCTTACGGCTATGATTCGGAAAGCAGAAGCAGCAGGTCATGTGCACGGTGTAAAAATTTGTAGGGGTGCTCCAGCGGTATCTCACCTATTTTTTGCCGACGATAGCTACGTGTTTTTCGAATCTAATAAGGAGGAGGCATTGTACATAAAAAACATTCTCCATAGGTATGAAGTCAATTCGGGACAGGCAATTAATCTTCAAAAATCCAACATATTGTTTAGTAATAATGTGGGTCATGATGAAAAAATGGAGATTATGAGGATTTTTGCAGGCGTCCAACCTCAGGCCCAAAATTGTAAGTATTTGGGGTTGCCCTCTCTTATTGGTCGACGAAAGAAGGAAATCTTTGGATATATTCGACATAATTTATGGTCACATATTCAAACATGGAGGAGTAAACCTATATCCAAAGCAGGTAAGAGCATTCTTATCAAGTCGGTAGCTCAAGCGATCCCGGCTTATTGTATGAGTGTCTTCTTACTACCGGTTTCTTTGGGTGATGAGCTTCAGCGCATGATAAACTCATTTTGGTGGGGTTCGAAGAAGGATGGAGGTCGTGGGATTAATTGGATGAGCTGGGATAAGTTGTGCGTTTCGAAACACGCTGGAGGGCTTGGTTTTCGCGATTTCCACTTTTTCAACTTAGCAATGCTGGCTAAACTTGGTTGGAAATTACTTTCCGACTCAGATGCTCTTATAAGCAGAATTTACAAATCTAAATATTTCCCTCGCGGGGATTTCTTAAGTGCAGAAATTGGGTCGAACCCCAGTTTTACTTGGCGTAGCATCTGGAGTTCTAGACAGATATTGAAGTTGGGGACAAGGTGGATTATTGGGAAAGGAAACTCTATTAAAGTGTGGACAGATCCATGGCTTAGGGATCCAGATGATTTATTCATCCGAACTCCGCAAGTTGAAGGGCTGGAAGATATATCAGTTAATGAATTATTCATCCCAGGTACATTCGAGTGGGACGTTAATCTTATTGAAGAACTCTTTTGTCAAAGAGATGCAGAGCAAATTCTTCGGATTCCACTGTGTGACACCAATAAAGAGGACAAAAGAATATGGAATTTTTCCAAGACCAGGTTATATACGGTAAAGTCTGGGTATAAGTTGCTTGTAGATTCAATAATAGATGGAGGCCAAGGAAGCATGGATTGCTGGAGCAGATTATGGCAGCTACAAATACCTTCAAAAATCAAATTCTTCCTATGGAGGGCCTGTCAAAATTGTCTGCCAACGAGGAACAACTTGGCAACGAGAGGGATGCAGGTAACCCAGGTATGTGTCTTATGTGAATCTCAGTTGGAGAATACGTGGCATTTGTTTACTTCGTGTAAATTTGCTGAAGAATGTTGGAGAGAAAGCAATTTATGGGGAGATGTAAACCGTATGAGATGTAATTCTGATTCATTTGCTGATTGGTTTTCTAAGTTGCTGAAGGAGAGATCAAAGGTGTTTATGGGCAGGTTGGGTGTGATTACTTGGAATATTTGGAAACAAAGGAATGGTAAACTCTGGAGGAACTCACATATGAATGCAAAGCTGACAGTCAAAAATGCGTTGATGTACCTGGATATGTGGACGGAAGCTCGGAAAACTCAGCTGCAGAAAACACTGAGTATGGAAATGCGTTGCAAAAGTTGGCATCTACCTCCAGAAAACACAGTAAAATGCAATATTGACGCAGCATTCTTCAAAGAGCATAACGCATATAGAGTGGGTATGGTGCTACGAGATGACACATTGACATTTATAACAGGTCGATCCTGCTGGTTTAGGGGCTCTATTTCAGTAATCGAAGGTGAATGCAGGGGTTTTCTTGAAGGACTAAAATGGACGAAAAATCTGGGATTCTCAAAAGTCATCTTTGAATTGGATGCTAAGGGAGTGGTGGATGATGTAAAGAATGTTGAAACTGTCCAGACTGAGTATGGTAGATGTATTAATGCTTGTAAATTTTTTCTTATTTCCGAACCCAACTACTCGGTTCAGTATGTATGTCGTCAAGCGAATATAGTTGTCCATGCTCTTGCTAGGGCATCTTATTCATATGCTAGTCCGACTACGTGGGTGGAGCCTCCGTCTGTTGTGGTGGCCCATCTTGACAAAGTGTGTACCTTGCATTTGGCTTAATGATATTTCCTTTCAAAAAAAAAAAAGAAAAAGGAATGTGCCACAAAGCATAGCCGAGTGGTCAAGAGGGCTAGACAAATCAGCATTGTCCTTCACATGCGTGCATCCGATTCTCGACTGTTTGATAACATTATTTTTTCGATTAGGCTTTGGCTAGTCTCGCCCAAGTTCCACCTAATCTCGCCTAGGGATGGTAATGAGACGGTTTAGATTGGGTATCTTAAGACCCAGACTCGTCTTATCCCACGGCGACCCATTCTGACCCAAGTTAAATAAAATTAAATAAAAGAAAAGGAAAAAAGGAAAAATGTATATATTTATAAAATATCCTTTACAATTGTAACAAATTAAACAATAGAAAATCCGCGAAATCTCCAATATCTGATCCTAAGTAAACCTTCAATTTCAACCTCTTATTTTTTCCAATATACAAATTTTTAATCCTCAAATCAAAAACCAGAAAATGATCACCAAATCACCACCGCTCCACAGCCCGTCCGCCGTCGTCTCGATCTGACATGCCAACTATTCCACCACCCCAACCACCAGTTCCACCGCCGCACCACCACCTCCTGAAAAAACCCACGTCACTCCCTGACGTCATATTTACCGCTTTCTCTCTTCTCGTCCTCTTCTCCACTTCCCCCAAACCCACCTCCCTTTTCTCTTTCCCCACCAACAACAAACTTTCTTTCCCTCTGTACCTCCGCAAATTCCCCAAAATGTCCTTCCCCTTCACAAGCACTCCAAATCCCCAAAAATCCGGGCGTCTCCCGCCGCCATTCGCCACGCCGCAATCCCTCTCCGATTGGCTCAAGCCGCGTCTCGGTGCCGACTCATTCGGCTCGTGGGGCGTGAAGCCGGGGACCAAAAACGTCCACAATCTATGGCTCGAGGTCGTCGAAGGTGAGACCTCTTTGACCGATTCCATGCCTCCGGTCCGTACAGTCGAGGTTGTGATTGTGAGAATTATCCGAAGTGACGGGAAAGTCCTAATAGAATCGCATCAGGAGCTATCAAACGGCGCCGTTAGGTATCGTTCTCGCCCCTTATCTGAGAAGATGAAACCTGGTGAATCAGTTGATGCCGCCGTTTTTCGCGCCGTGAAAGAGGAATTAGGTTCGATAGTAAAATTAGGAACTGTTAAAAGTATTGATGATGGAATTCTTGAAATGGTGAAAATTTTGCCTGGATCGTATGTGAAGAAGGTGGAGGAGAGAGTATCGGCATCGTATCCTGGATTGCCGGCTCGTTATGTATTGCACACAGTGGATGCTGAGGTGGATGGTTTGCCGGAAGGCGAATTTTGTACGGAGGAGATGGATGAATATGAGGTTTCAGAAGAGAGGGAATGGCAGATTCTGCGGTTTCGTGTAAAAAGCATTATTGGAAGTGGGTTGATTCTGATTCTGTTTGAGTTTTCTGAAAGAGGTGAGTTTGGAGCTCCCCTTTGCAGATTGAATTTTTCACATAGATGGTGTTATTTGTTAAGGTTTTCGTAATAGTAACAGTTCTATTTATGTATCAACGATGAGAGTTAAAGTTTTGACTTTTGTGAATATGATAATTCAAGATGAAAGTTACTATTGTTAGTTGGTTTTTTTATGTAATAACAGGAATGTTTGGGTCTAGTTTCAACTTTTGTGGATCCCTGATGCCATGTTTGATGGATATAATTGCTTCTGTAGTATACTAGTATGTTTGGGGCATCCATATTTTAAGGATTTGGGGCTCTTTTCAAATGGAAACCAAGTAACCTGATGGATCTATTTTTGTTCAAGCATGGATGATTGATTTCGGTGAGTGATTACCCTCTACACATCTAACGGGTGCATCTAAGGTCTCCTATAAACATGTCCGAACCAACGAGATTAAGATGGTTTGGACATGTTTATAGAAGACCTTTAGATGATATAAATGGGAATATGGCTTTGGACCGTAAATGATGGTCCGATATGATCCATATAGCCGACCCCACGTAGTGGGATTAAGGCTTAGTTTTTTTTTTTTTTGGTTGTTGTTGTATGGATGATTGGACGGTGAATACTAGAATATGTTGTGATCCATGTAAATGTGAGCATGTTTGGTTTGCTGAATGCCTATCTGATGTTCTTATTTATAAAGACGATGATTTCACCCCCACAATCCACATATTATTTCTTCAGACATTTATTGTGAAATATTCGCCTATCCACGAGGAAGAAAATTGTTCGATTAGACAGATGAGATTAGCAGTTAATGGCCTTTCAAATTTTGTAATCCTGTGTACATTTGTTTGGATTTAATGCCACAAGACAGGTCAGTATTTAGTTAGCCTTGAAAATCTTCTATTTGCCAGGTCCATCCGTGGTTTCTACAGAATGAACTTCCATGTTCTGAGGTAGTGTTTGTTTAAATAATTTTGGAGTCTCGGATTATGTCCCACAAATGGCCATATGTCTTTGAAGCAGTAGAACTTGCAATACCACCAACATATCAGATGAAAGGCTTTCGAAATACTCAGTCGGAGCTAAATATTTAAGATGATGCTTGCATCTCCATGACATTCAAATATTTGATTTTCCATTGAAAGTTTTTAGAGATGATGCTTGCATCTCTGTTTTGCAATTGATTGGAAATCTGTTGCTATGTACTTGACATTACACAATTTCGGGTAACATGTTCTGCTTTTGGGCATTTGATTGTATTATTATTGATCAGTTTGTTCTAAAACTGGTGTGAGAGAGGTGAATACTTTGGTTAGAAAGTAAAGATGATGCATTTGGACTCAGCTTGTATATCTTATTTTTTGAGCATACAATTAAGTTGGTTTTAAGAAGGGCTTTTAGGCAATATGAGACAGAGAGATGTATTATGTATACTAGCATTCACTATGATTATGACTGGCATTACCAGGGGCTAACACAAAACCCACACGAAACATCATTCAAAAGATTGATAGTAGATTATCCAGTAGACATTATTGTTATCATGATCTTGGATAAGTCTTCTGCGTGTTTGTGTTTGTTTCATAAAATTTATTTTGGTGCAGTTCTGAGAGGAAACCTTTAAACCCTTGACGGCCATTATACGTTTCTATGTTGTTTGTACTTCGTAGGGACACGGTAGGTAGAATTGAGCTGGATCTTTTATTAGAAACTCTAAAAAGTTGAACGGCTTTTCTTTTCTTTTTTTACAACTTTTTAACTTTTTTCTTCTCCGTATCTAGAGCAGAGGAACTGTTTTTGTTTCTTGCATGGTGAAATAAATAAGAGGCTTTTAATGTGTTTCTCGTTTGGCAAGCAAGGCTTTAAGTTTATTGGTTGTACGAGTCTTTTAAAAGAAATTTTTCATTCACACATTTCTTTTGACTGATAGTTTGATATCTTGGTGGCACCTGGCCGAGGTAGGGTACCCACTTTTCTAGCCTGTAATATCATGCATTATTTGTTCAAATTTAACTTTTACCCACATTTTAAGAAGCTTACATTCTTGAAGATCTTAAGCTCAATGAGGTTATTTACTTGATCAAAGAAATAATTTGAGGTTGAAAGTATCATCCGATAAGTTTGTTAATATGAGATCTCATGTTTCCTTAAGTGTATAGAAATGTCACAGAATAGAAATATTGATTGAAGTTTGTGACATGGAGGGGTTCATATTAATGTTTGGGGATAATTACAAAAACTACCTTTAGGTTTGGTCTAATTACAAAAAACTCCAGTTATCTTTAAAAATTACAATACCCTTAAGTGATACAAACGTTCTTTCAAGTTGTCTTTCTCCCGCAAAAAAAAAATAAAAAAAATACCACCTTCTTGATTAACCTTGGAGTTAGGGTAGTTCAAAGAACACCATATCTTCTCAAAAAAGAACTTCACCATATCATCATCATCAACTACATCTTATCCCACTATATGGATCGGTGGTTTGGAGTTTATAGTGTCAATTAATTGTCTAAAATTAGTTAACACTACAAATCCACACAAAAAGCAAAGTGACAAAATTTTACGCACCTTCCTGACCCCACCCTTCAACCTTCATAAAAGAAAATCTAGCATGGAGATAAAGCCTAAAGGGTTCCCCAATCAAGAAAGCAGCAGTAAATACATTTCCCGCCTTTTTATCTTTCCCTTTTTTACCTTTACAATCCCACCCACCAAGTATTTGATTAATATACTGCCACCCTTTTCTAAACAGTGAAACAATCAAACAACACAGATTGAATCTGCATCATACTTGTAAACCATGCAAAACTGAGCTCAAAGCAATCAACTAGCTATTACAATCTTATCTCCATTACTATATGCTTTGATACTTTACAAAAACCAAACCTTGGACACAATAATTAAGGAGAAGCTTTATTATATATGTATGAACTATCCATTTTAAGGCATGAAAATTAAATCTAGCTCTTCATATTACAGTAGAACACTGTGAGCCTTGTTTGGAACTCAATGGAGGTGAAGGTATAGGTCCAAATGGCATAACAGTTATACAATTCACAATAAACCTATACCTCCCAGATACCCAAGATCCCACTTTCCACCTAAGCCTCCCCATAATCTTGAAATTCAAGACAAATTTTCCGATCCCCTGATCGCGTTGAACTTCATACGCGAACGATAAGGCCACCGGTTGTTGAATTCCGACCAACGACGCGCTAATCAAGTTCGTCTCGTCGTGTTCTTGATAAAACGGATAGATTGAGGTCTCGGGAGTAATTTTCTGGCCCTTGTAAGATGCGTATAGTAAGAATTCGTCGTAGTAAATACCGACTTTTTTGTTTGGATTATTGGATTGGAGTGTTATCTGGATTGAGGAATTTAGGAGGGATGAGCCTGAGAGGTTGAGCTGATTGATTACAGCTTCTTTGAGGGAAAATTGAGGTTTTGTGGGGTGGAGGATTAGCCAAACAAGGAATATGAGGGAGAGGATTGAGAGGAGTAATGTGGAGAAGTAAAAGAAGAGCTTTTTGTTGAATTTTTTGTGGAAGGTGATGGATTGCTTGTTAGCACAGTGTTTGGGGGATTTTTCATGGATTTGAGACATTTGTTGAGGGAGGAGATGAGGGATGGGATTAAGTTTTGGTATGGTAAGGAAAGGGAGAAGTTGGAAATGATTGTGGTTTATAAAGGGATTCAAGATATGCAAAAAAAGCAGCAATTATTAAGTTGTTGATAGCTGCTTTTGACTGGCATGGCAGTTAAATTGTTTTTTGGAGGTAGCTGTAATAGTTCCCAACAGTTAAGTTCTAAATTATACCTTTTTAACTAAATTTTACTCTATAAGCTTAAAAAAAAAAACTAAATTTTACTCTGTTTAATTGCCAAGAACAAGAGGGTGTATGGATAAGCTTTATTTAAAAGATGTTGGATCTTATTTTCGTCTTATTTTTTGCAAAACAGCTTATAAGCTTCTAAACAACTTATTTTTTGTGATTTTATAAGTTCTTTAAAAAGAATTTTACCAAGCAAATTTTAAGAGTTTATAAACTCTCAAACAACTTATAAGATGTTTTTGGCATAGCTTAAAAACAGCTTATAAGCTCCCAACATATTTTTTAGGATCTTATAAGCTTTTCAAGAAAACAATTACCAAACAAATTTAAAAAATTTATAAACTCTCAACCGACTTATAAGATGTGTTTTGAAAAGCTTATAAGTTGAGTCAAACTCCCTCCAAGACATTTAAAAATATAATTCTTGAATCATCAATATTGTTGTGGCTACAAGTCCATAGAAGTATATCTTGAAGATCAAATCATGATTCATGAATATGCACTGTCATGCATACACTTTAGAATTGTATCTTGAAGATCAATTTTCAAGGACTATTACATAAATCTGCCTTGGTAGGAATCTGATTGAACTACTTTTAGAATTATTGGGAAGAAAAGTTAATCACTTTTTATAGTGCTAAGAGATACAATTGACATAAACAAGTAATAGCCTTTTTCCCATCCATTAGAGTTAAAACTGAGAAAGTATCAAAAGGGTTTACTCTTCAAACCTGGGTGCTTCCAGTAAGTGCAATGATTAACTGAGAAAGTAAATGTGTAATTAAAGCAAGACATAAAGAATCTGGGGAAATAGATTTTTATGAGCACCCATGAGAATGGGGTGAAAAAAAGTCCAATTGGGACTATTACTTTTGGGTTAAGAAAAAGAGTGTAGGGTTTAGGTGAACATTAGTTGTAGCCTCATGTAATGCTGAATTTCTGTCATTTTGGAATCTTCTGTTTGTATATTTGTGTGTGTGCATATATATGATGTTGTATGTTGTTCAAATATTGAAAGTGTTTTTATGTGGTTCAAATATTGTGTTATTTGTGATAATATTTAAAAGGATAATTATATAAACACCTTGAGGTTTGGGTTAATTACAAAAAACCCTGGGATGTTTCATAACTACAAAAAAAACCCTTCAGGTTTCGTTTTGTCTTAAATTTCTGGCGGATAACTATAATATTTTTGTAAATGTCAGGGTTTTTTTGAATTTTTTTTAAAAATCACCGAAAAAATGTAAGACAGAATGAAATCTCAAGGTTTTTTTTTTTATAGTTTCAAAGAACTCTGGTTTTTTTGTAATTAGACCAAACTTCAGGGGTGTTTTTGTAATTATCTCTTTTTAATAAGAAAAGATGTTGTAACCTTCCAAAATAAGATGTTGGGATTTAGAAACTGTTTCTGAAAATGAATAGGATCTTCTATTCAATTGTTGTTATCGTCTCATATTCAAACCATATGGGTGATTGACACGTGTTATTTTAACGGTTATCACTTGCTCTATAATTATGCTTGAAATTTAATGTTCTAATTTTAAAATACGTTTCAGTCATCCGTGTGCAGTTAATATGAGATTAACACTATCTTAATATAGAAGATTCAATCCTTTAAAAAAAAATGGGGGATCCAAACTTTTATTCAAAATAAAATCTTATTACAACAATCTGCTTTATTTTGACCACTTTAATTACAAATTTGTCATTACTAAAAACTTATACTGTTTGATTTTTCTCTTGCTCTCACTTGTTGTTGCTTTTAAAAAGAAATGTGAATAAAGTTCAAAAATTTCTAATTTCCCATAATATAATCTCATTTTATTTTTCCTGGTATAATAAGATAAGACAAGGCTAGCTGGATTGCAGGGGGGCCTTCCCCTTCAGTTAGTCTTGTTTAGGAATTAAAAAACGGCGTAAATATTCATATTTTTTACAACCTTTTTATTTTCCAGTTATTGAGCAATTCAAATCAATCAAGAGAAAGTTGGTCTGCTGTGTACCCCATCATTTTGAGTGATTTCTCATCTGAAGTTGCCTTTTTTGAATTTTTTGTCCATTTAACTTTTGATTTGGGGACCCTGCCTTTACATTGCTTCAATGTTTAAAAGTTCTTTTGGCTTGTTTTACCTTTTTAAGCATGGATACTATTGACTATGAGAATGCCATGGTGATTATAGTGCCACAAGATTGTTCTTAAAGTCTGTTTTTCTAAATAGATTGACTGTTTAACTTTGTGCATGGATGTCTAACAACGGATGGATAGAGCTCGATTCAATTAGTAATCAAACTAGACTCGAATATAATATATAAAACTCGATAAAAACTCCAAAACAAGTTTGAACAGTACTGTGTTCAGCTCTACTCGATTTATTTACACTGTAGGTTGCCAGGTATATCCACATGGATGATGGACCACCTCCTCAATTGTATATAAACATAATAAAATTATCTTTCGTACGACTGAAAATATGTTTTTGCTCATTACATTTTAAAAAAAAAAAAAGAAAAATTTGGGGACCTCATCCCTCAAAATCAAAATTTCTAACTCCATCCGAATTATATGGTTCATACATGCTGAGTAATGGGATTATGATTAGCCCCGTGCCAAGTGGATTGGTGTCCTTGTTGAGTGATACAAGGAAAAAGGTTAATTTGTATAGATGAGAAGATGGCACTTGGAACCATTGAAAATGACTCTTGAAGTTATGGGTGACCATAAGACAAGAGAACCTTCTCACTTTTTGCTTTCAAAGGTTGGCTGCTTGTATTTGCCTTGGCATGCCCACTGAATCTAAACTATCTCAATTCTTCAACTATTTCCTTAGCTCCTACTCAACACAAAAACAAAGTTCACAATAATTCATACCAACATGAATTCTGATAAGGTCTAGATTTGTCATATTAAATTAGATCAATATTATTTGGACTTTAATATTAAAAATGGCCCAAATACGAATATTTACTTATTAGAACCTACTTGGTAGAATCCTAAATAAAAATATAAAGGGAGTATTCTATTTTCCTCTCTTCTACATTACTTCTTTACTTGACTTATTTTCCTTCGATAGAGTTCTGACTTGAGCATCGAAAAGAGTAGGCCGAAGCAATCCTCCGACCCCTTTGTGCAGGTCAACGACAGAGTTCAATCGGAGCATGAATCTGGAGGAGTAGAGTAATTTTGGGATCGACCAAATTCCCAATTTTATAATATTTCCCAAATTTCTCCAAAATAATTTTTTCAGGAAAAAAAAAAACTTAAGTATAAAACATTGTCTTCTCGAAACGAGTGACAATAATATTTGATGCAACTCAACTTCAAAAAAATAAAACTAAAAATATAATGAAAGGTTTCATTTAATTATATCACCAATAAGGGATATGACAAGCAACAGCAACATCTAATTGTAGAGAATGCCTACAACAGCACGAATGTACAATAGTTAGTTACATGATAATTCAGACATTTTTTAATAGGGAAAACAGTATTAGAATCACTCAACTGACCTATACCTCTATTATCTAATAGTTATATGAAGCTAAAAAACCATGGACACCAAATCCTAACTGATCAGTCTATTTTTTTTTTCCTGCCAAAACTTGTTTACATTAGCTATTGTATATTTGAAGTACAGCTAACTAGCTGATGAGTTCCCAGGTTGAGGATCATTAGGCGCTTGACGAACAAATTGTCCTTTTACGCGTGGCCGTTGCTCAGCCAGCTTTTTTCTGCTTTCATATCGCACCTGTTGACAAAATCCGATGTTCATTAAGTTAACATGGTCGACGAATTTCACCAAATTGTACTGAAAATTACTTATTAAAATTTGAAGGTTATATTTGTTTGTATGTAGAAGCATAAAATATGATCTTATGTTTCTAGGTTCTAGCAATGGCACAATTGGTGCTGAATAAATTAAAGGGATAATTACAAAAACACCCCTAAGGTTTCCGGAGATTACAGAAACCCAGAGATGTTTCAAAATTACAAAAAGAACCCTCAGGTTTGATTCTGTCATTCTGTGTTAAATTTAATGGGGTAACTGTAATATTTTTATAAATGTCAATGTGTTCTTGAAATCTGTTTTTGTTTATGAAGGGGAGAAATGTAAGACACAGTCAACCTCAAGTTTGTTTGCAATTTTCCCTAGCAATGGCACAACTGGATTTTTTTGTAATTAGACCGAACCTCAAGGGTTTTTGTGTAATTATCCCTATAATTTATTTTCTCAATCATCAACAAGAAATAGTACACTAAGAAATGTACCTTCTTCTCAAAGCATCTGTCTTTCCTCTTCAATCGAAATTTTGTTAGAGCCGCCTCTCTTCGCATGGATCGTTCAGAGGCTCCCTCATGAACATGGAAGCTTTCTTCATTACCACATTCCGATGGGGCCTTGATAACCGAAACGGTATAAACATTTTCATAACTTCCAGAGCCTCCATTCTGATAATCACTTTTATTGCCATTACAGAAACTGCTATTACCACTCTGATCATTTCCAGGCGAAATACGGCCCTGATTCTCCACGTTTTCTGATTTCTCGGCATGTTTGTTCTCCGTCTGGCCAATGGAACTATTGATTCTTTGATGGTCTGATGAATAAAAAGGGTTCATTTGTGGGAATGATTCAGTGTGGTGAGCTGTAGGTGGACTAGACAGTGGTGATGAGCCTGACTGCGCACAATATGTGGAAGGCATCACAGAACCATAGCCGTTAATCACATTTTCGAAGCGTACACCTCTAACGGGAATTGGATGAGATATTTCTCTATTCCGCGCGTAAGAAAATGTCATTTCAGGCTGTCCCGTTTGGTTTGTAGCCGTAAGAATGTGAGTATGAGTGTTTGGTGGACCACGCGAATCCGAACTATAATCAGGGGCGCAATTCGATTGTTGTTTTACGGAATTTGTTTCAAATTGGTCTTTCTGCTGATCAGAGGTAACGGGCGATGTGGGCTTACGAATCAGCAATGGCTTGTTTATGTACCTGCATAAGAGGTTTTTCTTCATCAGATACCAATTAGACTGAACCGTAGGGACTTTTTTGCAATTATCCCTTGTTTTTATCTTGTTCTCTTCTGATATTTTGAGACAATACTTCTAAGAACTTGGTAACAACTCAGATAAAATTCTCCTTGAACTTAATGGTTTAAAGACCATTAAGTATTAAATACACTACATTCTTGTACGAAAAACTAGTAGCAATAAGATATAGCGATTGAGAGACTTTAAAGACTATAGAGTGCAAATTAACTCACCTAGAAAAGGGTGATGCATCAGAGTGGTTTAACCTAGGCCTTTCTTCATTTACTTGATCCTCAGAACCACTGGGATGAGGTCTTCTCAAAGACAGATCCAAGAGCGGGAAAATGTCAAACTTGTTCGTACTAACATTCAAGGCAGAGCTTCCGAAAGTGCCTTTTACGTGATTATCAAAAGCTCCAATTAAGTCAATGGCCTCTCTAGAAGAATTCTCGAAGACATGTGTGTTTTCAACCTTTGGTTCGAAGGCATTAACCTTTTCCCAACCATCATTAGAATTCTTATCTTCTCGAGTCATTTCATAATCAGCATCTAATTTCAAAAAATACAAAGTTGCAAAATTGTAAGTACTTTGTTTGTCCTTTGTCCATGGATGTGAAAGGATAAATTAGGAGGCCAATAAGATCATTACCTTCAGTTTCATTATCACGTGCTCGTTTTTTTCTACTTTCTTGATGACGTTCTTCTTGTCTAGTAATATTATTAATGTCATCTGAAAGACATTTAGCACTTTTTGGCTGTGATAGGCAATGACCATGTTCGATATCCTCTCCTTCAGTCTCCGACTCTGGTTTTGTGCATGAGCTCTGCAGTTAAAATAGGCAAAATTTAAACAAGTCTTGTATTAGCAAATGATTTAGAAGTTAGGTTTAAAATTTAAATTCATCCATAATCAAGAACCAAGAATGGAGAATCGAAAATACCTGAGCATCACTTCCTTTTTCAACGCATTCCCTATTTTTCTGAATGCATGACAAATAACCACTTGAATGGTTACTTATCGCATTGTTCTCAGCAGTGGTTTCATCCTTTTGTTGCACACTCTCATCTGGAGGTCCAAGGCCAGCAGAAGTGCTTGACTGGCATCACAAAATAGAAAAAAGTCAATATTCTAAGACAACAATGGAAGTTTGTATAGAAAAAGAAGCAAGACAGCAAATTATTCAAGAAAAGCTAATATTGAGCTTACAGCTTGTTTCCTCCAAACATGCTGCCACAAGTTCCTCAGCTCGTTTTTCCTTACAGGCTTGACAAGAAAGTCAGTTGCGCCTCTTAACATGCATTTATAAACTGTACTGACCGAGTCTTGTGACGACATCACTGCATTGCCAATGAAATGATATTTAGAAACTACCAGCACCAAAAATATACTATTGAGCAATTGGAATATGAAAAAATGAAAAATATTGTATGTTTTGTCGTACTTATTACTGGAATATTTTTGCAGACTTCGTGTTCCATAATTAAAGTGAGAAGTGCATATCCAGAGATTGATGGCAATTCGACTTCTGTCAAAATGAGGTCTATATTACACGGACTTGCTTTTAGTACCTCCCATGCTTTTAAGCCATCAGAAACTGCAGCAACTGCTTCACAAAAAAGGGAGTTAAAATTAACCTAACATTAATAAATTTACAAGCAGAAATAGTTTATAGAGATCAAATTTCTTTTTAATCATTCAAGTTAGATTCTTGTTGACCACATACGGTGATTAAGGAGATTAAGTTGATGCATTTGTATTTCTTGTATCATGAAGAGAATGAATCTGGGAATAAACTGATAAAACACCATTTGCCATATCATATAGATCTTAAAATGCTACAAGATTTTGGAAGCACAGGCAAAAATCATGCTAATTCTACTTTTCGTACTGTTGACCGACAAACAGCAAATCCAATTTTCATGAAAAAATTACCAATTTTAAACATCAGTATCATGATTCTAGGAAGCAAAATTTTTGTGAACTCAAGAGACCAGAAAACTCATTGCACAGAGATAATAACTGAAAACATTACACATAAGTTATTAGAATACAGCCCAATCAAGCAAATATCCATCTACTCAGAATTCTTGTGACTACATTCAGAAAAATATAAAACTTTCCTCAGAAAAATCACATCCTGTTATTTCACCTTAGAAGCTATACTCAATGTCCTAATGAAGATCAAGGAGTATTAGACCCAAAATTAAACGAAATTTACAAAAGAATAAATTTAATTTCAAAACAATTTAACACTAAAAAATCAGCTGATCAACCAAGTATCCACACAATTTAACAGCCGAATTATTATTAAAAAAAAAAAACAGACCATAGTTTACCAGCACTAAGCATTTACACGCAAAACCCTCGAATCCCAGATATAAAAATTCTCATCATTTCAAATCCAAAATTATCCAAATCCCAACAATAATTTGACCCAGTAAACGAACCTCTGTAACTGCATTTCCTGAGAAGGGCGGCAATAATCTGCCTAGTAGAATCATCAGCTTCCACTAACAGCACTCTAACCACCATTTTTGGAAGAAATTTCTCCCACTTCACAACAGAAGTATCCGCCGCCGCTACCTCCACTTCCGCCGCATCTCCGCCGTCTGCTAAAATCTTTTGCTTCTTGCTCTGTTTTTCAGCTATCTCTGTTTCTCTAACTTCTAATTCCATTCCACCTTCGCTGCTCACCACAACTTCTCCCATTTTTTCCAAAATTATGGCTGCTTTACAGCTTCAGAGAATGTGCGTAGAGAATAATAACTGTAGCAGTTTGAAATTTGGATATTAGTTTCACCAGTCCTTTTTTCCTCTATACTTTCGCCTGTAGTTATGCGAAACGTTTTTTCAACTCAAAATATCTGAAAACGGAGACCCCATTTCTTGAATTTTGATCCAATGGTTGCTTTTTACTGGTCCGTCTTTAACCGCCTCTCAAATCTGATGGCTCAAATTCGTCCTAAAATATTTGCATGCTTGGTCTTGAAGTATTTATTTGGAGCACTCAAGTATGTTGCACCATTTTGCAGTTTACGCCCCCAAGAAAAAAAGAATTATACTCCGCACCCCAAAGTTTGATGCCAATAGGTCCTAAATTTGTGCCTACGTGGGTTTCATTTTTCATTAATGTAAAAGGCCAATAATGCCATGAACCAGCCGCATAGGCTAACTAGATTTAGATTGGGATTTATTAATTTCGAGGTTAAAATCTCATATACACAATTTCAGGGGTAACTATGAAATATTAAAACTTCACGGGGTAAAGTTGCTAATACTCGTAAATGCAAAATCGAAAGTGACAGAAAATATCTAGAAGACTCTTATGAGTGGCCCAAATTGGGCACGTCCCAAGTCTTCCAATCATAAAGTAAAGGGCCTCTGGATTTACCTTTTTTTTTAATTGCCTTTCTATTATATTAGGTTGGTGGTGCAAATTTATTATTAAATTGCATAGACCTAAAATCAATGGACAATATTAAATCCTACATCCAAATAAAATAAAATATACTTTTATCAAGATATTTGTGTAAGGGAGACAACTTGTGATGTGGGCTCCATGAGAAGATATTTTGGGGTTGATGGATAGTAATTTGACACGTGGATACAGCCCTTAATATCTTTTTTTTCATTTGTGGCTTTGGAGTTGTCCAAATGCGTAGTTTCTTATCTTCATATTCTTTTCTATTCTACGAAGTATAAGTTGAAAATTGAGGTTATGGGATCGCCCAACTCGCTTTCTATTGGTTGGAACCTTTGTAGATTTTGGTGGAGTTCTATGTATACCCGTAGGCAATAAATTGGATCAAGAATTGGAGAGCGGCAAAAATTTGACGCACATGAATATGTCTCAAACATTGTATTTAAGATTCCATTAAGTTGGTATCCAAGGAGTGCGGATGACGTCTTCTATTTCAAAATTGTATTTTATATTCTATTTTATCGTATGGATATTTGACATGTATACAATATTTACCATATTAACTTATAATTATAAATCACCCATACATTGTGTGAGTGGTTTTAATATTTAAGTGCAGTGGCGGAGATAGGGGCCAACTGGGCCCCGGGCCCCCCTTTTAAAAAAAATCAATTAGGTAAATTTTTTTAAAAAAAATAGTTAATATTTATGTGTATTTTTTTAGTTTTTTTATCAGACCTACCCCAATTTCGTGTATCACCCCACCCCTTAATAATTCGTGGCTACGCCATTGTTTAAGTGTTGTACACTTGCCAAACATTTGTGTGAAATGAAACACGATTTTGGAATAGAATATCTCATCTGCTAATAGTGGGGCAACATAAACAGAATTATGTCTCATGTTCCACTTTTGGTATTTCACTTCTTGTTTCACTACTTAGGTGATGGACACATGTGTTATAAAATTAACAGTCCTATTGATTTTTAGTTATATATTATGTGTGTCCATCATGCAAGTAGTGGAACATGAAGTGAGACACCAAAAGTGGAATATGATATATGTTCCCAAGATCGAGCGTGATTCTCTGTTCCAAAAGAGAGTTTTTATTTCATGTTTCACCGCGCTAATAACTGACAAATGTATAAAAATCATCATAATAATTTTCAACCATAAACCAAGCATAAATTATTTGGTTTTAGTATGAAAATTATGGAATAGGAGATAAATACTATTTTAGAACAGATGTTCCCGTCAGGGATCAGAGGGAGTATATTTCAAGAACTTCTTCCATGCTACAATTACACATGTTTCTTGAATTTGTCCCATAAAAGTACTAAGCTTATAAATAAAGTATTGTATAATATATCTTACAAATTCAACAATATTTTTCTTATGTCATTAGGTATGGATGCAGAAACTGTAGCATGTGAGGGCAAAATTTAAAATATTTAAGAGAGGGGTGTCGAAATTGAAAATACTTAGGGAGACAAATAATTTTTATGTATAAATATATAATATGTAGATATATGTACTACATAACATATAATTTTGAGGGGGCGCGATAGCCTCCTCCAGCCTTCTCTCGGTTCGTTCCTGTGCGTCATAAATATTAAATTCAGACGAATTACATTATCGTGAACCATTATGATACCTTCATTATGATTATAAACTAAATCTTGTAAACAAAAAAAAAAAAAATCCTAGTAAGGTTGCATCTAAACTATCATGGGGACAGTTTCGCATTGGTAGTCGAGATTGTAAGGCCAATAAATCTCTGTGTCCTAGATTTTTTCTGTTTCCAGACTCAAGCTGTGCTACTGTAGTACTGTATGGTCACGGCCTTGTAGCTTGAACTATTTCTCCCTTCTGCCTTATCCAAACTATGTTGGGGCCTTGGCTTTCATCCTTGCTAATTAATTAATTTGTCGGTTGGATTGCAGTTATTCGATAATATAAGATAAGTTTAAGAATTGAATTATATGTTGATTGTGATTAAAAGCATTAATTTAAAATGGAAAACTAAAACATGCCCTGTCAAGGATCCTTTACTTAAAAACTATTTAAGGATGATCTCTATGGATGATGCTGAGATCACCCAAAACTCCAAAAAAGCTCCAAGAGCAATAATTCCTTGAGTTGAGTAGGTGTAACACGAACAAAATGTAAGAAGGGCCCTCGTTGTCCCGGGAAGCCCATATGATGCTAATGTCAGTAACAATCTACGAAGAAATCTCAATAGACTAGAGCTTAGAGTAAATTACGTAATGGGAACTTGGCCTCACGAGCATTGCTTAATGAGTTGGGTCTTGTGGGCCAATAATAATTTGAGAATAATTAAGCACAAACCCATTACTTAGCATTTAAAAGCTAAAAATAATCTATGGGCTGAAATTAAAGAATTAAAGAGTAACTTAAATAATTCAAATTGCCCACATCAATGGACGTGTGATGACCTTGAGTTTCAAATATCTACATTCCCTATTTATAATTTATGAAAATAAATGGTCTGTTGTATTACGGATGAGATCTTCTATTCCGGATGGTGTTTCATCTCATATTCCACCGCACGGATGATCGACACGTGTACAAAAGTTACCGTATTAAAACCCCACAATTTAGCCTTGATTTATGCTCCAAAATTAATATGGTAACTTTTGTACACGTGTCGATCATCCGCATGCGGTGAATACGGTGAGATAAAACACCATCTTTAATAAAGATCTCATCCTATTGATTATGCTACAAACTGTAGGAATGTAGGGCATTATTAATAGGGTCTTCATTTATGGATTTTGGCCCAAATCCGATATGGCCCATTACAATATTAACATGTGTGGAGTGTGGACATCTCTCATGCACTGATTAATTTATTTCAAACTATTATTAAGTTTGAATTCTAAATTTGGATTTACGTGTCACATTTATGTGGTTCTTAATTTTCATGTATTTTCATTTTTGGGGAGAATTATTCGCAATGTCTTTATCGTATTCATGTGTGTTAATTCATTAATTCAATCTCGTAAAAAATTCATGCATGCTATATGTAATTTTTACAATCGAATGTTGATTTTAAAACTCAATCAATTGATATTTGCTGTTATACGTTTGTTGAGTTGACGACCGAACAAAAGATCAGGAAGAAACTTGAATAATAGTTCATTAAATTAAAACCTTAAACAATATTTTTTGTTTTTCGAGAAAAATAGTAATAATCTTCCAAAATAGACTAAAATATGGGAATTTCTTTTTTTGAGTTACGCACACACATTTCACTGGGGATTGAACCCCTAACCTCCATACATTAAGGGAGTGATACCACTAGGCCAAATGGTTGGTGGTAAAATATGGGAATTTTTTGATAAGTTATAAACAATGATTTGCGGTATTCATAAAGCCCGGATAAAAGAAACCGTACGGACCGAAGAATAGACTCTTGCAAGTTGCAAATGAACTCTAAAGAAAAATACAAAAGTTGCTCAAAATATCTAATAAGTAGCTGATCAAATCATGAACCAAAATATCATCCTCCGGTAATAGCCCTACACTATAAATTTATATGACTGAAACACAATGTTGATATTATTCACCGATCTTTAACTAAATAATGAAAATAAAAAGATACAAAAGATTAATACATTTATTATCCTTTGAAAAGAACATTGTTTGAGCAACAATCAAAACAATATGATTGTTTTTATCAGAACTTGGTTTTCTGTGGTAGAACTCAGAATACGTTTTTCTTCTATATATTGTTCACCAAACAAATAATGTAACTTTGTGTTCATATTTTAAATATTTCTTCTTTTTTTTGACAAATTTTTTCACTCAATCCCAAACACAAATAGAATTGGAATTTTTAATTTTAACGTTTTAAATACTCCAAAAACTAATTAGCCAACTTCTTATTGTTCTAACTTGTATATTCTTGGTATTGGCTTTTTTAGGCTTCGTTTGGTTAGACATTATGTGAGTGATATCACTCACTTTGTTATTATTTATTCCCATTGTTTTGTTTGGTTCAATTGGACAAAGCTCTGGAAATAGGGTTGGCCCGTTAATTTATCCCCCTCAATAAGTTAAAAGCTATCTCACCCCCTAGGTGGGATGAGCAATATAGCCCTTTATCATCCATACTGAAATTACATACATAGCCCATTTTTGTACAGCTGTCCATGTTACATGTGTGTTTGTCCAATTTTAATCACTTCTCTGGACAAAACATTACCTCGAACCCTAGCCCCACTTTCGGATCGACGAACACAACTTCCCTCGAGATAGTCAAAGTGCGACGTGGTCGAGACGATCTTTTGGTTTCTTTATTTCAACCTTTGTATTTGCATTTTAATTTATCTACCTTAATTTTTCTCGATTCGTTTTTTTTCAACAAAAACAAAGGCATTACGCGCGGATGTATAGTGTCAAATCCGAACGAGATTAGAGTATTTGTAATCGCTTTTTTGGTTGGAAGAACCCAAATTCGGCGTTTTGTTGCAAGAATTGGGGAGCAACAAATGTAGCCTTTACTCACCAATTGAACAAGAACCGTGCAAAGTTCAACAATGTGAGGAGACGAGAGTGAGAGTGCAACTACTTGAACATAGAAAGATGGTAGCGATTTCTGTGAACGTAAGGAAAGAAGTCAGTGAAAGTTGAAACTAAGGAATGAGAAAGAGAGTAATATTACAGAGTGGAAAGATAATGTGGGTTATATAGAAATATGAATTATAATTTAAGGGCAATAAGGTAATTCAAAATTTATTGGACTATTACTATTTTATTGAACCAAACAATTTAATAGATAATCTTTATAATTCAACAACCCAATCACTTAAACAAACACATTATTGGACCTTAATAAATCCATATGATAAAGCCAATAAAACTGGTTGGAAATAATCAAACCCAATCCTATTGTTGGACCAAACGAATCATGAGAATATGGCAATTGATAAAAACCTGACGTTGGATATAAATATCAAGATCTTCCATGGTTATCCATTTCAGATTGACAGTGGGCCTCGATTTTGGCCCATTTCACAGCAGCACATTAGAGACCCAAAAAAATCTGATGCACTCACGTGTCTCCCATTATCTGAATTTGGATAATACTTCAATTCGACAATCTCTCTCTCTCTCTCCTCCCTCTCTCTCTCTCTCTCAAAACGTCGCTACTGTTCCCTGTTGGTTGTAATAATTTTCCTTTCAATCTTCAAGAATATTCATATCTTTGAAGCCCAAAAAAAAATTATTATTAAAAAAAATACGTGAAAGAAATTCAGTTTTGAGTTTCAAGAAAATGGCCACACTGTTTGCAGCTCCTACTATGCAGAAGAGCTTCAATTATCAGCTCCATGTTTCTTGTTCCACTTCTTCTTCGTCGTCTTCTGGTTTATTATCTAAGCCTAACTGTTCAAATAATCCTGGTCCCTTTTCATTTTCTTCACAAAAATCCAGCTTTCTGGGTTTAGGCTTCAAAGCCCATGAAATGGTGGTTCCCAAACGCGGCATTAGAAGATCAGCTGGGGTTAAAATGTCATGGGATGGTTCTCTCTCTTCTGTGAAATTAATTCTTCAAGGCAAAAATTTGGAGGTACCCCTTTTCTTCCTTTTGCTCAACAAGTGAAATAATAGGGGAAAAAAACATTCTTTCTAAATTATTACATGGAGTAATGTACTAATCTTGTTTTGGTATTTTGGAAGAAATTCTAACATTTGTATGGAAAATGATATCAATATTAGATCTTTCTTTATAACATTATTCTTCCTAGATTTTTTTTGTGGATTAGTAACAAAAAATTGAGAAAATTTCTGAATATACAGTTAACTCCCACTGTGAAGAGCTATGTGGAAGAGAAATTGGGTAAGGCAGTTCAAAAACATAGCCAATTAGTAAGAGAAGTAGATGTCAGATTATCTGTCCGAGGTGGAGAAATTGGGAAAGGCCCAAAATTGCGAAGATGTGAGGTGCGTTTTTTGCTCAACAACAGAAACATGTTTTAATCTGTATGAATTCTGGATGAATTATATTTAGTTTGTTGTTTGAAATGAGTTGTTAAAATTATGTAGGTGACATTGTTCACAAAAAAACATGGAGTGGTTCGAGCAGAGGAGGATGCAGAGTCACTTTATGGTAGTATAGATTTGGTTTCATCTATTATTCAAAGAAAATTGAGGAAGATTAAGGAAAAAGACTCGGACCATGGCCGGCATATGAAGGGTTTCGACAGGCAGAAAGTTAGGGACCCTGTTGCATTAGATATAGAGACAGTTCCTGATGAAGGAGATGAAGAGGAAGAAGACATTGTGATTGACGAGGTTGTCTTTTTTTCTGTTTGTGAGTTGTGACTGTCTTTCTTGTTATGAATTGGCTTTTTTGCAGTTCTCATTTCGACATTTTTCGTCACAACATAGTTTTTCATTATTGTTTTCCCATGTTACTCGCGTCACAACTCAGGAAACGGCTCCAGATTTCCTGTTCCACTTTTCTATTCTACTTTGTTGAATGAATGGCACGTCTATATTAAAAAAAGGGATAATTACAAGAAGTCCCCTAAGGTTTGGGCTATTTACAAGAAATAAAAAAAAAACAAGAGGTTTTTGGAGATTACAAAAAACCCCTTGAGGTTTGATTGTGTTTTAAATTTAAGGGGGTAAATATAATATTTTGATAAGCGTAAGGGGAGCTGTTGAAATATTTTTTGCATATGAAAAGGGAAAATGTAAGACGGATCACACCTAAAGGTTTTTTTTTGTGATTTCCGAAAATCTTTGGGATTTTTGTAATTTGCCCGAACCTTGGGGGTGTTGTAATTATTCCTTAAAAAATCTGTGTTGTTGATTTCATGCATGGACACGTGTTATTCATCCGAATAATTGAATACATTACAAAGTGGAATATGAAAGTGAATAGGAGATCTGAAGCCAAAGGAAACATGTTTGGGCTCTGAAAATCAAATGCATAGTGGCATTGCTTTTACTGGTTGCCACAATATGATAGTGGTTTGATTTTGTTTGCTCCAGCTTACTTAAGATGATTCTTGTTTTTACAATGGAGATGATGTGAACCCTGTTTTTTGTAAATTCACACTAGTCTAATTTACCCATAACCCATGTCAAAGGGAATGCTGCATTATACTCGATAGATACAATTTCTGTGTTTTGTTTGTTGTGAAGACAAATTAATTTGAAATAGTAGAAGCTAGAAGTGGAGAATGATTTATTCCACTTGAACTCTTGATTTCATCTAGCTTGGGGAAGGCAATAAGGGAGTGTGTTTGCAAACAACTTCTGATTATGCTTCATTTAATCAGAATCTAAAATCAGGGAGAGTGGTGCTTTAGATTTATGATTCTGCTTCTGGTTAGGCTTTTAGACACAAATAAAGTACTTTTACAACTTATTCACCGAACATCTCTCTTAACTTAAATCGGTTTTTTGCTTCTATTTGCAAACACCACCAACTTCTGATTCTCAACTACTTGTAGCTTCGGAGCCAATAAATCACTTCCCTCAAAAGCAGAAGTGCTTGCAAACACTCCCTAAATCAGTAACCTTAGTTACAACTCAGACACAAACTAATTATGCTGCAGAATGGAATCTGATGATTTCTCCTGAGTAACTTATAATTCCATGCTGGAAAAATATTATTTTTGTGGCATAAAAAATTAATGTATGTATCTTTTTTTATATATACTTGCTTTCCAGATTGTTCGCACGAAATACTTTGATATGCCCCCTTTGACTGTTGATGAGGCAATTGAGCAGCTAGAAAATCTGGATCATGACTTCTATGGTTTTCGGAATGAGGAAACTGGTACGTACATTTTTTCTTCTCTGTTATCCATTTTTATAATCGACAGGTCCCTCAAAATGGTTATATTTCGTGTTATGTCATCTTGCAGGTGAGGTTAACATAGTGTACAGAAGAAAAGCTGGAGGCTATGGACTAATTATTCCCAAAGGAAACGGTGAAACAGAGAAATTGGAACCCCTGGTGGTTGATTCAGCAGTAAATTAGATTATATGATATGATGGAAATTCTGTAACTTGAGTGGCTGCTTTTTTGAATTGATATATGCAGTAAAGTAGAAATTATCGAAAACAAAAAGCACATGAAGTGCAAGAAAACTCTTGTATGAGCATAATATATTAATATATGTGATGCAGAAAATTTGAACAGAGTTTATATTGAACTTTTGTACAGTATTTTTGGAGCAGTGAGGATTGTGCCAAACATACTAAGGTGCAGAATCAAATGGAAAATCCTTAGCATGCTGGTCTGAAGTAAATCTAATATGTAAAACCCTGTGCAAGGAACATACAATTTATTAAATTATCGATGAACTTTAAATTATCATTTCAAGTTCATTGAAATAGACAGCAGGCTACAAATGTGCCATTGGTGTCAATTCACCAATAATTGAATGGCACAAATTACAATGCATCTTAGATTCTTAATATGCATCAGGGTATACAATACAGAGAACGCATCAAGGGAGAGGAAGAACAAGAAAAGAATGACCCGCAGAGAAGTAAAGTAAATAACAGAAAACCTGAGGACATGATTTTCAGATTTTCAGGAATAAAGATTGTAATCATATACATAGTTTTTTTTTTCTTTTTTTGTTCCCCCCGAAGGATATAATTTCATTAAAAACTGTCACAAAAAAAGAATTCCATTAAAAACTCAAGTAACAATGACATAGAAGCCAACTGGCTAGAGACCAACTTGAAAACTAATTTAACTAAGTGGAGAATTGCAAACCCGATTCAAATCTATAATACTATCTAGAGCTGACAATTAGGCCAGGTCGAGCCAGGCCAGTACTAGCCCGTCGGGCCAAAGAGCAAAATCGAGTGAGGCTGGGCCAACCCGAAATTTTGTCAGGCCAATACTTTGAGAACAAGTCTCTTGTGAGACGGTCTCACGGATCTAAATCCGTGAGACGGACCTCCTAAGGGCTCCGTCTTGAGAACATGAACCATGAAAATAAATTTAAAAATATAATGAACCATGAAGAAACAAAAATAAACCCTAAAAACATGAACCATGAAGAATAAACCCAAAAAACAAAAATAAATCCTAAAATCACCCAAATCAATTAAAAATAAACCCAAGAAACAAAATAAACCCTAAAAAAATAAATATAAACCCTAAGAAAAATAAAATCTAAAAAAAAAACCTTTAAAATTTTGTGTAAGGGCTCCGTCTCACGGATCTAAATCGATGAGACCGTCTCACGCAAGTCTTTGCCATACTTTTATGACTCAATCTAGCCCGTGTATGTAATATGGTTTGGGCCATTAAGTCTATTAGACCGGGCTAATAGGCCCAATCCTTTTTTGAGCCAGTGAGTCTCTATATTTGAGGCCCAACCTGACCTTAATTGTCCAATTGGGCCCAAAATGCCAGCTCTAAACTATCAAATGTTAGATGTACTAATCTAGTACCATTAGCTCGATTATGGGAATCTTGACAAACGAAAAAACACTGATAAAAAAGATACATAGAAGATAGATATCTTCGGGTATTCTTGCAAGTTGCAACACCATGATCAAAGGCCAGCTTTTTGGTGGGTTTGCATACAATATCTTATCATCGTTTACATTGTTATGAATTATGATACTATGATCACATACAATCGTTTACGTAGTTATGATATTATTTATTGGCTAGAAACTACAATCTGCCTAACAAGTAACAACGATTGACTTACCAATGAAAAATTCATAAACCCAATACAAGGTTTAGGGAAGGGTGATACAAATTTAATTTTATGAATTGTCGTTCGTTTTGCTTATATTTATTCAGTAATCCTTGAAATTAACATTATAATTATCTTTTGGTAATATTTAATTTTCCAACTTCGAATTGGGTATCTCGTGGGATTGCTTCTCACAAAATCTTGCAGTTCTAGTAAAGAAAATAATCAAGAAAACCAATTAATTAAAGAAAAAAACAGGGGAAAAGAATCAATCAAGAAACTCGAGAATAAGCAATATATCCATTATATTAAATTTTATATATACAATAAGAATCGCATATCACTTCACAATTCATCATTCAATCCAAAAAAATAAATAAAGAAAAACAAAAACAAAAATAAACCCCTATGAATCAATAAGGAAGAATAGTCTCGAAACAGTTGATCCCATCAAGCTCCGGGGCGAACCTCGGCGCTCTAATCCTCCGGCGATCTTCTGGCTTCTTCGTCGGCAGCGAAGAGGATGGAATTACATCTTTACCCTTCTTCAAATCATCAATTTTACCGGCAGCCCCCGCCGGAGATTGCTTATTAGTATCTGCTGGAGCCCTAGAAAAGCCGACTTTCTGGCTGAAAAAAGACTCGGCGCAGAGGGCGTCGAATGAACTGAAAATCGACATCGACATAGCTGATTGAATTTCGAGAAATTAATTCTTCTTCAAAAGAAATTTTTTAAAGAAAGTTTGAAAACTTGAGAGAACTTTTATTTCTTCTTTCTTTCGGTGCGAGAAAACTTGTGGAGAAAGTGTTGAATTGAGAAGAGAATTTATAGTAAGAGGGAAGTTGTTTAGGAAAGTCTCGAAGTTTCATTCAATTAGGAAAGGAGAAGTTTCTCCGTTGTTTATTAGGTTTAGGATTTCTTTTTTTCCTTTTTCCTAATAATTACAATAATTATATTCCCAATGTTGGCGGGTAGGCGAAGAAACCTGGAAAAAGCAGATTATATTCTGGACGTAGCTGGAAACTTGATGACACGTCGACTTTTGTGCGTGTATTCTTATCCTAAACATAAGAGGGAGTGTCCCATTGTTCTTACACACATAATAGTCTCAAAAGATTAAGTTACCTAAATGAATTAATGATTGGCTTAACATTTAACAATTGACAGATGGAAAGTAGATGGATGCCAAATTTTCAAATTTTCGGGGTCTGTATGCCAATGGCCTAATTTAGGGGAGCTTGATGCAAAAAGCTCACACTCATTCATCCGGCCACGATTGAGAGTTAATAAAATTGGGTTAATTGCAAATTAGTCCCGTAACTCTGTGGCGGTGAAATTATAGAACTTCTACTTTTTCAATTTGCAAATTTCAAGAATTTTTTTTGATCAAAAAATTCAAAAATTGGCATGGTTGCAGAAATTACTAGGCGGCAGCCCAGCACCTAAGGCGCCTAGACGGTCGCCTAGAAACAACACTATTTTTTTTCTTCTCATTTTTTTATTGATTTTTGGCCGATTTTTTCTGCCTACAATGCCTAGCCCGCCTTGGCCCGATTTTGGTGCCTCCTAGGCCAATTTTCAGCAAAAATGATTTTTTCAACTGATTTGGGCAAAATCGGATCGGTCTACAGGCGCCTAGGCGGCTGTCTAGACCGATTTTTACAACACCGAAAAATGGTTAGATTGATGACGTAGCTACCACCACACCACCCTCCCAAAATTACGGGACAATTTTCCAATTAGACCTAATAAAATTTGATGACCCTCCTATTATTTTGTTCCCATAAAATGTTAATATAAAAATATAGAATAGTCAATCTCCGTGTTTGTATATTGCTTTGCTTGGTTGAGAAGTTCAGCCAGATCATCTAATGGTGGCATACACGTGGTCATTGTCCAGATGACTGGCTTGGTCCACCAAGTCAACTAAAGGTAGCAAAGAAGTGGTCAACCAGTGTCCAAATGGCAGGCTTGTGTAACCTACGCGGGACTTAAGTCCTATCCGGGTAATAATTTAGAGTTTTACTCATGAATTTTGCTCAAACAGTCTAATTTGGTACCATGCGATATTTTCCGCTGACTAACCAAAAAATGTATTAGTATTATCACAATAGCCCGAGCCAAGGTTGAATTCAGGTTTTGAATTATATGATCGGCCGAACCCAGTCGGGTATATTCTATGCCAAAATTGGTTACGGATTCGGCACAAAATTGCCCAACTTGACCCGAATTGATTACTCTTAAAAGTGGAACACGTCATGTTAACATGGATTTGGAGAAGTCGAATAATAATGACACAGATGTAACCAAAGAAAAGGAAGTGGCATAAAAGAAGTGGCGAGTGGTTGAATGGCAACTTAAGAAACTAGAGAAAATGTGTAAACGAAAATGATTTGTTAGAACAAATTGGTACTTTATGTTAGCTAGTTAGTTGGAAATTAAGTGGTCAACTTAGGGGAGTATTTGCAAACACACAAAAATATATAAAAGAGTGATCCTCAATTTTTAGTCGGAAAAAATCACATTTTATTGCAAATGTCAGTTTCTAAGCCGATGAGGCGTTACTTTAGTGGTAAGTTGGATGTCCTTTCTATCCCTACTAATGGCATGACATGTGGGTTGTGGTTTTGATTTCTTGATTGTGCAGCTTGGGTTTATTTGGATTATTATATATTGTTGGTTATGTTATGATTTGTAATATGTATTGTCAAAAAAAAAAATGTCAGCTTTTGTTTTAGATTTCACCTCATTAAAAAACAAAAACAAAGGGCATGGTGCTTTAGATTTTTGATAATGCTTCTGATTTGACTTTTACACACAATCAAAATATTTTAACAACTTTTCTATCAAACACTTTAATGAATTTTCAGTTTCTAATTGCAAACATTACCAATTTCTGGTTATCAATTATTTGCTGCTTTCGCAACAATAAATAACTCCCTAACAAGCAGAAGTATTTGCAAACGGTCCCTCACACTAATGTGTTTGAGTCAATTATCAAGAGCTGGTATAATAAAAACTCAGAAGGTGGGAGCCTCTTAAGCGGTTAATGAGCTGTGCTTTTCACTTCTCCCCGAACCCTTTTCTCCTTGAGTTCTCTCTGCTCACAGAATTTCTTAATCCGAAACTAAATAACAAAAGCCTTTGGAATTGAGCACAAACAAGGAATCAACATTGATAAGATCACAAGTAAAATAAAGTTCAAGACTCAAGGCCTCCAGCCAAGTCAGAAGTACCAGATACATTCACAGCCCAAATGCCATCACATGAGATTCCAAGAAGGCAAAAAATAAAACATACAAAACTAGCTCACTACAGCACAAAACGAACAAACTGAAAACTGCAAAGCCAATCACAAAATTCAGACACAGAAAACAAGTCGGTGAAATTAACAAGACAAAGTAAGACGTCTAATACAGTAAATCATACTTAAGTTAGAACTTCAAAATATCAAAACATTAATAGTCTAATATACATGATCAACACAAATGTGCCAAAATAGCCAGCTGATAATATAACCCCCACACTAGAAGTTAAATTCAAGGACTTGGAATGTCTGATAAAAATTAAATTTGACTGACTCCCTTCAAAACCATGTCACATAAAACTGGATGAATTATGGGATGTGAATATATGCTTTAGACATAAAAGCATCTACAACGGGATACAAAGAATCTCTCAAAATCCAGATCAGGATAAACTAAGCTGTATATATGTATACATACAAGAATCTCTCAAAATCCAGATCAGGATAAACTAAGCTGTATATATGTATACATACAAGAATCTCTCAAAATCCAGATCAGGATAAACTAAGCTGTATATATGTATACATACAAGGTCCAAGAATAAAAGTTAATATCACTATTATCAGCATTCATGCTATGTTGGATATATGCAAGGAGCAAAGGTCAAGCAGTCTGGTGGGATATGAAAAACATATTGACTATGAACATATAAAAAGACCAAATGGAGTATAAGTCCATGATACACACATGCCAGCACAGATGTACCATAAAGTCAACCTCAAGGGGGTTTATTATCCAAGTTTAGATAATAAAATTCAAAGAAAGGAAATTAAAAAAAGAAATCAATCAAGAAAATCCAATTAATCGAGAATAAGCAATATTTCTATTATATTGAATTTTATATACAATAAGAATCGTATCACTTCACAATTCATCAATCAATCCAAAAAAAAATAAAAAAATAAACCCCTATGAATCAATAAGGAAGAATAGTCTCGAAACAGTGAATCCCATCAAGCTCCGGAGCGAACCTCGGCGCTTTAATCCTCCGGCGATCTTCCGGCTTCTTCGCCGGCTGCGAAGAGGATGGAATTACATCTTTGCCCTTCTTCAAATCATCAATTTTACCGGCAGCCCCCGCCGGAGATTGCTTATTAGTATCTGCTGGAGCCCTAGAAAAGCCGGCTTTCTGGCCGAAAAAGGACTCGGCGCAGAGGGCGTCGAATGAACTGAAAATCGACATCGACATAGCTGATTGAATTTCGATAAATTAATTCTTCTTCAACAGAATTTTTTTAAAGAAAGCTTGAAAACTTGAGAGAACTTTTATTTCTTCTTTCTTTCGGTGCGAGAAAACTTGTGGAGAAAGTGTTGAATTGAGAAGAGAATTTATAGTAAGAGGGAAGTTGTTTAGGAAAGTCTCGAAGTTTCATTCAATTAGGAAAGTAGAAGTTTCTCCGTTGTTTATTAGGTTTAGGATTTCCTTTTTCTTTTTTCCTAATAATTACAATAATTATATTCCCAATGTTGGCGGGTAGGCGAAGAAACCTGGAATAAGCAGATTATATTCTGGACGTAGCTGGAAACTTGATGACACGTCGTCTTTTATGCGTGTGTTCTTATCCTAAACATAAGAGCAAGTGTCCCATTGTTCGTAAATTATACTAATAATATAAAGTTTGGCAAATATGATCTTGACAAGTGTGGATTGAATATTGATTAGTGTGTGTGGTAAGAATAAGAGTTTCAAAAGATTATGTCACCTAAATAAATTAATGATTGGCTTAAACATTGACAGATGGAACGGACATGGATGCCAATTTTTCAAATTCTCGGGGTCTGAATGCCAATGGCCTAATTTATGGGAGCATGATGCAAAAAGCTCAAACTCAATCATCCGGCCACGATTGAGAGTCAAATAAATCTGGGTTACTTGCAAAATTAGTCCCTGTAACTATGTGGTGATGGCATTTCATAACTTTTATTTTTTCAATTTGTAATTTTAAGACTTTTTATAATTTTGACGAAAATTCCAAAATTGGTTGGATAGCTGATGCATGCCGCAGCCACATACCACCCTCCCAAAATTACGGGACAGGTTTGCAATTAAATTTAAACCTAATAAATTTTGATGCCGCTCCTATTAATATTTCCCCGTAACATGTTAAATATAAAATATAGAATTGTCAATCTCCGTGTTTTAATATTGCTTGGTTGAGTTTAGCCAGATCAACTAATGGAAGCATACGCGTGGTCGGCGCCCGATGGTCTGGCTTGGTCCACCAAGTCAACTAACGGTAGCCATCATGTTTAAATACGACCGCACTGCGGCTCAACCTAAGATATACTGATACCGCTTGGTCGGTCCGATAATAAGGCTCTAAAACCGCTTTGCGGTTAAACCGCCAATAATATCGGTCAAATCGAACATACCAAACCAAAAACCGGTTAAATACCTGCTCAACCGGTTTTTGCTATTTTTTTTTATTTTTGTGTTTTTACTTTTTTTATAAAAATAAAAGTTATAAACTTAATATTTAATATATTTATGTCATTATTTGAAATTTGAGCTAAATAGATAGATATTTTCCTTTTAACTATATATATACAATTTTTCCTTTTATATTAATGAATTACATTCATATTTTATATAATATAATATCAAATATAATTATTTTTTATTAAAACGAAAACCGGTAAAATTGGTGGTTGAACCCCCGTCCGGGTTGAACCGCCATTTCATCACGACTACGACTTGGGTTTAATCACCTGCAGACGGTATTTAAAATACTGACGGTAGCAAAGGAGTGGTCAACCAGTGTCCAAACGGCAGGCTTGTTTGACCTACGCGGGACTTTAGTCTCATCATCCAACCCTGATCCATATATTAGAGTTTTACTCATAAATTTTGCTCAAACGGTCTAATTTGGTCCCTTGCGATATCTTCCGCTGACTATCCAAAAATAGCCAGAGTCAAGGTTGAATTTGTTGTATAAAATAGATGTTTTAAAAGATTTAATTAATTTTGCCACTTCAAACTCCACTTTTAAGGAATCTTATCTTCCATTTTTATCAAAAGATAAAAATATTATATCATTCCTTTTGCTGGTTTAGTGGCTCAATGTGCTTTTCTTTTTAAAATGGAGCATTTTAGTTTGCTTGCTATAAATTATAGCTAGCTCTTTTATGTTTTTGGAGAATACACAAGTTTTACATCTTATACATACTTGTTCTTGTCTTGGCTTCTTGGTGATTTTGCTGCGTTAACAAACAATTTTGTCTAATTTTGTTGTTCAAAATTCATGTTGAATCCCTGGGGATTACACAAATAAATCCTGCGACGATCTTTGCTAAATTCGCACGCCTCGAATGATCCGTTTGTTTTCGAACTTCATCAATATTTTTCCAACAATTCAGGTTTATGCATTGGACAAAAGCCGCCCCCTTTAAAATTTTATCTCTCTAGTGTTTCTCTCTGCCTTTCTTCCCTCACGTACAGTTTTCAGTTTCTTCCCTCATTCTCTCCAATGGAGAGGATGGGGGAACCCATACCATATAAACCATGTTTGTGCTTTGTTTTTTTAGTTCTCCTACGTGGGAATGATAGTTCCCCTCATGATTTCGCCTCTTTCATGGAAGTGATTTAGTTTCCTTTCGCTTTAATTTTTTCTTGCTTTTTTCTTCAGATCCGATCGTTTTGGCACCAAATCCGACCGATCTAACTTCAGATCTGGTCATTTGGGTGTTTGATTGGCTACGTTGGGAGGTTTTTCATGGTTTACCAATAGAAGAAAATTACGCGGAAAAGCTGGATCCGGGTTTAATGTGAAAAAGACGAAGAGTTTGTGATAAATTTGGAGCTACTAGCCTTTCACGGTGTTTTAGTTGCTTTTTTGGAACAATTCATCTTTGTATTTCTATAATTTTTCTATTGTATGTCTTTTTCTCCCTTTGTTTTGAAATTTATTTTATTTTGGGATTTTCTTTTTGGGTTGTCTACGATTATCTCTCTCATCTAGTTTGAGATGTTTGCTTGAGGGCTTTGTAGCCAGCAGGCTTCGATGTGTAATTGTTTCTGTGAGTTTTCATTAATGAAATATTATTCTATCGTTTGAAAAAAAAAAGGTTGAATTCAGGTTTTGAATTATAAGATCGCCCGAACCCAGTCGGGTATATTCTATGCCAAAATTGGTTACGGGTTCGGCACAAACTTGCCCAACTTGACCAGAACTGATTCCACTTAAAAGTGGAATTGTTTTCTGGAAACTTTCTTTTCCCACACAACGGTTCATGTTAACATGTATTTGGAGAAGTCCAATAATAATGAGACAGATGTAACCAATGAAAAGGAAGTGGCATAAAAGAAGTAGCGAGAGGTTGAATGGCAACTTAAGGAACAAGAGAAAAAAAGCATAAAAGAGTATGATTTGTTGCAACAAATTGGTACTTTTAGTTAGAAATTAAGTGGGCAACGTACACTAATAAACTTGAGTCAATTACTTGAGATTTGTATAAAAAAACTCAGAAAAAATATATTTCTTCGAAATGGAGTGTGAATTTTAATCTTGGCTCAGATCATAACAATTGCTTTCATACAATTGGGGTTGATGAACTGGTTATAGCTAATAATGTCGGCTGAGGGTGGCAGCAAAGCAAGTTGTAATAAGTTAATTGTATCTGCTCACACAAATACACAATATTATAAGCCAGAACCAAATAACAAGTCATTGGAATTGAGCGCAAACAAAGACAATAAACATTGGAAAGATCAAAATAAAAACAAATAAAGTTGAAAAGACTTCAAGCCTCTCCAACCAACTCAAAAGTACCATAGACATTTACAGCCCAAATGCCATTGCTGTGATTCCAAGCTTGAAATGTCAGGAAGGCAAAGGTTAAAACTTACACATGAAACTAGCTCAAGATGGTACAGAACGAACAAACTGAATCACAACAAGTTCAGAGAGTCACACAGAATCAAGTCTGTGAAAATGAAAGTGAAACTGAATAACAAGTTCGGACACAGAAGCAAGTCGGTGGATGGAGGTGAAAGTAGTAGTGCGAAACTAACAAGAGGAAAGACACCAAATATAGTAAATAATACTTGAGCAATAAATATCAAAACACTGATCATACATGATCAACACAGATGAGCCAAAAAGTGAGGTCTCAAGAAAATCAACGGGTGTCTCAGACAAAATGATTGATTTCTCATAGCCAGCTGATAAAATGACAGTCACACTAGAAGTTAAGTTCCAAAGACTTGCATTACAACTTATGGATTTTCTGATAAAATTAAGTTTGACAGAAGTAATCCCTTCAAAACAATGAGAGATAAAGCTGAACGTATAGAGTTGTGAATATATGCTTTAGACATAACACGTCTGCAACAAAATTCAAAGAATCTCTCAAAATCCACATTAGTAAAAACTAAGCTATAATGCTACATATATATATATAACAAGGCGCAAAGATAAAGGTTAATAACATAATTATCAGCATTCACATTCATGTTATGTTGGATATAATCAAGGAACAAAGGCCAGGCACTCTGGTGGAGCATTAGAACTTATTGACTGATGAACATAGGAAAAGACCAAATGGAGTAACAAGGTCCATAATACACATTTGCCAGCACAAACGTACAATAAATGGACAATTGATGAAATTAATAAAGCAGAACTAAAGATAGAAGATAAAGGATGAAAGATAAAATCACCCAGTTCTAGGTAAATAAAACATTAATACTGAGCGGCAAATTATGTAATACTTCAAAATGCTCAAACTGAATTACTGCATAGGTCAACATCCCAGTACAGTCACAGTAATCCTACAAAAAGTAGACAAAACCTCTGTAATCAGCTAATTATAACACGGCATAGTCCGTCACCCAAATTTGCAAAAACTAAAGACATACTTAAAACACCCCATCCTAATCAAACAAACTGAATCCCATATCATCATCGCTCTCCTCCTTTGGTTCCTCCTGTTGAAGTAAAATTAACAGAAAACACATTGTTAACTCACTTCATCGAATTAATAATACCGAAAGAAAGTCTTGAGTAAATATTTCATATTCATTCACTGTTCACATGGGCGTAAATTAAATGAGGAAATATTAAAGCTAAAATCACAAAACCTTGCATATATAATATGTAACTGTGACGTATAATCCTGCTAATTGACGACAGTATATCATTCCTTATTAACTACATTTCAAACAACTTTGAAACACATGAGCATTTTGATATGGATGCAAGTAAAGTATGTTTTCAATTATTATTGATATGGATGCAATGCAAGCAAAGTATGTTTTCAATTATTATCTTCCTTTCAACATTCCATTATTGTGAGTTTTATTTTTCCTTTATAATAGAATGCGAGCTGATGAATATTCTCATAATTAGATTTTAAAATCATCTCATTATTAGATTTTAAAATCATTTGTTACACTTTTTTAGTTAAATCCAAAGGAAGAGTATCCTTGGTATTTTAATCACCAAATACGACATTTAATTACAACAATTTCAGAATAAAATTTGATATAAGTAAACAGAAGTAAAATGGTTACCTTCTTCTCCTCGGCGGCGGGAGCCGCTGCGACTGCGGCGCCACCAGACGCGCCGCCGGCAGGAGCAGCTACAGCGACGGCAGCACCACCACCAGACCCAACGTTCATGACGAGATCCTCAATGTTCCTCTTCTCACAAAGCTTAGCAAACAAACTCGGCCAGTAAGATTCCACAGACAAATTCGCCGCCTTCACCAGCGTAGCTATTTTCTCCGCCTAAACAAAAAAAAAAAAAACAATCAAATTATTTTAAAAAACTGAGCACCATCCCCCAAAAAGATAAAAAAAAAATAATAATAATCAGGTAACTGCGTATATATACTTATATTTTAGAGTAAAAAGAAAATTTACAGTGACAGCAATGCCATCGTCGTGAAGAATCAAGGAAGCATAGGTGCAAGCGAGCTCTCCAGCCGACATTTTCCTTCTACAGAGAAATTAATCGAAAATCTAGGGTTTCTTCTGTTGTTGCAGCTGCGGGGGCGGAGGCTGGCTGGATTTAGAGTCAGGGAAGGTTGTGGTTAGGGTTTTGTACGTATTTATATGAATTGGAAGTAGGAATTTCAAGTGTACCCCTGTACTTCATGTAAACTCAAAGAAACTCCTTAAGCTTCTAACAATTTATTAATATGGCCCCGCCTTCTAATTAGATTTATTAATATGACCCCGCCTTTATTTAGAAGCAAGTATTTCATATGTATTTTTTCCTTTTGCCTTTTCCGAGGAAACCATTATTACGTAGAAAAATTCATAAAATAAATTAATTGACATATGAAAAAACAACTTTACTATATCATAGGTATGAGCTGGCATTATATATATATACACATCTAAATAAATTACTGAAGATTATACACAATAACAATAAATTAGCTTGCATTTACATCAATAAAATATTGCAATTGTCCCATAAAAATTCAAATATGTCTTTATAATATAACTCTCAGCTAGTTGAATATCTCATTGTAATTTGCTTCTTTGTTATTTTCCAATGCGTAATATTGATATTACTATTATTTTTCAATGCATAGTTAGAATGTTTATATTGTTTTTCTTTGGCCTTTTTTTTTGTGGTTACGAACTCCATTACTGACATTTTTTATATTTAGGTTATTTGTGTAACATGTATGATGGTTAAGGTGAAACATTTAGTGGGTATTGAGAAAATAATCACCTAATTTGTTTTTTTTTTTCCCAAAAGATGATTAGGTGTGACATATGTTTCTTATTAATGTCTTGACTGTTTTTTTTCCGGCGGCATAGTAATTAATATGAAACATGAAGTTATTGACGATGATGATGTGTTTCAATGACACTATTGGTTAACTTATTCCACACAATTAAGTTAAATATATTTATATGTTTTGTTTTTATTTGCATTGTATTTGATTTAGCCCACAGGTATAAATTCAGGCCTCTTTCCTTGTGCTTGTACAATTATCGTTCGGTTTCAATGAAATCTATTCAGTCTTTATATGTGCATTATAGTTATATTTATTTGTATAAATAAAAAATTTAAACTAATCATTAACAAAGCAAACTATAAACTCCATCCTCTACTTTTTATGCCTAAATGTACTTGTTATGGAATTTAATGACAAATCAACAATATAATGTATGAAATGCAACAAAGTGCAAATATCAAAGTACATTAATTTCCACGTTAGACCATACTCATCAACTATGTTCGTCGGAAAGCCCCAAATTGAGTCATCAATTGATCACATCCAATCTCCCAGCAAGTTTACATATATCCTATATATATATTTTATTTTTTCGAGAGAACTAACAACTTTATATTACACAACATATGTTGACAATAGTATAATATATAGTAGAATGTATCACTAACTATTTAAGTTAATTTATAGAGGATGGAATCTGCCATAAATGGGCTAAAATAAGTAAGAAGATGGAAAAGTAAAAAAACAAAAAAAATTATTTTACTAATATAAGAGAAAATAAAATTAACGGACAAAGATACCCTCATTAGTCGTCAATCTAGATGAGTTTTAGGTGGAAATCCCGAGAATTATGGCTTTAGGGTGCAAAGTGCAACACTGATCATAATTCTAGGTTGCAATCTGATAAAAGTATAATTTTAGAGTGCAATGTGTCAATCAAGTATAATTCAGGGTGCAATTTGCCAATTGCCCAAAACTGAAAACACCCATTGAAATAGGTCGCATCGAATCCTCCTTACAGCCAAACTCCCTTTTGCCCGAATTACTAATTTTATCTATTTATCGACCATCTCTCTTTCTTCAATTTCAATTATCTTTTCAAATTCAGTATGTCTTCCCGCTTTCAATCCGCTGTGTTTGGATCATCTATCGTTTACCCCAATGCCGTTGTTTGGTCTGAAGAAAACTTGGTGGCGGTGGCCTGCGGCAATACTGTTTCAATCCTGGTAAAATTTGTAGTTTCCGTTGCTACTTGGTTTCAAAGCTGATAATCTGCACTGTTTAGTCTTTCCGGTTTTTAGATGGCTAATATGCTTAATTTTCACTTTTTATAATTACTGTTTTGTTATATTGTTTTTAATGCTGGATATAGTTGAATTTGATCGATAACTTTTACTGTTAACCATTCTCGCTTGTTTAGAATCCTGGTAATCCTGGAGTTCGAGGTGTAATTACCATTCCCTCCAGCAAGCCTTTTCCCCTTGGTGTGATTGATGGTCGAGGTATGATAGTTTAACGAAGTTTCCTAGTTAGCTTCCTAATATTATAGATGGTTTGATCTTTGCTGTTTGTGATTTTCCAGCCGTTACAATATTGAATTTGAGTTTGAAGAGGTATGAGACTATTTTTCCTAATTTATGTGTCATGCACTTGTGTTTTTGTTTTGACGCAGGGGTCGATTTGATAAATGGGTGCTTGCTACCATGTCATCTGTCACAGGATAATCGCCCTTGTGCTAGGTCAATTTCGTGGTCTCCTGCGGGTCTGGCTAACAATGCTGGGTACTAAACTACTAATACAATCTATTTCAGCTCTTGGTTTGTCTAAGTATGGCGTAATACTTGCATCCATGGAGCTAATTATTGCATTTATGTTGAATGATACAGTTGTTTGCTTGCTGTTTGCACCACTGGGGGGCGTGTGAAGCTTTACCGCTTTCCTTTCTGTGAGTTTTCGGTGGAGTGGATAGAGGTATGCAATGAAGGAAGCTTTTCTAAAGGGGTGGTAGCATATGAAGCTTTTCCTATTTAATCATGATTGATGAACCATGTTTTACTGGGTCAAAATCAGCTAAATGTATTTGAAGTGCCAAATGCCACCTCAAATTGATTATTTTATGGGTTAAGCTAGACTTCTCTGCTCTTGCCTATATAGCAAAAAAGAAACACAAGGGCACGAGTTACTGAATCATTTCGCTCCTTATGCCGTAGATGCTCTTAATTATGTGTTGCTACTTGCTATAAGTTAAATTTCACCAATTAATGTCACTGTTGACTGGATATGCTACTAGGAAGGTCTTGGTAATTACTTGGCTGTGTTTCTATCACATTATTTACGTATGGGGAGCATAACTTGTACTTTCCCTGTAACTTTCATGCGCCTTCATGCCCTTTGTGAAGCAATGCATTCCTATGCATCTTTGCTTGCAGTCTCACTTTTTTCGGTTACCATGGAAAAGATCCTTAACATTATAATATTAGTTTCTTGAGCACATTTGCTAAAGCTATGATTAGTTCGCATTCTAATGTTGGTGGATAATGACCGATTTTCAATTTTTTCCCGCTTGGAACTCTGTAGGTTTCGGACATATCTGAATTGCTGTTTAATTATTACAAGAGTACCGGTTTCGGGGATTGTCAAATTGTATCCTCCGAAAGTTTAGATGTGAGTGGATTCACCATTTTACCTTTTTTTTCCCGGTTAGATTTCTGGCGCGTGCTCTGGTCGATATGTTAATTACGACATTGCCATACATTCATAGTTAATCCTAGTTTTATCTGGCCGTTCTCTTTATTTAGGTGATACCAGGAAGAGATAATGCAGATCATGAATGTGCTGATGAGCCTCTTGTCTCTAGCTTAAGAAAGAATCAGAAACGAAGGAGACAAAATGCAGCTATTGTAATGTGCTCTGTTCATTGACTTTCTGATGCGCTATCTAGTTTCTCCAGTACTCTCTTTCCATCCTGAATCAGCAGTCTTTCTGATACTTGATTTTGTTTTCAGTTGGTTAAATTCATCATCCTAATTTCCTTTAGTTTAGAATTTCATTATTTCTATTGCTTCTGATTTGTTTCATCAGGTAGCTGAAAAAGATTCTGACGATTCGAGACAGAAGAGTACGTGGCAAATTGTTCCCGCCTCTTTTTATAAAAGGAAGCTTCAGGAGAAAGCGACTGAAGACCGCAATCTTTCATTAATAACCATGCAGCAGTATGCTTCTCGCAATGCAATGCTGATGTCACTTACTATCGCTTGGTCTCCGATTCTGGGAACATCTGGAAATGGTGTTGCTATTCCCCATAACTCTTCCAGTTGCTGCTCTATTCTTGCCATTGGAGGGAAGTGTGGTCGAATTTCGTTCTGGAGAGTTCATGCATCTGAGTGCTATTCTATTGATAAACCTAGGTACTCGAGTAAAGTATCGCTTGTTGGCCTTTTGAAGGCTCATGATACTTGGGTCACATCAATTAATTGGGCATTGTATGGCCCTAACGCTTCAAAACCCCAATTTTTATTGGCTACTGGAAGTTCTGATGGTAGGTGAGTACTTGTGCAAATCAACTATAATCAATGTCTCACCTCTAAAATAAATCAGAAACTTGAAGCTATAACAATTACCATGCACCTACATGGATAGCCTTATTGAATTTCCTTTTGGAACAAATTATTTAATATGTCTTTACTCTGATATTTAAACAACTCCAGTTATAATTTAAACAAATACTGTAAAATTGTCCAAGATTTTCTGCACAATGTACTTGAGGATTTGACTTCATATTTAAATGAATTTGATGACTTGTTTGATTGTGTCTTCCCTCTTCTCTTTCATAGAGTGAAGATCTGGCGGGCGAATGGTGAGGAACTGATGAAGTCATCGGAAGTCATCCATGATTCATTTTCTTTGTTGAAGGAGGTCAGCATGTCCCCATGTCTAGGTTACTTATCCTTTCAAACAAATATAACAAGCATTTTGATCGAAACCTTATCTTAAAATTAGTGATTATTCATTTTATTAGGTTATGACTGTTGATTCTGCAACAATCTCCGTACTGTCACTTATTGTACCCTCGCGATCACAATGGAAACTGCTCTTGGCTATTGGCAAAGGTTCTGGTTCATTTGAAGTTTGGACCATTGACATGCCCACCAGCAAATTTGAAAAAGTTGGCTGTTATAATGCACATGACCGCATTGTAAGTTCTCACTGCTGGTACCTTGTATTTTGCCTCTTGAATGACCATTAATTCCTCTTCAAAATAAACATCAGGTTACTGGTTTAGCTTGGGCTTTTGATGGACGCTGTCTGTATAGCTGCAGCCAGGTATAAAATCTAACGTTGATATGAATTCAGAATTTGTTCAATGGGTAGCTATTAGAAATCTAAATCCTGCCAATTCCTCTTCTTATTAATCAATGCTTCTGAGGTGGATGATGCTTCATTCAAGAGGAAAGACATGCGATTGATGCAGCAAGGAACTCAACAGTTCATTTATCATTGTTTTGATTGATTTCAGGACAACTCTATGAAGAGCTGGATTTTAGTTGAAGATTCTCTGTGTGAAGTACCCATTCCCTCAAATTCTCCTGGCTTGAAGGCCTCCTCTGATGTATGACATGAATATTTCCTTTTTAGTTTCATTATTTACATCTTCACTTATACTAGAAATTATCTACAGGTTCCTTATGTATTCGACTCTTGCTTTGGTCTGGCGGTATCCCCTGGAAATTTGTCAATTGCAGTGGTATTGTATTGCATCTTTCCCTCTCTTATAGCAGGAATGTGTATTAACTCAACCGCATTGCTATACTAGTCTGATCCTTCTCAATTATGCGCCGAATTTTACACTATGAAGCCTATGCTTCCAACTTCCAAGTGAGACAGTACAAGCAAAAAGAAAGAGAGAAAAAAAAAGGAATAATGTTTTTCTGGTATCTTGATGAACTGAGAGAGATACTGGATGTAGCTCTTTGCTAAATTACCATTTGAATTTTTTTGCTCATTTTTATTTTGGGTTGTGAACTTTGTTTCAGAGTTGATCAACAAGTCTTGTTTTGACTACTGTCTAGTATCTCCTCCTGCCCAAAAATAGGGAAAGTAAGGGAAAGAGGAAATTTTGTTGCTATCAATGTTTGGCGAAAAATGGATCCATAAGATCCAAAAGACATGAGAATTCTCAGTTGTGTTTCCTTTAACAGAATTGCCCTCAACTCTATTTTATAATGTCTTCAGGCAGCTTACCTCTATCTCCTCCAAAAATTAACTGTATATATATTTATGTTCTCATTCTTCCTGAGGCTTCATACTCCAGCACTCGACTGGCTCTAACATATCGAAAACCTTTGGTAAGCTGGACATTAAATTCTTAGATATAGGCATCGGAAAATATCTTATTTTTGTTCTTACTTTTTGCCTACGAGTTGAACTGTTACTGAAGAAGATTTCAAGTTTATTTCACAACTTGATTATTGGTGAGCAAAATTATTTTAATAATTTACTTAATCGTTATCAGACACAAAATAAGAAGAAAAAGATTAATTGGAAAAACCAGAAACAAATTATCTCCTCCTCCTCTCAAACAAAGGGAAGTATTTGGGATTTCTTACTGATACCAAACAACTTGAAGAAAAAGTACTATATTCCCTACATAAACTAAATTCGACTATATCAAACACCATGTTCAAAGTCTTACATCGTACAACCATTACCTCCAAGTTGCTGGTCAGAGCCGCTTATTTTGGTGTGATCTGCAGTTCCTGGTTATGTGCATACTACATGGGCATTATTTTATTTTTTTCAAACATCCTTTGCAGCTAGTTCGACGTATTATTTTGTATGTTATTCAACTTCTAGATGATACTTTGAATTCGTGACATTCTCCGTCTAAGCGTCTTCATTTACTAGATCATCAGTAGCCTTTTGCGAAATTGATAGGAATACAGCTCCCTTATACAAATCCAGTCCTGAAAAATTTGTGCCTCTTTCTTTGCAGGCTCGCGGATTTGATGTCGGTCTATTAAATCCCATGTACCAGGGAAGGTGAACTCATAGACTTCTGTCTTCTGGTAGCTTATTGTTTTCAAAGATCTGTTATGTGGGCATAATTGTGCACCAAGATGCATGCAACAGATGCACACACAAAATTTGCATTTGCCAGTATGCTTTTAAATAATCAGTGATGATCTCCCTTGCTTTTGTGCAGTCATGGTGTCAAAGATAAATGATTAGGAGATAAGTTCTGCAAAGAGTAGTATTAACATGCCCCTTACGAAAAGCTGATAAATGTTAGGACGTAGCTCAATATCTTTACCTACTTTGCATTAATGTAGAGATATTGTTGTAAAATTTCAGAACTCATAGAGCTGCTGTTGAGTTCCTTTGGATTGGAGGGCAGCAACTGGACCTTTCCTCCACCACCTGTGAAGTTATATATAATGAAACTTTTCCTGGAATCACTGAGAAAGAACTGATTTGGTGGGAAACTAATATATTATGGTCATTGAATCAGTATGAAAACCTCAGTAGGCTTCTGAATATTTGGGATATTGTGGCAGCTCTCCTAGCCTTCAAGCAGTCCGCACCTGAGTATGTAGAGCGTATCTTACTGAAATGGCTGACATCTTACTTAAGATCACAGTTCGGCATTTCTGTTACAGTGTTGCTTGAAGTGTTTAAGTTTCTGCCCAAGCTTTCATCCCGTCAGTTGCACCTCATTAACATTATCAACAGGCGTGTGGTGCTTAAAGAATGTAAACAAGATAATATGAGTAACAAACAGAAGGATTTAGAAGGGTTAGGAGTTATCAAAGATGAACAGGTAAATACATGGATGGAGTTGCTTTTGAGCAGTGAAAGTGAACTCTTGGAAAGGCTTGTTGGTTTTTGTTTTTCTGCCATATTAAATCTGCTATCCAATTCATCAATAGAATATTTTAAAGTTGGTTGCTGGAGTCCTGATGGATTGCCACAGATGGAGCAGTGGGTTTCACAAAATGGGAAAAATGTAAAGGATCATACAAAATTTCTTGCTGCTGAAGTTGGAAAAGTTGATAAGAGGTAACCCCCGCAGTTCCCTAGTTGAACTGCTTTTTAGTCTATACATTCACTGCACTTGCACCTCTCATTTCCTTGTCTTTGCTGAATTCTCTTTTAATGCATCTCTTGTTATTTATTAAAATGATGCTGGTTATGTAATGGAACTAAGCCTTGGACATCTTGCCCTGTATTGCTTTTTCTTTTTCTTTTTATGCTACATAAACTTCTGTAGAAGCCAAGTTAATTCATAAAATAAATATTTTTGGGGGATGAGATAAATTCATTTAGCAAATTACACATATTTATGCTGAGTTTTATCATTGGAGGCTGTGGTTTTGCAAATCGTTGGATTTAAATGGACTATCTTTCATTGACCCTGAAGTATTTGTTTCTGGCTCTAGATTAGGTTGTATGAAACAACAACAAAATGAGCGTTACTTATCATGCAGTGTGTTCATTGATCTTTGACATCTCCAACTTGGTCAATTCTAAGATAAGCCAATATGTTAGCTTTAGAAACTGTGTATCATCACGAATTTTGGGCTACAGAAAGTCTGTGTAAGAGTTTATCTTTGATTTGATTAAAAGAATTGCATTTATGTTTTCCTTAGCAGGAGATTACTGGACATATTTGGGTATGAAATGGACGAGCGATGCAATTTTTGTTCAGCTGTTGTGTCATTTGAATCAACCGAAAATGCAATTTGCTCAGGAGTAAACTATGATAATGGAGTTAGTCAGAGACATAAGCTAGAAAGGTGTGCCATTACTTTGGATTCTCCTACTAAACCCTCCTGGTATTGTATGTGTTGCCACAGACGGGCTATAAAGTTGGCACCTAGCATTTTATTCACAATGCTTGGATATCCTTCAGATTTTGAGTCTTTTGTAGAGTCTTCTGCTTACAAGAACTCCTCAACGCCATGCTGTCCCTTTTGTGGGATACTTCTTCAGAGATCACAGCCAGAATATTCTCTCTCACCATCTCCAGTATAAATCAGTGTCTTCCTCCAAACAAATTATCCTATAGCAGATGACGTCTTGCTTGTCAAAGTCATTTGTTCATGGAGAATAGGAAGCCCATCTATCTATCTGTTGCATGGGTAAATGGGAAACACTCGTGTCCAGTTTTGCGTTGTACTGAGCATTAGATGTTGACTGGGATACAAAATGCATTTCATATGAAACTTGATAATACTAGCTTTCTTGCATCAAGGGTTCAAGACACACCTCCATCGTGATTGGCAAAACTGGGTTTCTGTGTAGCTTCGTGCAAAACTGTAAATGAAGACTTTGGTACGTGGATCAGATTTTCAATTCATTAATTCTGTGTTATTCTTAAATATTATGTGACTTCATTACTGCAGTTGTAGGATATGACAGTTTTAACTCACATTGGTATTTTTATACATTTTCAGGGTCAACTCCATAACTGCTATGGTAGGGTATAACCACTTTTATGTCTCGGAGATCATGCGGCACAGAATAAATACTTTAATGTGGTCTTTCTCGCTGTAGAGCATAGGCAGGTTCTATTTGTTGCCATGTTGGACCACTTTTTTGAGAGCAAGGTAACTGAATGACATCATACAGCTTAGCTAGTGGCGATTGCCCGCATTCAGGTAATTTCAAGGTTTTTCAGAATTTTTATGTAATTAAAACTAACAAAATATCAACAAAGCTGGACCTGGTGTGTGTTCATTAAAGGCTGTTAGATAACCCGTTTTATTCTGCGGCTTTATATATTGGGGATGGCAGAAGTTGCTTCTGGTTAGGATAAATCCTCATTTCTGGTTTGATCAGCATGAGGGTGGCATGGATTATGCTCACAATCTATGTTTTCATGAAAAACGACTTGGTTGCTATGTATTAATCTGCTTTCTTTATCATACAGTTCAGTATATGTTTTAGGTTAAAAATAAAGATAAAATGAGAAAACATGGCATACTTGTCGAAAATGATATTTGATAAATAATTTTTGCACAATTTTAGTGCATTTTCACTTTTTAGGTGTCAATCATTTTTAAGTGCCTACCTGAAAAGACAAACTTTCTTAATCCCAAAGCTCTAAAAATGAGACACAGAACATGCTAACTTCTCAACTCTTAACCCCAATAACCTTTGGATATGATAATGTTGCATTTTCAGTCCAAAGAAATTTTGAATTGATTTCAATATATTTCATCTACTTAGTGTACTTTCTTTCACACACAGCCCTTGTCCCCTTGGTTAATATTTAATCTCTGCTAAGCCAACTGCTTATATCTGAAAGTATCATATCCTATGAAATTCTTTGTGTGCACTGATGTTCTTCAGTTATTTCCCATATTTTCTATGCTAACTGTAAACCTTTATTTAGGTACATAGAGTTTCATTTCTCAGATGTCAGATAAACCATAGTTGCTAGTGCTGTAATTTTATGTGATTATTTTGTGGCAAATCAATTGGATTAGTTCCAGTATGAGTTGCAAAACTACAGCATATACAATTTGTGTGTAATTATGGTTTGTGTAGCTCATTTCTTGGTTGGAATGAAAGATTGTACTCTTGAATTATGGTAATACTTGGGGTGCAGGACTCTTGAAAAGTGCTGAATGGGACTAAGTCTAGATTGGGGTTTAAGGAGAATTGAAGCTTATGTATTTTGAAATTGACCACAACATATATAATCGATCTTAGCCCTTGAATTTGTATGGATTTCAATATGCTTTCAAACATGTTGCACTGATAAGGTCGCGACGTTGAATATTTGAGGAAAAATTTCACCTACCAGCCACCTTAGGAGAATATTGAATGCCAATGAACTATTTGGTTTTATTGCTGTTTGACTTTTTTTAGCTGGTTGACAAATAAGTACTTAATATGCATTCATTTCAATTTCCAGGTGCATGTACGTGTCCGATCATTGGAGTTTTATGATATTCTACTCTGATAATGACAGGCGTTCAATGACATGCTACATATTCTACACCATGAGATGACAATGGCAGCAGAATGGCGCAAAAGATTTTAAAGTAAGTATTAAATATTTGTAAATTGAACCAATGTGATAGCTAGTTGGTTTAGTTCATGACTTTGATTTTGCCCTGTGATCTTTTAGGTCTTTTTTGATTGGTATTTAAATAAGAATAGCTGTGAGCCTGTGACAGACTCCTTGACCTTTATGATAAACCATTAAGCTTAAAGTGGATTTTCCACAGGCGGCCAAAATTTTCTAGGATCATGTCTAAGGGATTATTATATACGGTTAATTACAAAAATACACCATTTGTTTCTATTTTACAAATTGCATCGAAAGGGTATTTCAGATTTGTTAGGTAAATATAGACTTACATACCTCAAGAGGGTGTTTTTTGGGGCATTTTAGGGAGTATTTATAATTTTGAAAGATAACTGGAGTTTTTTTGCAATTATACTAAACCTAGGGGTGGTTTTGCAATTATCCATTTATTATATGATCAATTAAGATACAGAAATACATAGGGTTGTATAGGACATTCTCGTCATATTCATCTAGGCCTGTGGAAGTCATGGAAAAGACAGCTGAAAGTATGTTATGTAAGTCTAGGTTAGGCAGATGGTAATTATGCTAAGATGCAGGAGTGAGGAATTAATTAACTCTGTATCGGGTATATAATTATTGCTAGTAAAAACAGCTTTTCTAATAAGCTACCCTGGTTGGTGCTGCCCTAAATCATTGTTAAAGTCCAATGAACTTTTTATTTGATTATTTCATCGTCCATCGACACGCAATAAAGTTACTACAATCTTGACTAGAAGATGAAAAGTAGTAGCCAGAATTAGTGATAATTGACTTTTTTCTATGTCTAATTTCTAAATGTAAAAAAGTACCAGTGCTTTCTCTGGGAAATCCATCACTAAATTGTAGAAACTCAATATTTTATTTCTATTTTCAGAATATTCATCTACAATGTAAAAAAAGTTTTTAGTATTTATTGTGCAATAAACGAGAATTTTAAGGCAAATCGACTCACTTATTTTTCGATTTTGTGATATTACACCCATAAGATTACACTGGATGACATCTACCATTCACATCACATGTCCTATACTCCTATTTGTAATGCGGCGCGGCTAAGATTACACGCGAATTCAGAATGTTACACCAAGATAAGTGCTCCAATTACAACATCTACAAAACCCTTATTTCCTTTGATCAAATGGAATTAAGTCCCATTTGATCCACAAATTAAGTTGGCTTGATAGCTATCGAGTATCGAACTGTAATTACAAGATTTAATAGCCTGTCAGTTTCTAATAATACCAGCTTAAAGGGTTACCATTTACTCAATATATGCATGATTCGTTCAATTTCTGTCCCTTTCATCACTTGCCTACATTTTCTTGTGTTTAATTTTTGCCTCACAGAGAAGACATTATTGTGTTGTCATCATGGAGAGGAATATTACCATCGGCCACATATGTTGCGATTAATTTCCCGAAGCTGCCCGAATAAAAAAAAAAAAAATCTATGGTCCTTATACGGCTGAGATTAAAAGTTGTGAGACAAGTTAGGTCCACTTGAAAAAGTCTTCCCCACCTCATTTTGTTTTTATTTCATTTTACTCGAGATGGTAGTTAATTTAGGTTCCCTCAAAGATTAGTGGTCCACTAATTAACTCTTTTTAGTTGGTGGATCAATTAATCTATTTAATTTAGTGGCCAGAATAAAACATAAATGCTTTGCTTAGTCATGAAATTGTAATGATTTGAGTTATTTCTTGATTTAAAAACTTGACATCTCTATTTAATATTTTTGGGAATAGTTTTTCAAGCTATAATCGCATTTTTATATGCTTTAAAAAATCATTAACCAAAAAGGGATTTTAGTGACAAAGTTCTTACGAGGTATTTGGGTATGCTAGTAAGGCCAAGTACAAAAAGGAGTAGGAAGAACCAAAGTAGAGAAAAACAAATTAGAGACAGCTAAACAAGGTTAAGTTTTTTGTTGTTAGCCACTTTTTTAATTAGGTATAATCGTGCATTTATAAGCCTAATTGACACTACCTAACCTGCCATGTCCAAGCCTCTTAGTGATGATATATTCATTTAACACCAACCCCACCCCACCTCTCTTTTCTAAAAGAGTATATAAATATATTTATTCAAAATTGAAATTGTCTTTTTGTGTTAATGAAGACAAAACAGTTAGTAGTTTCTTGTGTGACAGTATGCATTCTCTCAGTTTTTTGGTTGAGTTTTTGGTCTCTCTGATAAATTATATAAGTGTAGTTGATGTTATATTATATGACTATAGTATTTTTTTTTGAAATCAATGACTATATTATTATTAATGGACTATTGTAAAAACTATTCCAAAATAATAATGATCGAGAATGAGGTTCAATTCAAATGAATGTTGTAAGTTTTAAAATCTGAATTTCCAATAAATACAAGAATTAATAATATAAAAAATAAAATCGCAGCTTTTAACTTTTTCCTTTTTAAATTCGTACGCAACTTACGAATATTTCTCCGTGTGACAAAAATTAAAATATGTATGGAATTGTGTTCTCTGATCCATTGTTTGGGGGTACTGATGTGAGAGGTAAGATTAGTGTAACAATCAGTAAATCACATGTAAAGGGTAACAAGCACGAGTTAAACGAGGTATGATTAAGATTCAGAGTCAATCATACCACAACAAATTACAGAAAAAACCAGGTCTAAATGAAGACAAATTTGGTACGTCCTTTTATTTGGTTTTGACGTTTACAAAATGAAACGACGCCGTTGATGTAAATTTTGTTTGTGTCACCCGAGCGGTACGTGATTCCGTGTTGCCTGCAATGTCTTCAGTCGGAATGCGTACAATTTTTACGTGCTTGAAATCATCTCGTTTGTTTTGTGGTGGGTGCCTACATGTATAACCTTTTTCCTATTAATTTTATAAAAATATATAAAAGTATATAATATCGTAAGTATTGAAACTCTTAGTTTTTTCTATGATATTGTCCACGTTTTACTTGTTTTTTTTTCTTGTCAACAAAACATAGAACACATCAGTTCATATTTTTATTTTTTGACAATTTTTAATAACTCTAGTACTTCATCATTGTTTTTACAATTATGTAAATAATTTATATGACTTGATTTTATTTATTTTTTCAGGAAATTTGAACCTACTTCTAATGGAGCAAGGAATTTGTACTGTAGGGGGTGAGCTTAGCATTAGCCCGGATGCCCTTTTCAAGAAAAAATGGAATCTGTCACTGCAGCAGATAAAGACTGGGCATTTTCGACATCAATATCGTACACAAAAATGCCATGATACACGTGGCAGCTCCTAGTGATGTTTCCCAGCACGCGAAAATAGTACCACCTATAATTCCTGCACCTACTCATTCATGTAACCATATGCATGTATTGTACTAATGCCACAAGTTATATCCATTTACATAAATACCTATGGCTTGATGAGATCATGAGAATACATATCTTACAAGATTTATGAGTTCCATTACTACAAATGGTGACATTGGAATTGGTTCATTTTCATATTCAGCAATTCATAAATTTATCTTTGATTAAATTTCATGTTGATATGGGATAGCTTGAAGTTTTAAAGTTTTAATTATGAACTCTCTTTAAAATGATTGTTGAAATTTATGTAAAGTTTATTGATAATTGATTTATTGAAGTTTTATGTAGTAATTTGTAATAGAAGCATTATTTTGAGGAGTGTTTATCAGTTATTTTGTATATGATTGATTATTTATTTTATATGGAAAATTGCAATCACATTTATTAAAAATATATGACAAAAAATAAAATACTAATATTTTATGAGATAGAATAACAAACATGTATTCTGCTTTCTGATTGTTTATTGTGAATTTAAGCAAGAGCACTTTATCAAATTATAGATGGTTTTATTTGCAAAATGGTGTTATGCTCACGTGTACTGCATACATCTTGAAAGTTGATATAGTAGATTAATAAATGATAGCTTTATTGGACCATAAAAAAATATTCTCCCATCAATTTGGTGATCTTATACTATCTGCTTGTCATACACTAGATTCTGATGGACCTCATTTCCTCATGAAATTGAGGATTCGACTTTGTGACATTCAAACTTACCCTAACACTAGTAGACCAGGTCCACCCTATGAGGTAATTTGTTTGTTTTGTTATTTCAAGTGTAGATATTTATATTCATTTAATGTATATTTAATAACATTGAGTATTTTATCATTTATTTGAAAAATAGCTTCAAATAGAGCTCAAAGATTTCAAATTTATTATGTTATGTCATATGTGATTATCCAAACAAATTTAATAAATTTGTTATTACGTATTTGAAATCGTTAGCTTCAAATACATTAATTGAAATGAAGTTTTAGTTAAACAAACTATCATTATTTGTTCCAAGAAACTCTATTGAAATTGTACACGAGTTATTCGACCGCAAAAAACTTATTTATTCTCGCTTTCATCTTGACCTAATTAATACAAGGGTTTTAAATTTGTATCGTGTCCATTTCTGATTCTTCATACACACATATACATATATATTAATAATTATTGTGAAGCATATCTTAGAAAAATTTAATTAGATTTTTGCTTATTGTTAGAAAGACAATATTCATTTTCAAACAAAGAGGATATATATAGATGTTTAAAATTAACAAGATCTAAATACACATTTCATTGAGATTTTGAAATTAATTCAAGATAGCCCAACAAGAAAACAATTCTCAAATTAGATTTCAATTTTATCATTATCCTAAAAATTAAATACCATTACCATCTATTACACCCAATAACTAGCAAAAATTGAAGTCCTTAACAGTAATTCATGATGCACATGCCAAACTTGCATCAAATATCAAAGCATACATAAATGTCATCAGTCTTAATGAGATGATCCTCAATGATGTAGCCATGATTCCTCTTTATTATTTTTCATGGAAATAAACATAAAAGTTTATAATAAAATAAAAAAAAGGGTCTAAAATTAAATACTAAATGTCACCTAGTAGGTAGGGTCCATCTGTCCTCACCGGTTCTTTCATCATATAAAAACAAAACAAAATAATAAAAATATAAAAAGTCCAAATAAATAAAACAATAAAGCAACATAAAATAAAAATAAATAACGTAATAAACAAATAAAATAAATAGAAAAGCTAAAAACGGGCGATCCGAAGAAAAAGGAAAACCCCATTGCTCTGCTTTCTCTCTCTTAAACCATCTCATATTTTGCTCTCTACATATACATACACTATTCCTTCTCTCTCTGCACATATCTTCTCCTTGCAGACTCAGTAAATTATTCTTGCAAATATTATAGAATAAGCGGAAAAAAATCAAGGAAAAAGCTGTGCTCTGGTTCTGTCTCCCTTATTTCTTTTTTTATTTTTCGTTCTTGATATCTTAGCTCACGATCTTTCAGTGTATTTGCTCAATGGTCAGCATTTAGAAATCAACCCATCAGGTAAATAGCTCTTTTTTTTTTCTTTTAATAAATTTTTACTTCACAAAACTGGAAATACCAAGCTTTGATCCGTCGTACTGAAGGTAAAATTATGGGTTTTCTTTTGTTGTTTCGTGACAGACCCGTGAAGGAAAATAAAGAAAATAAAGAAAAAGTTAGAATCGACAGTCTCGCGAAGGTTTTCTGATCATGGCGGTGGTGGAAAATGCCGGGGTTAACGCGATGACGCCATCGAATCCGGATGCCCAGCAGAACGACGTCGCCGCGGATCATCATCACCATCAGCAGTCGACAAAAGCCGCCTCTAACATCCAAAAGTCAACTAAGCCCATTGATCAGAATTTCCAACTGATGCACCAGAAATTATCCAACGGCCATCATCAGCTGCAGCAGCACCCCGTCAACGGAAATGGAGTCCCGATGGAAAAGAAAATGAACGGGGAAGATGATGGAGGGGAGGGGTTTAAGAGGAGATGAGAGATTTAGAGGAAATGCTCTCGAAGTTGAACCCTATGGCTAAGGAATTTGTACCGCCGTCTCTCTCAGCCTTTGGCGGTGGTGGGCAGCACAGATTGTTGCTTGCGCCTCCACATGCGGCTGTTGTGGCGGCAGCGGCGGCAGGGCATTTTGGGTTTAATGCCAATAGTTATTTAATGCAGCAGCATGTTAACTCTGGAGTTCCAACTGGGAATTCATTTAGAAGGGTTGGTATTTTATGTGACAATTTTTTAAAGCAAAATAATATTCTGTGCTAGATTCTGCTTAGAGTCTTGTTTTCTGTTTGTTTTCTGTTCTTGTTTGGACTACAGAGGATGGAAATAATTGGGTTAAATGAAGTATGATGAAGGAGTAATTTAGTTCAATTTGGATTTGTTGGAGTTAACTTTGTTTTGATATTGAACAAATGGAAATCAGATTTTGGTTTTTTGTTACTTTGAATCATATTTAATGTTAACTTATTTCTTCTGTCATTTTCCTTTTCAGTAGTAAGATTTTAGGAGGCTATGTAGTTATTATGTTGATGGTCCTGTAATGTGCAGAAGAAAAATGGCTATACTAATGGAAAACGGAGGATGAATAGCCGAACGAGCATGGCTCAAAGAGAAGATGTGATTAGAGAACAGTATATGTCTCTGATATTGATCATCAGGTAAAGAGACTTTAGTTTTGAGAATTGTGTTTTATTAATTTTATTCTTTTTTAAAAAATTGTAACTATGTATTAAGTTTGGCTGTTCTTGTGATGAATGTAGATTACTGAAGAGCAACTTGCAGGACTTTTATTAACTGTGGACAGGTGAATACGTGTTAGCCGTACTCAATGGTAGAGGCAGCATTTATAACTAACAAATATCGCCTGAATATTTTTTTCCGCAAGCTGTTCATAATGAAGGTTGTGGATTGCCGTGGTTTGTGGTGACTCCCACTGTACTTCGCTTTGCCTTCGTTGAATTCACTGATGAGGGTATGTTGATTAACTGATCATTTCGATTCTTTATTTTATCAAATCCTCTGATCTTATCACATCAGTTTGACTCCTCACTTGACTTGCAGAAGGGCAAGGAATGCTTTAAGTTTGGCGGAACTATGCTTGGGTTTTATCCAGTGAGAGTATTGCCTTTCCAAAACTGCAATTGTACCTGTTAATCCAACATTCTTGCCAAGGTGAGAAATTTGGTACCATTTAATATTTACATGTTCACTAGCTATTTGTTTCAACAACGAAAACTAATTTATTGCCTTCCGTGACACTAGTCTGATGATGAAAGGGAGATGTGTAAGAACTATTTACTGTACCATAACATTGATAAAAATAGCTTCGGATTTACAAATTTTTTTGACACATTTTGAAACCAGCATCTATTAGACATGTATACATGATTTGTTTGTTTAATTGTTCAATGCAGGTCACTCAAGCAGACGCCAAACTCTTCTTCTTTGAGTCCATTTGTGAGAGGTTTGTAGCTGCTCATATGATAAATTTGAAAACTAATTTCTTGAAATCTTGATTATGTCATGGAGTGCATCTATTGACTCAGGTTCTTCGTTTGAGGTTGCTTGGTGATTATCATCATTCAACTCGTATAGCTTTGTGGAGTTTGTAATGGTAAGAAGCACATGCATCTCAGTCGCTCCGTTTGGTTTGTTTGTACATATACATTTAGCTAAAATTAGTCTCTTCTCTGTAACAGTTTGAATTTTGTCAAATTACTGTTGTATGTAAGGAAAGTTAATTAGTTTCTTGTTAAAATTGAATCCAATCAGAAATCTTTTATGTATGCTTGGTGTAACTTACAGTACATTTATCAGCTGAGTTGGTTGCTCATCTGTTTCCTCTATCCAAGAATCTGTATGAGGAAACAGTCTTTCGGATATATCTGGAGTAACTTACTTTCGTTTATTAAGTTTAGCCACACTCGAGGGTAGATAACCCATATTTATATAGAACTTCTCATTCAAAGTTACCCCTTTTTGTTGCTGAAAAGTCACAGGAGAAGAAAAGGTTCATGCTTCCATCCATTTGCTGGGTTAGACAACTTACCATTTAGTTAATTTTCAGGTATTAGTAGTTTCATTCTCATGTAAAATATATAGTTAACCTTTCAAGTATTAGAAGCAAACGCATTTTGATCTAAAAAGCTCATTATTCATAATGATATTTATTTAGAATGGGCTTTTGGATAAGCCATCTAAAAAAGTTCATTGGAGACTTTTGAAAAAGTCACTTATTAAGAAGTCTAAATGGGGCTTCTACGAAATGCTCCCAAACATGCACATAGTTTCCACCCATAAATGAAATTTAACAAATCCAACATCGCCATTTATTTATTTTTTCCACATATTAGAGCATCATCATTTCACTGAGTGTCAGTTGTGGTGGAAAAACAACTTATTTTGAGTTTTGGATGTCGGAGAGTTTTTAGATGTTGCAGTTGCTTTTGTGGTAGTTCTTCTGTATTGAGCATGTAAGAATCTGAAGAATTTACCAGTTTTTTTAGGTCTGTGTTTCTGCTAACATGAGGCTTTTATACGGGCACCTAAATTCATTTAGGAAAGTTATTGCAGTAGTTGTTCTGTTTTATGTGTATTCAGTTCAGTTGTTTTTTTCGCCTCTTTCCAGTACTTCACCTTTTAATTTTAAGAAGCACTTTTTTATCTCGGTGGATAAAGAAGAATTAGCAATGTGATTAGCTAATGTGGATTGGCAGTGAAGAGATGCTATTGGGAGTACTAATGTTTGAAAATTTTAGTCATAAGACATTTGTGTAATGTGGATGCGATAGATGTGTGTAAAAGGCCATGTCAATTTTTGATTAATGTAATATAGAAATGATGCTAAAATGTTGATACATTTCATAGATGAGACTTGTGCACAATCATGTGATATGTAACATCTGTTAGAAGGGTAAATTTTGAAATTGTCATCTTTATCAAAGAAAACCCGCGCAGGGAAATTCTGTGCACACCTTTAATCTGATGTTCTTCTATCCCTGTTTGATTAGGGATTGAGTGACATTGAATAGGACTTTCACGGAGAGAGTAATTGCATTTTGAAACTGTCAAGTAAGAAGAATATATAGAATTGTATATACCTATTTAGCACAAAAACTTCACTAGGTTAAGTTACTTCTTGGCCTTCAGTAAATCCTTTGCTTTCAACTCTCACTGCTTCCAATTTTTGGAAGATTCTATTGACAACCAACTGTACTGGAGAATGTAATAGCATGATTAAGGTAGCTTTTGGTGTCAAGTCAATTGATATTGAGCAAACTGATGGTTGTTTGGGGATACAGTTCTTATCTTTGATGAAAGAAGACAAAGTGCATCACTCTTAGCAACTATATTCCATGTATTGCTTTTGCAGATTGTAAATTATGCACATTTGTAAGACTTTAAATATTCACGAAACGAAATTCTGTTCCTTCAAATTTATTTGTTCATGTTTTGTCATTGCGTCACCTTCCTTCGAACCTTAAGCTGTGTTTAACTGAATTTACTCTTTCACTTTGTATAGGTAATTATATCTTTTTTTCCTTTTGCTTTTACTTAACTAATTACAAAGAAAGATGACCCATTAGTTAGTTGGGATGAAGGTGCTTAAAACGAGACATGAATAGATTTTGGATCTTAGATCCATTTGAGTCCCATCAAGTTTAGTTTTCTTATTGGATTTGCTATCTTGCATAAGATCACCAATTCCACTTTTTAAATAGAATGTTACCAGTACTTTCTACACGTCCCGATTTGGTGCACCTCTGATATTTGCAGTCCTATTCAGATCCATCATTTGAACTTCAGATGACTTTAACTTGAGCTTCATCGCCTTTTTACAATATAATGCCTCTTTCTCATTGTTGGTACTATGCGTTTTCATTTTGTTGTACGGATAATTACAAAATTTACCCTGAGGTTTAGCCTAGTTACAAATAAACCCAACTATCTTTCAAAAATTACAAATGTCCCTGACATTTGTTTATGTTATACAATTTTCACTCTCGTGAGGGGGTATTTATTAGGTTAATACAAACCCTCAAGGGGATGTTTGTAATGTCGTAGGGGGTATTTATAATTTTAAAGATAATTGGGATTTTTTATAATTAGGTTAAACCTAAGGGTTAATTTTGTAATTATCACTTTATTTTA